>CANNZV010001150.1:0-178151 GCA_947561585.1 Caprella mutica | reverse complement strand
AGTACATCATCACCGTGACTCTTTTCTCTGATAGTACATCATCACAGTTACTCTTTTCTCTGATAGTACATCATCACAGTGACTCTTTCCTCTGATAGTACATCATCACAGTGACTCTTTTCTCTGATAGTACATCATCACAGTGACTCTTTTCTCTGATAGTACATCATCACAGTGACTCTTTTCTCTGATAGTACATCATCACAGTGACTCTTTTCTCTGATAGTACGTCATCACAGTGACTCTTTTCTCTGAAAGTACATCATCACAGTGACTCTTTTCTCTGATATTACATCATCACAGTGACTCTTTTCTCTGATAGTACGTCATCACAGTGACTTTTTTCTCTGATATTACATCTTCACAGTGACTCTTTTCTCTGATATTACATCATCACAGTGACTCTTTTCTCTGATAGTACGTCATCACAGTGACTCTTTTCTCTGATATTACATCATCACAGTGACTCTTTTCTCTGATAGTACATCATCACAGTGACTCTTTTCTCTGATAGTACATCATCACAGTGACTCTTTTCTCTGATAGTACATCATCACAGTGACTCTTTTCTCTGATAGTACATCATCACAGTGACTCTTTCCTCTGATAGTACATCATCACAGTGACTCTTTTCTCTGGTAGTACATCATCACAGTGACTCTTTTATCTGATAGTACATCATCACAGTGACTCTTTTCTCTGATAGTACATCATCACAGTGACTCTTTTCTCTGATAGTACATCATCACAGTGACTCTTTTCTCCGATAGTAAATCATCGCAGTGACTCTTTTCTCTGGTAGTACATCATCACAGTGACTCTTTTCTCTGATAGTACATCATCACAGTGACTCTTTTCTCTGATAGTACATCATCACAGTGACTCTTTTCTCTGGTAGTACATCATCACAGTGACTCTTTCATCTGATAGTACATCATCACGGAGACTCTTTTCTCTGATAGTACATCATCACAGTGACTCTTTTCTCGGATAGTACATCATCACAGTGACTCTTTTCTCTGATAGTACATCATCACAGTGACTCTTTTCTCTGGTAGTACATCATCACAGTGACTCTTTCATCTGATAGTACATCATCACGGAGACTCTTTTCTCTGATAGTACATCATCACAGTGACTCTTTTCTCGGATAGTACATCATCACAGTGACTCTTTTCTCTGATAGTACATCATCACAGTGACTCTTTTCTCTGATAGTACATCATCACAGTGACTCTTTTCTCTGATAGTACATCATCACAGTGACTCTTTTCTCTGGTAGTACATCATCACAATGACTTTTTTCTCTGATAGTACATCATCACAGTGACTCTTTTCTCTGATAGTACATCATCACAGTGACTCTTTTCTCTGATAGTACATCATCACAGTGACTCTTTTCTCTGATAGTACATCATCACAGTGACTCTATTCTCTGATAGTACATCATCACAGTGACTCTTTTCTCTGATAGTACATCATCACAGTGACTCTTTTCTCTGATAGTACATCATCACAGTGACTCTTTTCTCTGATAGTACATCATCACAGCGACTCTTTAATACTGTTATTTGCTATTGAGTAGTACTGTTATTTGCTATTGAGTAGTACTGTTATTTGCTATTGAGTAATACTGTTATTTGCTATTGAGTAGTACTGTTATTTGCTATTGAGTAATACTGTTATTTGCTATTGAGTAGTACTGTTATTTGCTATTGATTAGTACTGTTATTTGCTTTTGAGTAGTACTGTTATTTGCTATTGAGTAGTACTGTTATTTGCTATTGAGTAGTACTGTTATTTGCTATTGAGTAGTACTGTTATTTGCTATTGAGTAGTACTGTTATTTGCTATTGAGTAGTACTGTTATTTGCTATTGAGTAGTACTGTTATTTGCTATTGATTAGTACTGTTATTTGCTATTGATTAGTACTGTTATTTGCTATTGATTAGTACTGTTATTTGCTATTGATTAGTACTGTTATTTGCTTTTGAGTAATGCTGTTTTCCTTCACAGAAACATACATCATAATTTTTCCTATTTTTCAGTGCCTCGATGTTTCTGCAGAGGTCAAACTTTGAATAAATAATAACAGTGCGAATTCGAACAGCTGAGTTCGAAGCCACAGCAATGGATGGTAAATACGATTTTACTGTACCAATGCCTAAGGCTCAAAATGGATTGATATAATATATTAATAACATATTGCTTTGTTCCTTCTTTACTTTGTAATGAATTTCTGAGACATGCTTTATCAATTTGCTACATAGAAAATCACTCAGGGAATACTCAGCACTCAGCTATGCAAGTCATTCCTCACGTCAACTGTGACGTGACTCGTTAATTCCCTGACAGTGAATGAGTGAATTCTCTTGTGGAGCAGAAAATGTCTTTTTCCACCCCGTTATTCCATTCAAAAGTCATTAACTGATCTCTGATTTAATTAGGCATAGTTCTGATTTCAATTTGGAATAATTAGGCTGGTATTGATGATCAGCCAAATATGTATTATTGACATTAGACTTTAGCAACACTGCATCGATTATTTAAGTGCGTCTCGATTCTCAATGTATTCAATTAACTACAAATTAGCTTTTGTCTATTGATGCGTTAAGTACACCGTTCAGGGAATACATTAAAAGTCGATGCAGAGTTTAGCAACATTTGCTTAGTGTCAGTGAACGCCTCGATTAAATATTCTGCAATGTCCTGAAAATAGCCAGTTAATGATTTGTCTTTACAAACTTCGTCTAAAATGCTAATAATGACATATTTTCCAAAGTTTGGATGAATATGTATAATTTTAGGAGAGAGTATACCTCCAATGGTAAGCCCAATCTGGCTCTAGGACAGCTCGCCGCCGGACAATTCGCCGCCGGACAACTGGCCGCGGACAATTCGTCGTGAGGACAACTCGCCGCTAGGACAACTCGCCAACAGGACAACTCGCCTCGTGATTTTTGTTTTACCCGTGTTTTAATATCATAAATTTAAAAAGGATTTATTTCTCTACGCTTAGGAATGACGTATACCAGTTGTTGACTAATTTCTTTATTCTAAAATTTAGTTTCATTTCTTGTCATTTTCTCTGTTAGAATATTTCAAGCTGTAAAAATATTAGAGCTATTAATTTAAATTTAAATCAATTGTTTAACGTCTGCTTCGAAACGAAGGGCTTTTTAGTTGACGTGAAAACTAAATTATATACAAGGGACAGGAAGAAGAAGTCAGAAAGTACAGCACCATCCACCAGTCTGTCATTTACCAAGGAATGAGATGAAAAGCACTGGTGACTTCACTCACGAATAAAAGAGGAAAATGAAGAGGTGATAGTAAATGTAACAATTATTAGCTCATCTAACACAAAAATCTAATACTCTGTAGTTAAATAACCTTTTATTTGCACTGATGTACCAGTTTTAAATTAAACTAATTTTTACAGGTCATTAAACGTAGAAGATACCTGACTTGTTTTATTTCCAATTATAAATATTGTTTAGCATAATACTTTCAAATAGAAGAAAGAAAATTTTATTATTAATTTTTACATCACACACTATGTTTATAATAGTTAAGATTATATGTTTATGAAAAAAAACCTTTCATTCATCTTTTGAGATGGAAAAGAAAACATTATCAAAAAGTGCTAAGAAAATTTGATAGTTAATTGACAAGAAACAGTTTATATTTATAATATTTCTATATATAAATGGTTCATACAGTGGTAAAACATAAATCACAAGGCGAGTTGTCCTAGCGGCGAATTGTCCTAGCGGCGAGTTGTCCTCACGGCGAATTGTCCGCGGCGAATTGTCCGCGGTGAATTGTCCGGCGGCGAGTTGTCCGGCGGGGAGCTGTCTGGTCACCGCCCAATCTACTTCTAGACAATTTGCACCATTAATGCTGCGTACTCACTAACAAATACTTTTTCAAACTGGGTTAGAAACGATAGATTTTAGCTTTTTCTAACACTAAAATCGAAGGTTTATAGATATTTTAACTTGATATTTTTTGCCATAAGTAGAATCGAAAGCTAATTGTTACTTATAAACTTATAATTTTATATGAAAGTGATTATTTATAATTCTTCAGACATATAATTATATATGCACTCGAGAAGCTTCTGTCGTATATTGAAATACGATACCCATAAATAACTTTGAATATTTAGATTCAAAACTTTGTATTGATCGTCAAAAAGTTTGATAAATATCATAAGTTCGTGGAAGCGTGAACACTGGATTTGCTTGATGGATTTCTTGTCACACTGATTTATAGTGTGTACGAGCTACTAATTAGATAGATATAGCATGTCTATGCTATTAGATTCATATTGTAAGCCATTTGCACCATCCACTGTGTCTAACGAAGTTCAGTGCACCACTAAGTAGGCAGCATATTGTGTAACAGCTTGTCATTAATGGCCACACTATCAAACCTGGGATAATATAAAGGAAACACGAATGGTGGTGTGATTATTTTATATATTAACACTAATATTATATAATATAACTAATGTATTATTTTCCATTACAGAAAACAGTTCAATATTTGCTCCATTTGTTTTCATCAGTAAATATATTGTGTTAATAGGAGTGATTATTGTAAGGAAATGTGGTGACTAACGAGCGATTTTGAAATTATTTTTAATGAATAACATTTTGAAAAAAAATAATGATGAAATGAACAGTGATTTAAAAAATAAACTAAGATGTGTAAATAACAATTGCTTACAATGAATACTGTGGAGAATATTTCATGCTTATGATGCCTAAAAGGACTGGACGAAGTATCGCCGACAGTTTTGGGGCAGTTTTTGTTCTCTTCTTTGTCCTCTCAGCCGATTTGGAGGCGGATGGCGCGACTCTGGAGGCAGTGAACGGTGAGTAATTATTAATCTATTTATGGAATATGATTATTGTAAATATTTATGGAATACATGGCTATTAATGGAAAACCACAACTTATTATTGTGACTATTAATGAAAAACCACAACTTATTATTGTGACTATTAATGGAAAACCACAACTTATTATTGTGACTATTAATGGAAAACCACAACTTATTATTGTGACTATTAATGGAATACATCAACTTATAAAATGAGACGAAAAGAAGTTCTACCTATAATTGAAGTAGGGTTGTTCCTAATATTTTTGGGGATCATTTTACAGCTCATCATTGATTCTAAGATTTATTTGATTTTTTTATGAAAAAGTTGAGCTGTGTCTTTATGCTGTCTGGGCAGATTAAATAAAATTAGATTTTTTTCTTTCAAAAATTGAAATAATTATTTAGTGGTCTAGATGTTGCTACTTGTAAATTTGTAATATTTTCCATTGAAATACACTCTTTCAGCATTCCCTGGAGTGTATATTCTTGGAGCTCCACATTTTCGGATCCATGAACATGATCTGAACAGCTAAATAACCTAAGTCTAGATATTCCTGATTCTAGACATCCCTGATTCTAGATATTCCTGAGTCTAGATATTCCTGAGTCTATATATCCCTGAGTCTAGATATTCCTGAGTCTAGATATTCCTGAGTCGAGATATTCCTGAGTCTAGATATTCCTGAGTCTATATATCCCTGAGTCTAGATATTCCTGAGTCTAGATATTTCTGAATCTAGATATTCCTGAGTCTAGATATTTCTGAGTCTAGACATCCCTGATTCTAGATATTCCTGAGTCTATATATCCCTGAGTCTAGAAATCCCTGAGTCTAGATATTCCTGAGTCGAGATATTCCTGAGACTAGATATTCCTGAGTCTATATATCCCTGAGTCTAGATATTCCTGAGTCTAGATATTCCTGAGTCTAGATATTCCTGAGTCTAGATATTCCTGAGTCTAGTTATTCTGTGTAATTACCCAATCGGAGGGTTTTATTTTCTATGAATAACCCTATAAGACAATTTTTTTCTTCAATTATTGTAATATTCTCTGACACGTGAGAACATTGAAGTATCGTAAATTAGTTATTAATTCTGATTTTAAGCTTGAGAAGAATTAATGGTTAAAGTTATTCGGTTATTACCATTCTATTTCTGAAGGCATGATATCTTAAGTATTAATCCAAAACTAGTCTCACGAAAAGCTTGATGAGCAAAACCTCTTGGATAAATCGTTAGTCGATCCAAAAAACTTTAAAGATCTGACCCCATTTACTTGCGACCAAAATAAAACATTTGGAAGAAGCCAAGGAATTGTGGATCAAAAGAGGAAAAACTCTGACAAAATTCCTCTCCCCAAATACCTAATTTAGGCTGACCGGATAAATAGTTGAGTTGTTATCACATTTCCTACTCACAGACATCTTAGGAGTCAAGGAAAGGCACTGAAGAACATAAGGTATCAATGAATCGAAAAAAGGAAAATACTAAGAATATCAAAATTAAATATAAAGGAAAAACAGATGCATGATAACCTTCTTTTTCCCACTCTGAAGAATTCTTCAAGCCATCTGAGGAATTCTATAGGCTAAATGATTCATACTCTTCAATTTTCAACAATTTATTACTGTGTTGCTCAGTGCGAAGAACACTATCAAACTAATCAATTCTTTAAAAATGATCTATTTTGCCATGGAAAAATTTTGTATCACCTAAACTTTCTCACAGTTATTCCATGTGAAATGCTAATAAATTTATTTAAATATTGAGGTGAAATAATATATACCTTTGATAATCTTTATTATATATAAAAATTTAAAATGATCTTAATAATATTATTCACTAAAGTCAAATTAAAAAGATGAAGTAAAGACATCTGAGTTTTGTGAGGAAAATATCCTTCTATTGCTATTGACTTACTTTATTTTAATATTAATATCATTTTAATGATTCAGAAAGGAAGAACTTTATAACTAAATACATCATACAAGGAATATTCTAAATGAATGGTAATATTGACTATGATTTACTTATGTGTGTCATACATTAAAGAATGAGAAAATATCAAATAATTAACTCCCATTTCACCTGATACATTTACTAATTCACAGTACATATAAGTTGCTCATACTATCTAATTAAGGTCTAATTAAGTAGGTTTAAAATTGTAGGAGCGGTTTCCTTTGCTCACAAATTCAGTGAGATGCTCTGACTAATTTCTCTATTTCATTGCTGTGATTTAGAGACAGAAAAATGGTTAGTGTGATAACAATAACAAAGCAGTCCGGGTAATTTCAGCTCTAAGATTTTAGAACAGTGACAATAAATATTAACTTTGCGCCGTCTGGCTCATCATTATTTTGTGTTCAATAATTGAAACAGTATTAAATTGGTCATGAAAAATTGAGCTTTGCAATATAAAAGTATGATTTTATGATCAAAATAGAATAATTACTCGATTTAATATGTAAGGTAAACTTTAGTTATAGTCAAATTATTTTCGATGATTTTATGGAACCATTATAGTAAATGTTATAAAAACAGCACTCTTTGTAAAAAAAATGTGCACAGCGAAAGGTTACAACGACCATCACTCGTTGTGAACAAAGTGAATGATCGGCAACAGACGATAAAGTTTAATTCACGATAACATTGAAGAGCAATATTGGCTGTACGTCGTTTACCGATCACCGATAAAAATCGAAATAATGTCGATAATGACTTGTTAATGTTTAAATATATCTGTTCAGGAAAAATACCTAGAGACTGAAACTAATTCTTACACACACTTTTATTATATTGGTCGTGATTGGCATAAATATTTTCATGTCAAGTTATTTATAAGCAGCAACAATGCATTAAAGTATTCGTTAGAAGCAATTACAGAGCAACATTTACCCTTCACATTAACACTAGAAATGATTTCTGAAATCGTTTTGAGAGGAAATTAACATAAATTAGAATTATTATAATTGCCCATTATTCTGTTATCAGTATGAAGTATGAGTGGCACCTTCAAGGTTAGAAATTGTAAGGTTACTACCACTAAGAAAATAGTTTAAAAAAAAATTCCTTGCGGATATCTATTAAACGATATTGGTGTTAAGGATATCAGCTCATTGATTGGCTATGGAGGTTGATCAATAAGAGTAACGAGGGGGCGTTCCGCCCACCGAACCCTCCTGCCAGGTCATTAAACAATCATGAAGTGTACTGTACAACAAACTAGCGAATACAAAATAACACATTACAGCCATATATCAACTATCTGATTATTTTAAACGCAATTTGATTCAACTAAAACTATACGCAAGAACAAAAAGCAAACAGAAAACAGAGCACTAACGCTTCAGTGCTCCGCCCCCTCCTTTGCCGAACAATCAGAGAAGATGTAACTGTTAAACTAAATATCATTAAAATCATAAATTCCTGCAACACATTATTGATAGAAATGTATGTGGTAGAGACAGTATCTCAAAAACGTTATGAGCTGTATACTATATTTTTTAAATATTAGACGGAAGAAAAATAATCTAATTAGGCACACCGGGAAGTATTACTCTATCTCATTAGTAACACTAAAGTTAATATATTAAGGGATAATAAAATGAAAAATATGTGTACAAAAACTACTCAATATTTAATCATTATGCTACAATAATAATTAGTTGCAATCTCTTTTTGTGTCTGATAGAAACAGCGCCTTAATAAAATCAGTAACCGTAAATCAAATTTTAATATCAGACATTGACTTTACATTGAAATGTGAAACAACACTCCATAATCAGACGGAACTACCTGCTCCTTCTCAAGCAACACAAGTTAATAGGTCCCATGTGGGCACTAGGTTGACAAATCGTAATGATACTGTGTGGTTTGTTGCAAAATGGGCCAAAATGGTGACATCATGGATTGTTAAGTTGAAACCATCTTGGCTCAAGATGTTGCTAATATGTTAATCAAGGTTCAGTTATATATTTTTGTTGATACGCTATATATAAATCAGTTTGAGCCAATTTGTCAATTCAAAGGATTGATTCGCAACATTGAACCAACCTTCTTCCAAGGTAACATTACATGAGAATGGAAAACCACATTATCCCCATGTAATTTCTTGGCAACTTTTCAGAGTGTCATATGTCTTTCCCATCTAACCATCTAGAGCCAATGTTGACACACTATGTAATGATTTCTTGGGTTGTTAGATGATGTACTTCATTCACCTTCAATACATTTTATTATACATTTAAATATACCTGAAATTGAAATGTTACACAACACTCCATAATCAAACGGAGGGCACTCAGAGAAATTGGCGAGGGTCGGAAATTCTCCCCATAGCATTGAAAAGAATTACACTTTCCGTAAGATATAAAACGAATTATATGACATCAGCTTTGTGAAGAAATTGAAAATGTAAGCAAGAATATCTTAAATATCCAAATATTTCCAAAAAAATATCAATTAATAAAATAGTTAATACTAATACATTATTCTATATTTCTAAATCAGAAAAAATATGATAATTAAAACTCCAAAAGATTCCTAACCTCCAACCAGAATTTCCTGTTCGAGTTCCTAGGAAAACTTTTTGTTAATATGAACATATTTTATTATCGTTGCTTCTTTACTTCATTGTACCAGATATTTTCATTTTACTGATATTAAATAAACCCAAGTGAAAACATTACCATCAAAAATGAATCAATGAACAGCTTATGTTTCAAATATTCATTTTACTACCCTCAATTGAGAATTTGTTGAGAAATATTTCGTGTTAAGTTCTTGAAAATATTTACCCTCAGTTCTGTCTCAAATACTCAAGGAAGGATTTTGTGAGTGATTTTTCCCTCTTTTTATTTAATTCAATTCAACAAAATACATCCACTTGGTGAGATGTATTCACATAGAATTGTTAGATTGAAAACAATATATTTAACAAAACTTAATTATCATTATCATTTAACAAAACTTCCCCATTCTATGTAGCTACTTCATGAAAATATATTTAACCAAATCCTTTTTATTTATCAGTAACGTCCCATTGAAAATAAAAGTGAAATTTATAATCATATCATCCCTTAGATAAAAAGCCAACCGTGAAATGTTATTCATCCAATCTATTCGAGCATTTCATAACATTTTAAAATATCATCGCAACTGAATTTGAAAATGATATCGCGTCATTTTCACCGAATGTTTGCCTACTATAATACATTATTTATTTTATATTATAAGCCTTGCTTTTGTCACTAAAAACTGAAAAATTAGATTTTCTATTGCGTTGGAATTGAAGCGAGAACAATTATTGTGTTTGTGAACTTGAATCATTCACATTTGTTAAGAACCTTATTATACTTGGAAGGTTGAACCATTCATACTTGTTAGGAGCCATTGAATTTGAGATCTTGTACATTTTGTTCAAGGTTTATTTTACCAGAGAGATTATTTGTACTGTATTTTTGATATTTGACAATTAGTTCTTGGTCCATCGTACTGGTTTGGTTGAACTTATTCATTGTAATCAGCCAACTTTCTTAATTAAGAGTTTAGACAATTTTAACTCTTTGAGAATCATTCATACGTTGTAACTTGTAATAATTTTCACGTCAAGCAAGTACTATAAATAGATTAAATTTGAAGTAAATATTCTAATATTCTATGCCCAAAAGGTTTTTTTTTACTGATATAGAGGCTTGAATTCTATGTATACTTGTATACTTTTTTTTCTCAATAAATATTATCTCTATTCGTTGATATATACAGGAATAATTCATTATACAGAAGTTCAAAACTTATTCGTACACAAGCAAACAATTGCGTATCTCATGAAAACTAACACCAATTCTCCAAACATAAATTCCCAGACTTTAAAATATTACGTCTATTACCATACATTTTTCCTCGAGGAAGATTTTGGAGTATTTCGGGGCATAGAGTCAAACAATTTATGTAAATTTGTCTGAATGAATAAAGTCACATGAATTTCACTTGATGAATATTTCGGATAGAACACGAGAAAAAACTATGTAATATGTTCGAGTTCATCATACATAGAATCTGTACTGAATTTATGTTTCGAATAGCTTTGGATTTTCTATTGCCTAATATTGGAAGCAGTGCGTGATTTGGTCAGCTGTTTGAGGTGTTCTAATTTTCTTTTGTTCACACGTCTCACTACAGTTTTGAAGTTCCTAAACTTGTTCTGCAGTCACGCAGTGTCTAAAACATATGCCAGAGGTCAGACTCCTTGGTCTTATTTAGAAGTTATAATTGAAAGGGGATTTCATCTTGGATGTTCATTGTTCAAGTCAAACTTTGTGATGTCGACAACAGTTTTTGTTTATTATGTGTCACACATCGTGAAATCTGTGACTTACAACAGACTTTCATGACCCGAAAGAATATAGGCCTACCTGATAAAAATAAGTATATATATATATATATATATATATGAATATATGAATAGGCTTTAACGTATGATATTTTTATGTAGAAAAGAGTCAGACTGTAATTAAAATATTTGGTCAACTGCCAGACAAACATCCATCATAATTCATAATGATTTAGGTGACCAGAGACTAATATTAATTAAAAATGAAATGAAGATTGCAGTTAAAATCATTATTTAGATCTTTTCAATATAAATCATCTACTACATATAAATTTCATTTGTGTAAGGTTATTGAATAGCTGTACATAATTATAAGTAATTGAAGACAAATAGATATTTTTCTTAAATTTAAACAGTACTTGATATATATGTAAATATTATCGCATTGTAATAAGAAGAAATTGCAATAAGAAGTTATTTTCTACTGGCTCAAATCCCACAACTAATATTATTCAAATGAGTTGGCAATTTTAATGAAATGATTACCACTATAAGAATTCTTTATTGGAAAAGAATAAAAGATTACATACATGAGAAATACGAATTACATACAGACATTTGGCATTTACACAATTATATTTACAAATTTTTGCTATAAGTTAAGTAAACTAAACAATAATCAAAACCCAAACTTATACAAAGTTCCATGTAGAAACTTTTTAGGAACAAAGGTGATAGGAACAAAGGTTTCCTTGTCTCTATGCCGAAGAATTTGATTTATTCCTCTGTAATTGACTCTTCAATCTTCAAGAACTAGAAATCAGTCACATTCATGTCTTTTGCCTCTTCGTGAACTAGAAGCCAGTCACATTCATGTCTGTTGCATCTTCATGAACTATAAGTCAGTCACATTCATATCTATTGTCTCTTCATGTACTAGAAGCCAATCACATTCATGTCTGTTGCATCTTCATGAACTATAAGTCAGTCACATTCATGTCTATTGTCTCTTCATGAACTAGAAGACAGTCACATTCATGTCTTTTAATTACTGATGTCATCTGTAGAATATTATTCAGAGATCCTTGCTACTCCAGTAAATCAGTTGTCGTCCTAACTGATGTAAATACTTTGTTTTCTTTTTTCTCAATTTGTCAGAATAACTCTCGTAATTTATGAACTTCCTTCCTCAGTAATAAATCTGAAACTTAATGAGAGAAAAAGGAGATACAGTATCACAATTTTATAATCACCGTAATATGTGAATAGACTCCTTGAAATATATCTTATTGGTTCAGTCGATGGAGCACTGCTTAAAACCTTGAGAATATGTCTTATGTTCAAATTTCGTATTTGCTTCTAAAAAAATCTCTGTTCTAGTTTGAGGAGTTAATAGAATAAAAATATCAAACACTTATTTATGACCAAATATTAAAGTTAATAAATTACATATACATAAATATTCCATTGGTTCTCTACATACTAATGGTTTTCTGATTGATTCTTTGAATTTTTCATTTATCACATGATCGATAAAAGGAACATATCAAAATACAAATCATGGCGTACCCCACTTAACTTTCATTTCCCACAGGTACTATTCACGAGATCAACAGTCTGATCGGGTCAGACATCAGTCTACCGTGCACTGGGCCTTTTTACCACACTCTCAAACAATCAGGAGCCTCAAATACTCTAAGGCACCGTCCTCAACACAGTTTGACAACTTCTTATTCCAGTGGAGGACAAGGTTTTATAGTGAGAACACGAAGAGGTCACTTCAGAACTGGTGTCACGGAGAGACCCATACTAGTGCTGTGGTACAAGGATGGGGTCGGTACTCCAATTTACAGGTAAGAATTCTACAGTAGTTGCCAAAATATGAGTGTAAGCAAGAGCAAGTTATCTAAATCTTTAATTTCATGAAAAATACAAAACACACATTATTGAAGTTTTGCACATATTTTCAATTAGAGCTCATAGGTATTCGTAAAAAATTTCAAAGCATTTGGGCAAATATTCTAGCAATAGTTCGATATTTCACTTCAGGCAATAAATTTAGCTCTGGTCAATAGTTAAGGGTAGCCATCATAAACTTTGAAATATTCCCGGATATTGGAAATTAACTTAATACTTTGTGAATAATTATTTGCTCTATCCCTTCAATACATCGTCTGCAACTATATTTTACAAATTTTGCACAATATGAAGGAGTTATCCATCTTCTATTCCTCCTTCATAAATGTCCATAATTTTTCCAAAAATTAGTTGATGAGTTTCTTCTTTAAGTACAGTTTTCAATTGTCGTTGCCGGAGATTTCTATTGCCATATAAAGGTCCAACAGGATTGTGCAACATATTGTGGCTTATTTTAAGCAGTATGGAGTTATTGATTCCAAGCTTAAGAGTGGCAGACTTCCCAAGGCATTGCCAATAGAAGATCATGCAACTTTTCAAAGTAGCTTGCAAGATAGTTTCAACAATTATGGTCAAGATTTCTCGTGAGATAGGTGTCATGTCTGGTGGTACGGTTTTTCATGAAAGAAAATTATACATCTTCGGTTCCAACGGGAAAGTGTGAATTAAACGTAAGGTAAGGGAAATTATAACTCTGAACTGCGTCATAAAACAGCCAGTTTGAAGGTGGTAGTGTGATGGTTTGGTGGTTCATTTCTTCTTATGAACCTATTCCCATTGTTCTTCTGCACGGAGGAGCTAGTATAAAGTATAAAACAGCTCTTTCGTCAACCTACTCTCCCCTATCAACAAGCAGCTGTCCCTCAACCACAGAGTTTCAAGCAGGACAATGTACCCTACTACTCAGATAAAAAAGTGAGGACCCTATTAGAAGATGATAAAATTGCTCAAATGAGTTTGCCTTCACTGAGCCCTGACCTCAATCGAATTGAGATTGTTTGGATATTCATTGAAGACTGTACTCAGAGAAGAAACACAACAAATGTGGACATTTCTGGAAGATGAATAGAAAATGAATAATTCCTTCATTTTAAGAAAAATTAGTAGAATTTTGTGGTAGAAGACGTATTGAAGTGATATAGGAAAGAATTATTCTCAAAGTATTAAGTTAATCGCCAATATCTGGGAATATTTCAAAATTTATGATGGCTACCCTTAACTTTTGACCAGAGTAAAATTTATTGTCTGAAGTGAAATATCGAACTATTGCTAGAATATTTACCCAAATGCTTTGAAATTTCATTCGAATACATATGAGCTCTATATGAAAATACGTGCAAAATTTCAATAGTGTGTGTTCTGTATTTTTTATGAAATTTGAAATTTAGATAATTGTTCTTGTTACCCTTTTATTTTGGCCACTTCTGTAGTTTCCCAGTGTTAGCGAATTGGAAGATTTTTATAGAATAAAACTATCCGTAATCCGCTTCAAAAGTGATTGATGAACTATTTACAGTATGATCCACAATGAATGATACTAAAACAAAAATTCCTTTAAAATATTTAATGGTAAATAATTGATAGAAGAAGAAGTTCAATGGATAGCCAATGTTTGGACATTTATGTTTTTTTCAACAAATGTTCAAAATGTCCTTCAAGTTGATCTCTACACAACTTGGTTCATTTCTTCGTATGACGCACCATTTTGCGAATATCTTCCTCGCTCATGTTGACAGCAAAGTCTTCCAAGACAGTCTTGAGTTTACTTAGAGTGCGTGGTTCACATCTGATGCAATGTGCCATAGCTTGCGACCAAAATGAAAAGTCAAAAGGCGATAAGTCCGGAGAATAAGGGGGGGGGGCAATGGTGATTTGTCCAGCTAGAAATTATTCTTAAGGACATTTTACATAGTATTTTTAAGGACTTTCTCCAGGTATGCAACTGAATTTTCGGACCTCTCGAACCAAACAACAAGGAAGATCTTCCCGTGCGTAATCCCCACCCAAGCCATCACTTTTTCACCATTAGGTTTTTTACATTCGATTACAGTGTAGCCAACTGCTGTCCACCTCCGATGTACCTGCTTGTTTGTTGACTGTTTCAAGATGAACCATTTTAATATTCTGAATGTCATTTTGATTTTCTCGATGCTCCTGAACTGATCATTCTTTGCGATGATAAATGATGCTTGCTGACCGTCGTTTCTGAATTGGTGACTCAGGCTGCGTACAAGTTCCATTTTCGAAGATCCAATTTGAGGCGATACAATGATGAATATCGAAAATCATCCATTTTTATTCAAATGTCCCAACATCAGGATAGCATAGATGCAATTATTTGATCAGTAATCGGCGAGTTAATATTATAAAATAATTTTTGTTTTAGTATCATTCATTGTGGATCATACTGTATAGCACAGTTCTTTCTGTATTATTGTAAAAAAAAATCAAAAGTTATATCTACTAATACATGGCAATTCATAAATATCTGATCCATTTCATTTGTTAATAAATTTTAAACTAATAAAGCAAGATTTTTGAAACAAGATTTATTGTAGAGAATACATCTTGGAGATTCGTTTAAATTGGGTTTTAGACGAAACTCGAGTTAATTCGAAAGAAATATTTTTTTAGCTCCCCCATGCAAGCTAGAAGTACAGAAAATGATTAAGTAATTTCCAATAAGAATCATTCAACGTATGAAACACAATAATTGCATAGATCGTTAAATTTCAAGAATTTGAAGTATCTCCTTGCAACTTTTTTCTTCCCATTCATCACCAAATGACTTATTCATGTGGAGGTCTCTTAAAGACTTTGTTGTATAATGTATATATATCAAGTCGAAATAACTTAAAGGATTTAAAAAATTAGTTCTTTTATAACCAAATTTGAACAAATCTTCATTCTATGTATATTCCTTCTAATAATGCTTCTTTAAAAACTCTAGGCTCCATAGTTTTCATTTTATTAACAAATGAAATGGTTCAGATGTTTATGTATCAGCCTCTACATCACTGTATTCTATACATACCCTTATTTTTGTCCATTTGCTCATCATACTTTTATCCTTTTTCATTGACAGTTTCGATTCCCGTACCTCCTCCGGCCGAACCTGGATAGATTCAGAGTTGTTTGGAGGAAGGGCTGTGTATAATGTCTCTCTGGGGAAACTCCTGATTAAAAATGTGCAGTCCGGTGACAACGGGTTGTACAGATGCAGAGTTGATTATAGGAACGCTGCGACCAAAGTTACCAGGACGAGCCTTACTGTCATTTGTAAGTGCCTAGTGATTAGCCCTCCTGTCATTGATAAGTGCCTAGTGATTAGCCTTACGGTCATTGGTAAGTGCCTAGTGATTAGCCTTACTGTCATTGGTAAGTGCCTAGTGATTAGCCCTTCTGTCATTGGTAAGTGCCTAGTGATTAGCCTTACTGTCATTGGTAAGTACCTAGTGATTAGCCTTACTGTCATTGGTAAGTGCCTAGTGATTAGTTTTACTGTCATTGGTGAGTGCCTAGTGATTAGTTGTACTTCCATTGGTAAGTGCCTAGTGATTAGTTGTACTTCCATTGGTAAGTGCCTAGTGATTAGCCTTACTGTCATTGGTAAGTGCCTAGTGATTAGTTGTACTTCCATTGGTAAGTGCCTAGTGATTAGCCTTACTGTCCTTGGTAAGTGCCTAGTGATTAGTTGTACTTCCATTGGTAAGTGCCTAGTGATTAGCCTTACTGTCATTGGTAAGTGCCTAGTGATTAGTTGTACTTCCATTGGTAAGTGCCTAGTGATTAGTTGTACTTCCATTGGTAAGTGCCTAGTGATTAGTTGTACTTCCATTGGTAAGTGCCTAGTGATTAGCCTTACTGTCATTGGTAAGTGCCTAGTGATTAGTTGTACTTCCATTGGTAAGTGCCTAGTGATTAGCCTTACAGTCCTTGGTAAGTGCCTAGTGATTAGTTGTACTTCCATTGGTAAGTACCTAGTGATTAGCCTTACTGTCATTGGTAAGTGCCTAGTGATTAGTTGTACTTCCATTGGTAAGTGCCTAGTGATTAGTTGTACTTCCATTGGTGAGTGCCTAGTGATTAGTTGTACTTCCATTAGTAAGTGCCTAGTGATTAGTTGTACTTCCATTGGTAAGTGCCTAGTGATTAGTTGTACTTCCATTGGTAAGTGCCTAGTGATTAGCCTTACTGTCATTGGTAAGTACCTAGTGATTAGCCTTACTGTCATTGGTAAGTGCCTAGTGATTAGTTGTACTTCCATTGGTAAGTACCTAGTGATTAGCCTTACTGTCATTGGTAAGTGCCTAGTGATTAGTTGTACTTCCATTGGTAAGTGCCTAGTGATTAGCCTTACTGTCATTGGTAAGTGCCTAGTGATTAGTTGTACTTCCATTGGTAAGTGCCTAGTGATTAGTTGTACTTCCATTGGTGAGTGCCTAGTGATTAGTTGTACTTCCATTAGTAAGTGCCTAGTGATTAGTTGTACTTCCATTGGTAAGTGCCTAGTGATTAGTTGTACTTCCATTGGTAAGTGCCTAGTGATTAGCCTTACTGTCATTGGTAAGTACCTAGTGATTAGCCTTACTGTCATTGGTAAGTGCCTAGTGATTAGTTGTACTTCCATTGGTAAGTGCCTAGTGATTAGCCTTACTGCCATTGGTAAGTGCCTAGTGATTAGCCTTACTGCCATTGGTAAGTGCCTAGTGATTAGCCTTACTGTCATTGGTAAGTGCCTAGTGAGTAGCCTTACTGCCATTGGTAAGTGCCTAGTGATTAGCCTTACTGTCATTGGTAAGTGCCTAGTGATTAGCCTTACTGTCATTGGTAAGTGCCTAGTGAGTAGCCTTACTGCCATTGGTAAGTGCCTAGTGATTAGCCTTACTGTCATTGGTAAGTGCCTAGTGATAAAGATATGAATGTATGTTAATATTTCATCAAATCTGCAAAATCATGGATGATCATAGAATATTACAATATTATGATATTGTATGTAGGTATATATATTATGTTTCTTCTGTTTTTTAATAGAAATTCATTACCAAAGTTCAACAATTTTCTAATAGCTATATTTTCAATTGCTATATAGTGTACAATTTTCCATGTTAAAGGTTAGTTTTCTCTTTTCGGGTAAACACTAAATCGTCATTATGTGGCATTGACAACAACTCGAGTCATCGATAAGAAATAGTACAGGAGCTAAATAAAGAAACAAATCAATCTGAAGAAATACAAAGACTTCCTAACTCAAATATCCTGTCAGTTCAATCTACAATCCTCCTTATCCTTTTCAACTGCTTATTGGCTTTATTCCGGCTGAATCCTTCGGGAGAAATAGGCTTCTTATTTCGACCGCCAGGGACTGAACTTAACTCAAATGACGGGGAAGCTTGAGGACAGTTGGATAATTTGAGTGAACCTTCGAATGAGAAGAGCGAACATTTGAATGACTAGAGCGAACATTTGAATGACTTGAGCGAACATTTGAATGAGTAGAGCGAACATTTGAATGAGTAGAGCGAACCTTAAATGATTAGTGTGCACCTTTAAATGACTGGAGTGAACCTTTAAATGACTGCAGTGAGTCTTTAAATGACTGCAGTGAACCTCTAAATGACTGCAGTGAACCTTTAAATGACTGCAGTGAGTCTTTAAATGACTGCAGTGAACCTCTAAATGACTGCAGTGAACCTTTAAATGACTGCAGTGAACCCTTAAATGACTGCACTGAACCTTTAAATGACTGTAGTGAACCTTTAAATGACTGCAGTGAACCTTTAAATAACTGCAGTGAACCTTTAAATGACTGCAGTGTACCTTTAAATGACTGCAGTGAACCTTTAAATGACAGCAGTGAACCTTTATATGACTGCAGTGAACCTTTAAATGACTGCAGTGAACCTTTAAATGACTGCAGTGAACCTTTAAATGACTGCAGTGATTCTTTAAATGACTGCAGTGAACCTTTAAATGACTGCAGTGAACCTTTAAATGACTGCAGTGAACCTTTAAATGACTGCAGTGAACCTTTAAATGACTGCAGTGAGCCTTTAAATGACTGCAGTGAGCCTTTAAATGACTGCAGTGAACCTTTAAATGACTGCAGTGAACCTTTAAATGACTGCAGTGAACCTTTAAATGACTGCAGTGAACCTTTAAATGACTGCAGTGAACCTTTAAATGACTGCAGTGAATGTTTAAATGACTGCAGTGAACCTTTAAATGACTGCAGTGAACCTTTAAATGACTGCAGTGAACCTTTAAATGACTGCAGTGAACCTTTAAATGACTGCAGTGAACCTTTAAATGACTGCAGTGAACCTTTAAATGACTGCAGTGAACCTTTAAATGACTGCAATGAACCTTTAAATAACTGCAGTGAGCCTTTAAATGACTGCAGTAAACCTTTAAATGACTGCAGTGAACCTTTAAATGACTGCAGTGAACCTTTAAATGACTGCAGTGAACCTTTAAATGACTGCAGTGAACCTCTAAATGACTGCAGTGAGTCTTTAAATGACTGCAGTGAACCTTTAAATGACTGCAGTGAACCTTTAAATGACTGCAGTGAACCCTTAAATGACTGCAGTGAACCTTTAAATGACTGCAGTGAACCTTTAAATGACTGCAGTGAACCTTTAAATGACTGCAGTGAACCTTTAAATGACTGCAGTGAACCTTTAAATGACTGCAGTGAACCTTTAAATGACTGCAGTGTACCTTTAAATGACTGCAGTGAACCTTTAAATGACTGCAGTGAACCTTTAAATGACTGCAGTGAGCCTTTAAATGACTGCAGTGAACCTTTAAATGACTGCAGTGAACCTTTAAATGACTGCAGTGAACCTTTAAATGACTGCAGTGAACCTTTAAATGACTGCAGTGAACCTTTAAATGACTGCAGTGAACCTTTAAATGACTGCAGTGAACCTTTAAATGACTGCAGTGAACCTTTAAATGACTGCAGTGAACCTTCAAATTACTTCAGTGAACCTTTAAATGACTGCAGTGAATCTTTAAATGACTGCAGTGAACCTTTAAATGACTGTAGTGAACCTTTAAATAACTGCAGTGAACCTTTAAATGACTGCAGTGAACCTTTAAATGACTGCAGTGAACCTTTAAATGACTGCAGTGAACCTTTAAATGACTGCAGTGAACCTTTAAATGACTGCAGTGAACCTTTAAATGACTGCAGTGAACCTTTAAATGACTGCAGTGAACCTTTAAATGACTGCAGTGAACCTTTAAATGACTGCAGTGAACCTTTAAATGACTGCAGTGAACCTTTAAATGACTGCAGTGAACCTTTAAATGACTGCAGTGAACCTTTAAATGACTGCAGTGAACCTTTAAATGACTGCAGTGAACCTCTAAATGACTGCAGTGAACCTTTAAATGACTGCAGTGAACCTTTAAATGACTGCAGTGAACCTTTAAATGACTGCAGTGTACCTTTAAATGACTGCAGTGAACCTTTAAATGACTGCAGTGAACCTTTAAATGACTGCAGTGAACCTTTAAATGACTGCAGTGAACCTTTAAATGACTGCAGTGAACCTTCAAATTACTGCAGTGAACCTTTAAATGACTGCAGTGAACCTTTAAATGACTGCAGTGAACCTTTAAATGACTGCAGTGAACCTTTAAATAACTGCAGTGAACCTTTAAATGACTGCAGTGAACCTTTAAATGACTGCAGTGAACCTTTAAATGACTGCAGTGAACCTTTAAATGACTGCAGTGAACCTTTAAATGACTGCAGTGAACCTTTAAATGACTGCAGTGAACCTTTAAATGACTGCAGTGAACCTTTAAATGACTGCAGTGAACCTTTAAATGACTGCAGTGAACCTTTAAATGACTGCAGTGAACCCTTAAATGACTGCAGTGAACCTTTAAATGACTGCAGTGAACCTTTAAATGACTGCAGTGAACCTTTAAATGACTGCAGTGTACCTTTAAATGACTGCAGTGAACCTTTAAATGACTGCAGTGAACCTTTAAATGACTGCAGTGAGCCTTTAAATGACTGTAGTGAACCTTTAAATGACTGCAGTGAACCTTTAAATGACTGCAGTGAACCTTTAAATGACTGCAGTGAACCTTTAAATGACTGCAGTGAACCTTTAAATGACTGCAGTGAACCTTTAAATGACTGCAGTGAACCTTTAAATGACTGCAGTGAACCTTTAAATGACTGCAGTGAACCTTTAAATGACTGCAGTGAACCCTTAAATGACTGCAGTGAACCTTTAAATGACTGCAGTGAACCTTTAAATGACTGCAGTGAACCTTTAAATGACTGCAGTGAACCTTTAAATGACTGCAGTGAACCTTTAAATGACTGCAATGAACCTTTAAATGACTGCAGTGTACCTTTAAATGACTGCAGTGAACCTTTAAATGACTGCAGTGAGCCTTTAAATGACTGCAGTGAACCTTTAAATGACTGCAATGAACCTTTAAATGACTGCAGTGAACCTTTAAATGACTGCAGTGAACCTTTAAATGACTGCAGTGAACCTTTAAATGACTGCAGTGAACCTTTAAATGACTGCAGTGAACCTTTAAATGACTGCAGTGAACCCATAAATGACTGCAGTGAACCTTTAAATGACTGCAGTGAACCTTTAAATGACTGCAGTGAACCTTTAAATGACTGCAGTGAACCTTTAAATGACTGCAGTGAACCTTTAAATGACTGCAGTGAACCTTTAAATGACTGCAGTGAACCTTTAAATGACTGCAGTGAACCTTTAAATGACTGCAGTGAACCTTTAAATGACTGCAGTGAACCTTTAAATGACTGCAGTGAGCCTTTAAATGACCGCAGTGAACCTTTAAATGACTGCAGTGAACCTTTAAATGACTGCAGTGAACCTTTAAATGACTGCAGTGAACCTTTAAATGACTGCAGTGAACCTTTAAATGACTGCAGTGAACCTTTAAATGACTGCAGTGAACCTTTAAATGACTGCAGTGAACCCTTAAATGACTGCAGTGAACCTTTAAATGACTGCAGTGAACCTTTAAATGACTGCAGTGAACCTTTAAATGACTGCAGTGTACCTTTAAATGACTGCAGTGAACCTTTAAATGACTGCAGTGAGCCTTTAAATGACTGCAGTGAACCTTTAAATGACTGCAGTGAACCTTTAAATGACTGCAGTGAACCTTTAAATGACTGCAGTGAACCTTTAAATGACTGCAGTGAACCTTTAAATGACTGCAGTGAACCTTTAAATGACTGCAGTGAACCTTTAAATGACTGCAGTGAACCTTTAAATGACTGCAGTGAACCTTTAAATGACTGCAGTGAACCCTTAAATGACTGCAGTGAACCTTTAAATGACTGCAGTGAACCTTTAAATGACTGCAGTGAACCTTTAAATGACTGCAGTGAACCTTTAAATGACTGCAGTGAACCTTTAAATGACTGCAGTGAACCTTTAAATGACTGCAGTGAACCTTTAAATGACTGCAGTGAACCTTTAAATGACTGCAGTGAACCTTTAAATGACTGCAGTGAACCCTTAAATGACTGCAGTGAACCTTTAAATGACTGCAGTGAACCTTTAAATGACTGCAGTGAACCTTTAAATGACTGCAGTGTACCTTTAAATGACTGCAGTGAACCTTTAAATGACTGCAGTGAGCCTTTAAATGACTGCAGTGAACCTTTAAATGACTGCAGTGAACCTTTAAATGACTGCAGTGAACCTTTAAATGACTGCAGTGAACCTTTAAATGACTGCAGTGAACCTTTAAATGACTGCAGTGAACCTTTAAATGACTGCAGTGAACCTTTAAATGACTGCAGTGAACCTTTAAATGACTGCAGTGAACCTTTAAATGACTGCAGTGAACCCTTAAATGACTGCAGTGAACCTTTAAATGACTGCAGTGAACCTTTAAATGACTGCAGTGAACCTTTAAATGACTGCAGTGAACCTTTAAATGACTGCAGTGAACCTTTAAATGACTGCAGTGAACCTTTAAATGACTGCAGTGAACCTTTAAATGACTGCAGTGAACCTTTAAATGACTGCAGTGAACCTTTAAATGACTGCAGTGAACCTTTAAATGACTGCAGTGAACCCTTAAATGACTGCAGTGAACCTTTAAATGACTGCAGTGAACCTTTAAATGACTGCAGTGTACCTTTAAATGACTGCAGTGAACCTTTAAATGACTGCAGTGAGCCTTTAAATGACTGCAGTGAACCTTTAAATGACTGCAGTGAACCTTTAAATGACTGCAGTGAACCTTTAAATGACTGCAGTGAACCTTTAAATGACTGCAATGAACCTTTAAATGACTGCAGTGTACCTTTAAATGACTGCAGTGAACCTTTAAATGACTGCAGTGAGCCTTTAAATGACTGCAGTGAACCTTTAAATGACTGCAATGAACCTTTAAATGACTGCAGTGAACCTTTAAATGACTGCAGTGAACCTTTAAATGACTGCAGTGAACCTTTAAATGACTGCAGTGAACCTTTAAATGACTGCAGTGAACCTTTAAATGACTGCAGTGAACCCATAAATGACTGCAGTGAACCTTTAAATGACTGCAGTGAACCTTTAAATGACTGCAGTGAACCTTTAAATGACTGCAGTGAACCTTTAAATGACTGCAGTGAACCTTTAAATGACTGCAGTGAACCTTTAAATGACTGCAGTGAACCTTTAAATGACTGCAGTGAACCTTTAAATGACTGCAGTGAACCTTTAAATGACTGCAGTGAACCTTTAAATGACTGCAGTGAGCCTTTAAATGACCGCAGTGAACCTTTAAATGACTGCAGTGAACCTTTAAATGACTGCAGTGAACCTTTAAATGACTGCAGTGAACCTTTAAATGACTGCAGTGAACCTTTAAATGACTGCAGTGAACCTTTAAATGACTGCAGTGAACCTTTAAATGACTGCAGTGAACCCTTAAATGACTGCAGTGAACCTTTAAATGACTGCAGTGAACCTTTAAATGACTGCAGTGAACCTTTAAATGACTGCAGTGTACCTTTAAATGACTGCAGTGAACCTTTAAATGACTGCAGTGAGCCTTTAAATGACTGCAGTGAACCTTTAAATGACTGCAGTGAACCTTTAAATGACTGCAGTGAACCTTTAAATGACTGCAGTGAACCTTTAAATGACTGCAGTGAACCTTTAAATGACTGCAGTGAACCTTTAAATGACTGCAGTGAACCTTTAAATGACTGCAGTGAACCTTTAAATGACTGCAGTGAACCTTTAAATGACTGCAGTGAACCCTTAAATGACTGCAGTGAACCTTTAAATGACTGCAGTGAACCTTTAAATGACTGCAGTGAACCTTTAAATGACTGCAGTGAACCTTTAAATGACTGCAGTGAACCTTTAAATGACTGCAGTGAACCTTTAAATGACTGCAGTGAACCTTTAAATGACTGCAGTGAACCTTTAAATGACTGCAGTGAACCTTTAAATGACTGCAGTGAACCTTTAAATGACTACGGGTGAATGTGTTGTTATTTCTTGTTCATATTTTTCATTTTCTACCTTATTTCTCCAATAATTTTCTATTATTTACATTTTAATACAATTCTCTACTCCGATTGATGTGTTTTCATTTTCCCCTTTCACAATTTCATTAATTAATCACAATATATTTGTATCAAGTTGTAATAACTAAATTAAATAAAATATTTTTCTTCACAATATTCTCCCCTTTCTCTTTTGCTAATTAAATTGTCTGTTAATTTCTTCTCCCTTAGGCTATTAATGACAACTTTGACGTTTAATCTTACCCATTACTTGATATTCATTAACGAAAAAGTAAGTTACTTCAATTATTTCACCAGACTTTGTTTTGTTTAAATGATTCTCATTTTTCGAAGTAAATGAAGTTCTTGTATTTTTAATCAGTTTTTTGACAATAAGTGTTTTTATTAAAAATATTCCTCTATTGATTAGTTTGAATAGATACAGAAATTATAAGTTTAATTTACCTCCGATCTATTAATGGTTCCAATTTTTAAAGTCAGTTAATTGTGCTAACTAAACTAATAGAACATTTTCATGGCATCATCAAATATCAAATCTCTAGAATTACTCTTTCCTAAATATATTCTTCTATTTTTCGTATTTATTCCAAGTTTCAACTCACTGTGAGTATTAAATAATAATAATTCTTACCATTGCTGTCACGCAATATGTAAGGTTATAATTAACTGAATTATCTATGAAATTCAATTGACTGAAATAATTCTAAAATAAATTATCACCTCCTTTGGTCTTTGAAGATAAATTATCCTATTGATATAATATCTAGGACCATAATCTTACAAAATAGGTTCCGTAAAAAATATGATATCAGTATGATTATGCCTGCAAAAGAAAATTTTTGAGGAAGATTTCAACCCTCTATGCTAATTTTCTCTCTTTTTATTTATTTTCTTAATTAAGATCTACACAGAGAATGGAATTCAATTGAAGTGACTATTCACTGTTACTAATCACTAACGAAAATAGACAGCGTCAACACTGATAGTAAATCCTCTCAACCAATTCCTAGTATTTTGGTGAAAGTTATCCACACTCTGAATTGCAGAGGAATCAAATAACTTCAATTCAATGCAGGTGGAATATTGTAATTGATTTTATTTACTATGAATAAAATTTAAAAGAGTCTTTAGAAATGGTATTTTAGAAATCAGACCGACTGTTTATACCTGCTGACTTTTTGCCCCATTTTTCTTACTCGTTACATCTGAATTAGTGTATAAATGACTACCTACTTCATTACACTCATTACAACTTGATTGAAAAGATTTAGATTCAATAGAACTTACACATTATTAAAGAGTTATTGAAATCTCAACGTTGAAGTTATTTTAATCTTCAACCTTTCGAAAACAATGACGTCTATTCATCATCAGGAACAAGGTGTGATACACCTGAACTAAACAATGAGTTTTTTGACTAATTGTCGTATGATTTTACATCTCTTATATATGAGCTGTCTATCTTAAATTTCATTATATAATCTTTATAATTTATCTAGTAATTTTTTTCTATATAGTTTGATACTGTTAAAGGTACATACCCTTCTGGTTCTTTAATTATGGTTGAGTAGGTTCCATTTAGATTTACAGCTTGATAAAACACAAGTTCTAATCAAATCAAGCACTATATAATTGTGCTTGATAAATGTTTAAAAATCTGTATGTACTTAAGAATCCATTTGAGAAACATATTAATACTACACAAGAAAAGGAGCTTCAGAGTAAATTATATTACTTCGCAAGAAGTGAACATGGAGGTAACGGTTCTTTAACCCTAATGAGTTTGACGTGTGTTTTCTGGACACATCTTTTTTAAATTACATTATTTTCCTTTATTCCATCAAACTTACTGGCCTCTCTTGACTTAGTTCCTACATAAATACGGGATATATTTTTGTATTTAGAAGTTAAAAATACTTATGTATCGGCGTAAATCACGTAAATTATGGAATTAATTGTACTTTGGTGACATGAGGCAACGAATAAGCACGAATTTGTCCACGTTTTCATGGAGTTCAGACACATGCGCGAGCTTTGATTGGGTCACACTCTACCCAATCACAGCTCTGCTCTCTCAGTTAACAATATCTTACATACCTATGTATTTATTTCTCCTTATATGTTCAATATTTTTACTTGAAATTTGGTACACGTTAGTTTAGTATATATATTAAAAAATACAGTGCCGTAGGTCTGTAAATAAGATATTTGTTTTTTTAACACACACTCAAACCTCCCCTTTCATTCTGATAGTCAAACTCATTAAGGTTAAGTTTATATTGGTTTGAACATTGAGAGTTGAAATATACTTCATGCCAGTGCCTTGTTTGTGAGATTTGGGAAAGTGGAGGAAATAATTCGCTACGGTCACGCGCGCTTAGAGTAATGAGTGCCGAGTTATATTATGTTTTTGTGAATCAAACATGGCATATTTATTGGGCACATCAAATTGTTATCCGAACTTTCCAAAGTTTCACAAGATTTCTACACAATTGTTAATATAATATAATTGATATAGTATCAAGAATGATTTTAACTAAACAAATTAAACATAGTAACTAGAAAAGACTATTAGGAACTAGGAGACGCTTACGAGCAAGAAGACATTTACGACCAAAAAGAAACTCACGAACAAGAAGACACTCACGAACATGAAGACACTTATTAACAAGAGGACAATTACGAACAAGAAGACACATGGGAGCAACGGGGACACACTTAATTAAAACAGGAAACTTAGAAAAAAGACACTTACGAAAAAAGACTCTTATGAGCAAGGATGCACTCAATGTATATGAGGCCACTTAGGAACTAGTAGACACTTAAGAACAAGAAGATACTTAGGAACAAGAGGACACACATATGATCAACAGGACACACATAGGATCAACAGGACACACTTGTGATCAACAGGACACATATAGGATCAAGAGAACACACTTAGGATCAACATGACACACTTAGGATCGACAGGACACACGTAGGATCAACAGGACACACTTAAGATCAACAGGACTAACTTAGGATCAACAGGACACACTTAGGATCAACAGGACACACTTAGGATCAACAGGACACACTTAGGATCAACAGGACACACATAGGATCAACAGGACACACTTATGATCAACAGGACACACATAGGATCAACAGGACACACTTGTGATTAACAGGACACATATATAGCAAGCAACAGGTAGCGCAAAGAAATAGAGTTCATGCATAGAAACAAGAAGACACTGTAGACAACAATAAAACACATCTGATTTTGATACATATGTATGGAAAGTAGAATTATTCTAGGGAATTAATTAATGTAATCAGAAATAGCTATAGGTAGTAAAAATTTTTTAATTTTTGTCTCATATTTTAATATTCAATATTTTAATAAAATTATTAAACTGTAAGATAAATTGCTGTAATAGAAAGACGGTATCCAATATACAACTAGTGGTCATAAAATTCATTGTCAGGTCCAGGTTTTCCACCCTTCTCCTGACGATGAATAGAAATCTTTCTATTCGAAAGCTTGAAAACTGAAAAGTACCTGCAAGTCTGAGTTTAAATAACCTCTGATAATATGAATTTACCGTTGAGTTTGAATTTTTTCAATCAGAGGTAATAACTGTTGGTCATAATTATTAATTATCAAATATAAATTTAATTAATTAATGCAAAAATTCTATCTGAATGCGAAACCTATAATAAGATGTGGAGTAAGTTAAAAATTATCGGTCAGTCCCACATCTTCGGTTATAAAATAAAAAAACGATGAAATAATAACTATTTTACTTTTATTTTAATTGGTATCCATGATACCTGGAGCTATCACAGATACTAACCAAAATGAAATAATTAGTATTATTATGCTATCGGTTTTTCTTACTTGATCGAAGATGTGGCACTGAACGATAATTCGTAACTTACCCTACCTACCTGACCATTCAAACGCTTATATTATTTCTTGGCAACTTCTTTTTAGTCCACTCTATAAACTACACTAAATATTTTCTTATCAATATCTTGAAAAAATAATAAACGGATCATAAAGAAAGACCATATGAAAAGTTCAATAATATTAAGATGTAAAGTGTTGAATTTCGTCAATTTATGTGGTGCTGTTTAGTGTCAACTAATTCACACAGAGAGAGCGTGGCGTAAAATAGCTGAGATCAAATTACTTGAAAATTTTACAATTATGATGATGAAAAATTAGTATCTAATCAAAATTTAGAATAATTTAAATTACAGTTATTATAAAATAACTATGAATTAAAAAAATTCAAGGCGTGGAATTTGTTCTATCAGCCAATATCTTTTTGCAGAAAAAAGATCACGTGAACGCTAACAGAACAAGTTTCATCGGTTCACTTTATAGGTAATATTCGAATAATCCTTAAAAAATGTCTAAGATAACATCTTAATAAGAATAAACAGTTCGTAAAGAAAGACTTTGTGTAGAAATTAAAGAATATCAAGAAATGAATTCCTAGTTACTTTTCATTAAATTATACCTATATATTTCATATATTAGACCGTCCTCCTGAACTGAACAAATTTCATCATTTCACTTTACAAGCTACAAATAATCATTAAATATTAAAGATAACATCTTAATAAGAAACAAGACTTATTAAATAAAGACTTTGTGTAGACATTAAAGAGACTCAAGATATGAATGCCTATTTAATATCTAGTAATACTATATTTATTTTATATATTGGACCGTTATTTTGAATTGATCAAATTTAATCATTTTCCTTTATAAGATATAAATAATCATTAAATATTTTCAAAAATAATATCTTAATAAGAATAAACAAACCTATCTTAAAGAAAGACTAAATAATATTAATGCTTAGTTATTTTTCAGTAATAGTTAG
The DNA here is from genome assembly GCA_947561585.1 of Caprella mutica. NCBI lineage: Eukaryota > Metazoa > Arthropoda > Malacostraca > Amphipoda > Caprellidae > Caprella > Caprella mutica. The sequence continues at coordinate 148,566 of CANNZV010001150.1, read as the reverse complement.
GTACTGTACGGTAGGTGCGCTACATTAACATTCATATACTGTATATAGGTTACACCTACTGGGAAATTTTTATTTACTTATTAAGTACCTATGCTAAATTTGAAATTATAATATTTCAGGTTTCGATAACCTAGAGTTTACTTTCATTTTATTGAAATTCATTTACCACAAACAAACATTAGAGGGAGATCTGATATCTCTTTAATTTTAGACGTAACAATATGACACTTGTGAAGAGTAAAATTGAATAGAAGATATATCAAATGCAATTGAAATTGAATAATTAAACCACTTTATACAGAAATAAGAAGATAATAATCGATAACTTTATATTCGGATTTAAAAAAAATCCCGTATGAAAACGTTTATTGCCCAGGCAGGAAGGATTTATTCCTGGGATATTAAGGGAATATCCCAGGAATATATCCTTCTTCCCAGGGTTATTCCCTTAATATCCCAGGAATAATGCTTGCTCCCTGGGTGGGGCTATCTATTTTATATAAAATCTAGGCAAACTGTATTATTTCAGGATTTACCAGAAGATTAATATGGATAACCTTTTATAATCTATATAATCTATATATAATAATCATATTTAATCTAAATCTAAATTGAAATGAGCATAATAGACCTGATTCCTTTAAAGATTTCCAGTTCGATATCAACTCAATTTATGAAGCGCTATGCTGTTTGAGCTAAATACCACTTATTTTCATTTTCAAATAGCTCAAAGTCCTCGTCTCTTATTGGCCAATCATATGCTTCCCTAGCCAATCAGTGAGCTAGTAACCATAGTACACAATATCCCAAAAAACTTATCGACAAGGAACAATATTCTTAAAAATATAGACGTTAAAATTTTATGCGGTAGTTCATTATTCTTATTTGTCGTATTTTTATAACCAGTGACCTTTTAATTTCTAACCTTAAAATTCTATTCGGTGAATGCTTTATCTTTATAATATTATCTGCTAAAATTAGTATCTTTATAAAGTTATAACTTTAAAAACATATCCTTAAGAATTGTATTTTAGTAAACATATTCTAAAAAACATAACCATAATTAACAGTCAATATTTTTATTTTCTTATTCGCAATATAGTACATTCTCAGAATTATAACATTTAAACATATATTTTAAAAACTATATTCTTAGTGTTATTAACTATATAATTTCTAACACCCAATTGTATTTGTTTATAAATAGAGGTGATTGTAACGTAAAGTAGTTACTGAAATTCTGGTAGTCTTTACCATAGACTGTAAAATAACTGGAATACTAGTAGTCTTTACCGTAGACTGTAAAGTAACTGCAATACTGGTAGTCTTTCCGTAGACTGTAAAGTCACTGGAATACTGGTAGTCTCCACCGTAGACTGTAAAGTAACTGCAATTCTGGTAGTCTTTACCGTAGACTGTAAAATAACTGCAATACTAGTAGTCTTTACCGTAGACTGTAAAATAACTGCAATACTAGTAGTCTTTACCGTAGACTGTAAAATAACTGCAACACTGGTAGTCTTTACTGTAGACTGTAAAATAACTGCAATACTAGTAGTCTTTACCGTAGACTGTAAAATAACTGCAGCACTGGTAGTCTTTACCGTAGACTGTAAAATAACTACAATACTAGTAGTCTTTACCGTAGACTGTAAAATAACTGCAACACTGGTAGTCTTTACCGTAGACTGTAAAATAACTGGAATACTGGTAGTATTTACACTAGTATACCCATTAATAAATTCTACTTTAAATTTAATAAGAAGTTAACAGTGGGTCGGATGGGGTATCACGGCGCACAATACCGCAAACTCTGTATTTACTCAAAAATAAATGTTCTAGATAAACATCTTTTTCTCGTGAAGAAATGATCTTGAATGAGGATGATTCTAAACCAGTTTCGAAATAATACCTAAATATATATGAATTACTTATTGGCAATTTTTTGTGCGCAACTTTTAGTGAGTGTATGGGGGTGTCACTGCGCACAAGAAGGGGTATTACTGTGCATTGCATACTTGCAACACTCCTCTCCCCCTCCTAAATCCTTCCACTCCCCATGTTAATACTACCATCTAAATACCCCTCTGTTCCTATCAAAATCCCCTCTCTTACAATCTAAATCCCCATCTCATCTCATCTAAATCACCCTCTCCTCTCATCGAAATCTCCCACTCTTCCAATTCAAATCCCCTTCTTCCCATCTAAATCCCTCTCTTCTCCATATTTTTCCCCCTCTCCCCCATCTAAATCCCTCTGTCCCAATCTAAATGTCTGTGTTTCCCTCTCTAGATACCCTCTTCCCAATCCAATTGTCCCTTACTTTTTAAACACATATTTAATGAATCTGCAACAAATTAAACAATTAAATTTTATGTAAAAATTTAACTGATTTCATCAAAAATATAATACGAATGTTGGTTTAATGTAAGTATTTTAATTCAATAACCTCTCACCCCTCACCTAAATATCCCCTCTCCCTATCTTAATAACACCACATCAAGTTGCATAGCTACTACGGGGTCTACGCTGATTTTCCGAAAACGAATTGGCTGAAACCAAATTTTCCGAATCACAATTTGGCTGGAAACGGATTTTGTTAGAATTTAGATGAACAAATTAGGTTTCAAAGGATAATGACATAAATTTTAAAACAAGAAGCGCAGATCTTTATTTGTAGTTATTCTGAAATATACAAATTAAGTTAGAAATGAAGCTTGGCAATCCTAAATAGCATTTGCTTTTATCACCATCAAATTCATGCGATTGACTAGAGTTAGTACCTTACAAAATGTAGCACAACATTAGCATGGGATACCGGTTAAGGTAACAGGAGATTTCAGGAAAGGAATTTAGGAGAGTTTCGGATTGTATACCGTAGGTAATTTCCGTTCGGGTTTATGCACACTGCACAGGGGTTTTATTCTAAAGAATATGAAAGTAAATAGTTAGTGTTACCACCACCAGATAGCTCTATATAAATTCAATATAGCAATTATTACAACAAAGTATACTACCTTGAAATTTTTACCATTAAGGATTTTAAAGCTTATTTCAAGAGTCAAAACAAATTTATATTGAATTGACTAACAGTTTTAAGTTTTATAGAGTAGGGAACTCTAATTATTGAGAAGAATGAAATGGAGCAAAGCTCTCGAAATAACGGCGTACTACTGTACTATTAAGAGAAATGTTCGAACATGAAAAGGATAGGAATTAAGCTTTCAATATTTCCGAACATTAACGATGTACAATTTATATGTACAACGTGTAAGTTAGTTAATCAAATTAGACAAGACACAACTTCAAACGAATTAAACAGTTCGAGAGTTGGGTAGATACTGATTTTGTAGCACGCTGTGCACATCTTATATAAGGTTAAATTTGGTAAAGAGAGCCATCTAGTGGTGATATAACACGTAATGAATATTATAATATTATACAATTGTATAAATAAATGAATAGTTCTCATTAAATAATGAAAACAATTTATGCCTAATTAATATAATACAAATGGTAAGGAGCTCTTTTTTATACACTCCCCACCACACAAAAAAAGTAATTCCTAATTGCTTTTCTTCTTCGCGGCCAGTCGCTTAGAAGTTCTTCGACGGTCCTTCTCAGGTACAGCTGATCCCGTCGAAAGTTTTGGTGCGCTCTCCACAGATATCTCCAGAGGGTGCAGGAGATTGATGGAATAGACACCATCCGTACAGTCAGCTTTCTTCAAAGTTACGGACCGCACTTTTCCGTCTCCAGAAGGACTCAAGGCTACGACTCGACCCAGCTGCCAATGTGACCGTGGCTTGATGCTTGAAGAGATAAGGACTACATCATCCATTTTAATGACGTTTTCCCAATCCTTTTGGTACAAGTCCCGCGAAGATTCTCTTAATGACGGGAGATATTCGTCATACCACATGTCCTTGAAGCGGCCGAACATCTCTTCTCGTAGCTCTAGCGCCTTGACAAGGTCCTTTCGGTTAGGTACAGACAGCTCAGTCCCACCCGTATGCCCGAACAAGACGGATCTACCAGAATCTGATTTGATGAAACAATTAGGGGTTAAAACACTGAGATCGGTAGTGTCTAAATAAGTAAGAGGCCTAGAATTAATAGAATTAATAATATCTGATAGTACAGTTAACAAATGGAAATATTCATGATGCTTGCGACCTAAAGTTTTATACAAGCATGATTTAATGGTGCGAATCATACGCTCCCAAGCGCTACCTACCCATGCCGAGTATAAAGGAATTCGGACATGCTTAATGGAATTTTTAATCAAGTATGAAGAAAAATCGTTATCAATATGACTATTGGAAAGTATACCCATAGCCTGTAGGAAGGTAGAAGCATTATCGCTATATATGGAATTTGGTATACCATACATATTACAGAATCTAGTAAATGCAAGAAGAAAGTCTTTACAGGTCATTGAAGGTAACAGTTCTATGTGTATGGCTCTAATATTTAAACACGTGAAAACAAGTAGGTACATTTTTGTTAATTTATCGCCTAATTTAACATAAACATGACCAGTGAAGTCGATGCCTGTATGATTGAATGGTCTGTGAAAATTTACTTTATCTTTGTTGAAATCTGTTAATTTAGGGTATTTGAAAGCAAATTTATTTATCTTCTTACAAACTATGCATTTAGAAAGGTAATTTTTAACTAGATTACGGATTTGAGGAATCCAATAACCCATTTTACGAACTTTATTAATAGTTGATGGTACACCTAAATGTTTACAATCTTCATGAGCATAAAGAATAATTAATTTAGTGAACATACTATGTTTAGGTAATAACACAGGATTGCATCTATCATAAGACATTTCTAGACAACGATCATAACGACCCTTAGACCTGATAATATCATTACAATCTAAATACAAATTCAAATTAGTTACACGATTGGGGATCTGACTATCGCAAGGAGATTTAAGAAATTTTAGATCAGATTCAAAATGATTTGCTTGCTCGTATTTGATCCAGTAGACTTTAGCTTTCTCATGGCAATCCTCAATGCTAGAGGCTTGCTTACGCAATTTACAAATGAAACGATAAATTAGAGAAGTTACTCGCAAGAGTTTGTTTACATCAGAATACTTATCTAATGGCAAGACGGGTTCCGGCGAAGAGACCACCGCAGTCCTAGTCAAAATTCTGCTCTTCTGTGACAAACATCCCAGCGAGTCATCAGGCCACGAAGTGTCAGATTGACGGAGCAGAAACGCGGGACCGCTCTGCCAGAACTTCATCTTTGTCCGGAACTCTCGTACAGACATTCCACGTGTCAACAAATCTGCGGGATTTTCTGCTGTGGGGACATACTTAAATTTACATTGTAAATTAAATTTATCGAAATATTCGTCCCTAAAGGAAGTTATATCCTTTACTCTATTCTTCGCAAAAATGTTCTTTGACTTCACATTCTTTGTGAGGATCCAGGAGAGAACAATTTGTGCGTCGATACATATGGTTACATTTTTAACTTTACTTTGCATAGAATTTAAAATAGTTGGCAAACATTTCATGGCCAAAAATACAGACAATAACTCTAATGTGGGAATAGATTTACTTTTTGTTGGAGCATTTTTAGCTTTGGCAAATAAGAAACTAGATTTAGTGACGCCATCGATTTCACCTTTACAATAACATGAAAAACCATATACAGATTTAGAGGAATCACAAAAAATAAACAGTTCACAATCACCATCGTAAACCTGCCTATCAAAGGAAATATCATGCAACCGAGAAAAATCAGACTGGATAGAATTCCATCGTTTACTGTAGTCTTTGTTCACAGGTTCGTCCCAGTCCAATTTGTCCTTCCAAAGGTCCTGCAGCAAAATTTTGCCTCTAACAAGGACGGGCAAAACTAGTCCAAGTGGATCGAAAATCTGCGCAATACCTGAGAGAACCGAACGCTTAGTAACAATAGAATTAGAAGCTTGGTCATAAGGAGGGAGAGACAGACTATCAGAAGCAACATGAAATCTATATCCTAATACTTTCTCGTATTCTGATGAATGAGAAACAGAATCACCATTAATATCAAATAACTTCTTCAAAGGTGCACAATTTGTAGCCCAAGAGCGTAAGTTAAATCCGCCCTCGTGCATTCTCTTAGAAGTTTCATGATAAAGTTTAGTTAAAGAACTAATATCATTTCCAGTGAAGAAGAGATTGTCTACATACAAATTATTATTCAAAATATGCGAGCACTCATCAGGCTCGTATTTAGCTACGTGATGTTTAATGACATGTAGTAAAATGAAGGGCGAGCTTGCGTACCCAAATACAATTGTTTTGTAACGATAAGCAATAAGTTCACCTGCTTCATTCCTCCACAAAATACAAAATTTATTCCTATCAAAATCCTCCTTCAATTTAATCATCAAGAAAGCTTGTTTTATATCCGAAATGACTAGGTATTTATTATTTCGAATTTTAATCAGAAGCTCTAACAAATTTGAAAGCAAATCCACACCAGGGTATGCGGACTCATTTAAGGAAGGAGAATCCTTTACTTTCAAACTACAATTTAATACAATACGAAGCTTAGTAGTTACATTATCATCGTTTTTAATTACATGTCTATGAGGTATCCATACCTTTTGATCAACATCGCTCAAAGGAATTTGTTCGATGATGTCATCATCGAGTTGCTGCTTTAATACAGCGTTGTATTTATCATACAATTTATTTTCGTTCAAGTTAACTAATACTCTATCGAGTACGGATTTAGCAATGTGAAAATTAGATTTAACATCTGAAATTTTGTCAGTCCAAGGTAGGGAAACCTCATAGTTACCATTATTAAATTCAATTTTACTATCAAATTTATCAATGTGATACTGATCATACTCAGTAACAGTTTCTCTAATGCCTAAGGAATTTAAATTAAACATATCGTCTAATTTGCTATCAACTAAACTATCATTAATTACAGATCCAATTGGATCGAACTTAGTTGACACAGGGTTAATTAAAAAGTTAACAAGAGAACTACTTACAGTCTGCGGAGATTTGTCAGACCGTTTCACTTTGTACTTAGCATTCAATTGATTTTGATTTAGAAAACTGTCAACATTACCTATCGGTACTAAACCAGATGAAAATTCTAAAGCTTGACCCTTCAAACAAGGCACTAGTTTGTAACCACTAAGCAATTGAATTGCATCAATGCCTAGCAAACCTTCGAGTTTAACCTCGTCAGAATTGAATTGTTCAGCTAGTTTTAATTGTTTAGAGACATTACTATGAGCTAACTTTAAGCCATCGACAGAATATGAAAGCTCTACATCTTTACTGATTAGGAAAGGAAAAACACTATCTTTATTACGGTCACCAAAATCAACATTAAGGTACGTTTCACCAAAGGTTTTAAAGTCAGAGTCTAAGAAAGTATTTATAAGTAACTTAGTCTCATTTTTGCAATGGAAATTTAACCTACTAAGTACTTTATCAGAGACGTAAGAACGCTGACTACCTGTGTCTACTAAGCAACGCACCCTAGTTTTGAATTGACCTGACCCTACAGTAACACAAAGAGTAGGTAAAATGAAAGTTTTACCAGAGTCAGATGAAGCATTTAAACAAAAGTTAGTGTTTACTTTACTCACATTGTTTGGACACAATGCTGAAATATGATTAAAGGACTTACAATTAGAACAAGAAAAATCAAGGGAATTTTTACAATTATGGGAATTATGTTTAGAGCTCGTGCATTTTGAACAAATATTCAATTCATCGCATCTAGCTCTTCTATCGTGAAATTTAGAATACTTACTGCATCTAGACATACAATGACCGCTAGCATTACAAAACTTACAAAAGAAGTTTTTTGGTTTACCATCAAAATTGTTAGGGTTAGAATTTCTAGGCAATTCAGAATTTAAATTAGTAGCTCTAATAACGTGTTTGAAATTTGAATGAGATGGGTTATCATTGAATTTTACATTTCTAGAGGAACCTAAATCTAAATTGAGAGTAGTGATAATACCCGAGTAGTTGTCAAAAATATTTTGCATTGTAGGGAAATTATTATCTAATTTCCTAACTAATTCCTGCTTGAAAACATTAGGTAATTTATTGAAAATGATATGGCTAATCAAAGTGTTTGCACTATGTTCCTCAAGTAGGTTAATATCATAGTTTTTCAAATCACTAATTATGCACCTAACTTCGTTTATAAACAGCTTAGTTTCAAGAAGACTAGGATCAGATTTAGGTTTCAATTTTAACAATTTAGCATAGAGATCATTGATTATAGCGTTAGGGTTAAGAAATTCGCCATTTAGCAATTCAAGAGCTACTGTATAATTATCATTTGATAATTGAAGATGCTGAACTAATTTAAGGGCATAGCCACTCAAGTAAGATCTCAAATAAGTGAATTTAGAAATATTAGACAAACGACGTTGATCAATTACATTCCTAAACTGAGTAATGAAAGCATGGTAATCTAAATGAGAGGAGCCTTCACCTGAAAAACTAGTACATTTGAGTTCAGGCAATTTTAACTCACTAACTGGAAGTTTGGCGCTTTGCTCCTCATCTCCATCTTTACCAGCTAGTCTATTCAGTCTGGCTTGAACAGAAAGAGTATATTTGGATTGATTCTCCAACTCTTTTTCTGTGTCATCTGAAAACAAGTCGCTATAACCTGTGGACTCTAATATTAGTGAGGTAATTTGATCGTCGTACTCCTTGATTTCATCTAGGTAACCTTTAATAATATTTTTAAAGGTGGAATAATCCATATCAGGATCATAATTATTGAAAGAAATAGTAATACGGCGTTTAAGCACAGCACGCTTAGTTACAAGTTTAGATTTAGTATTTACATACTTAGTTTCGGTCTCTAACTCTGAGCCAGACATTGTTGCAAGAATTTGATGGTGGTAAAATTAATAAGAAAATTTCAAGAATTAAATATGTTAGAATTTAGATGAACAAATTAGGTTTCAAAGGATAATGACATAAATTTTAAAACAAGAAGCGCAGATCTTTATTTGTAGTTATTCTGAAATATACAAATTAAGTTAGAAATGAAGCTTGGCAATCCTAAATAGCATTTGCTTTTATCACCATCAAATTCATGCGATTGACTAGAGTTAGTACCTTACAAAATGTAGCACAACATTAGCATGGGATACCGGTTAAGGTAACAGGAGATTTCAGGAAAGGAATTTAGGAGAGTTTCGGATTGTATACCGTAGGTAATTTCCGTTCGGGTTTATGCACACTGCACAGGGGTTTTATTCTAAAGAATATGAAAGTAAATAGTTAGTGTTACCACCACCAGATAGCTCTATATAAATTCAATATAGCAATTATTACAACAAAGTATACTACCTTGAAATTTTTACCATTAAGGATTTTAAAGCTTATTTCAAGAGTCAAAACAAATTTATATTGAATTGACTAACAGTTTTAAGTTTTATAGAGTAGGGAACTCTAATTATTGAGAAGAATGAAATGGAGCAAAGCTCACGAAATAACGGCGTACTACTGTACTATTAAGAGAAATGTTCGAACATGAAAAGGATAGGAATTAAGCTTTCAATATTTCCGAACATTAACGATGTACAATTTATATGTACAACGTGTAAGTTAGTTAATCAAATTAGACAAGACACAACTTCAAACGAATTAAACAGTTCGAGAGTTGGGTAGATACTGATTTTGTAGCACGCTGTGCACATCTTATATAAGGTTAAATTTGGTAAAGAGAGCCATCTAGTGGTGATATAACACGTAATGAATATTATAATATTATACAATTGTATAAATAAATGAATAGTTCTCATTAAATAATGAAAACAATTTATGCCTAATTAATATAATACAAATGGTAAGGAGCTCTTTTTTATAATTTTCCGAAATACGGATTTGTCGAAAATCAAATTTAGTGTATTTAAAAATAACATTCTGTTGGACTTTGTAGTTCTCATCATTATATCTTATGCATAAATTTTTTTATATGAATTTGACATTACTATTGCTATACAAATTTGTATTCCACTAATTCCGTATCATTTTGCTAAATTATTATATATATAGCTGTATATATTGAATATTAATATGTATATGGCATTACTAATAAAGGGTTGATAGAAATCAATGTTTTTAACTGAAAAGAAATTTATTCATTCAAGTTACACTTTGTTGAGGCTAGAGGTATATTGGGAAGATATAAACATAACAATTAATTAGTTGTGTTATTCATTACTAACAAATTTTATTTTAAACACAATAAATGGAATAAATATTAATAATGTCAGCCTCAACACACCTTCTGTATAAAATACTATTAACAACTGAATAAAAAATAAGAATCCCGTGCATGCTTCATTTGGCGTCATTTCATAAAAAGAATTAGTTTATTAATCTGCACGAAGTTGTTTACATGTAGTTTATTTAACTCACCGTGTTTGAGTTAATTTATTTTAAGTAGACTTGTAACTTAGGAAACAATCTAAATATAAATACATGTGTGTATAATCCTATCTCATTAAGATCGTATAAACCTAGGTTAATATAAACTTCAGAAATTATATTTTTATGCATAACAAGCATATAAACCTAATCGGCTAACAATATGGTATCGATAAATCTTTAAACATGAGGATAAAGCTAAATAGTTATATATCATACTTGCATTGAAACAATACTATATAGTAAACATGGATTATTCACAAAAAATGAATAAACACGATAATAACACAAAATCTAAAAGCAAGCCAAAACGCTCATATGATAGAAATGTATGTAACTTGCTCCCAAAACTGACTGACTGATTCTGACTGAATTATAGCTTGAACGTCTTTAAAATAAGAAAAGACGAAGAATCATCTTGTGGTACCACGTTTAATAGTTACAATAAGATTAATATATTAAAAAAGATAGAATAATTAAAGGATCATTTAGTGTAATTAAGAGTTAGGATTTCGTTGTTTCGTTTCTTTTCTGTAACTTTTGTGTAATTTTACATTTTGTTATGAATAAGTCTTTCGGTAAATTTGTCTTTCGGCAAATTTATCATTGGGCAAATTTTTCTTTCGGCAAATTTGTCGTTCGGCAAATCAGTTTTCGACAAATTTAGGTTTCGGCAAATTCGTATTCGGAGAATCCAGTTCGGCGAATTAGTTTTCGGAGAATTTGGTTTCGGATAATTCGTTTTCGAAAAATCCGTTGGATACCAGCTACTGCGATCGTAAGTTCATCGTTAATCAATATTTTAATTAAATAACACCTTATTCAATATTTATGCTTTTATAAAAAGCTAAAAACTCATTATTTTTATTTTTATTTGCATACAAATATGATTATTAATGATGTGCAGTGATACCCCTCTACCTCTGAATTATCTGGGGTATTACTGTGCACGGTTGTCGCGGGAAATCCGTTAGAACTAAGAAGTTGAAATTTTGACATAGAGTAACTATTACGGTTTCTGTTGACATGTTGAAACAATATGAATCTATAAAACTCTGTTCTAGAGTTATTGAAGAGCTTGCGAGATTTAAATATCACCAGCACAAACTTTTTTCAGACCGTTTTGAGACACTACATACATCGCGACTTAACTCTAGAAATACTAATAGGATAATGGTGCGTCGTGATGTTTTGGGGAGAAAAGAAGATGCTTTAAATAATGGTGCAATCAGATTTAGGTTAAAAACAGGTGGTTTTAAATTATAAGAGGTGCAGAGTGACACCCCATAAAAAGGGTATGCTTGGCGATACCCCGTCCGACCCTATATAATATAGTAATTAAATGAACAAGTAATTGTCGAGGTTATGTAGACTCTTCGATGAAATAATAATTACTGTTCACTCCAGCTTTCAAATTGTATAATTCAATTCATCAAGAGAAGTACATAAATTAGTGAAACCCTAATGTGATAACCTTTAGTAAAATTGGGGCGGTTCATAGTGTGAAGTCAAATCATTAAATTTCTAATAATTTAAAGGAGGAAGCAAAGATAGCGGACCAGATATTAAGCTAGTAAAGATATCGGACCAGAAATGAAGCTAGTAAAGATAACGGACCAGATATTAAGCTAGTAAAGATAACGGACCAGATATTAAGCTAGTAGAGTTACCGGATCAGAAAAATTCATTTAAGTCTTATTAAATATTTGCTTTAGTATTTATAAAGATTTAACATTATAAATGATAATATTAATGATTATACAATTATTTTTCATATTTTATTAATTGAACGAATTGATGAAAAAACGTGATCCATTTTGAAGTAGTGAAGAACGAGAAATAAAAACATGGACAAAAATTCTGCTTAAATCCTTTAATGTGGTATCTATGATTCCAAAAAGATATTCTTATTCAAATATTAATAATTTTAATATTATTTATAATTTTTCCAATTTAAAAAAAAACGGACCAGAAATGAAGCTAGTAAACATAACGGACCAGAATTTAACCAAATAAAGATAACGGACCCAGGTACGCAATCTTTACCTGCTCCAATTTAAATGAGTTAATAAAAAAATAGGTCGGTATCTTATTTACTATAGGTTATCATATAAGGCAGTGGATTTCCCAATAATTTATGTACTTCTCATGATGATAATAATACATTTGGAAGCTTGAGTAATTATTATTCATATCAGTGCAGATTCTACATCACATCTTCTCGAAGAACAACCTGTTGATTTTGAACCTTTCCTCTATAAAATAGCATGTAATTTAACCTTCACAAAATTGAGAAAAAAAATTGTTTTGATCGGTAATATTCATTTATTTGTTCATTTTTAATCTTGCTACTCGCATAACTCCAAAAGTATTCAATCAAATTGACAAAATTTGGTAGGACAAATTTGTTCATTATCCAGGAATCGTTTTTGATCACTTTTTGGGAGCGATCCGGTCAAAATTCAATGTCATGGTCATTTGTAACTCGAAAGTATCTAATAGCGGCAGCGAAGTTTTGCGCTCTACGAGTACCAGTTCAGCTTTATATACAATATAGCATATTAATCAGGATTTTTCATGTTTCAGTTGCACCCTCCTCTCCCAAAATCAGTGACTCTACCTCAGAAGGGGATGGTTATGGTTCTCTGGGTCCTTACAACGAAGGCGATAGATTGACAATCGACTGCACCGTCAATGGAGGTAAATAAGCATGACTCCTTCAGGTCTTTGGGTCTTAATTAAGTAATTGGAACCATAGCTGAAGGTTGCAAAACTTCGTTATATAAAACCATTAGGTTTTATTTCTTGATAGTAATATTTGTACTACAGGAATATTATCGGCACAAAGTAGCGTTTCTACTTTGTATACCAAACTACATTTATGTGGGATTTTTTTTAGTTCTATCGTATTTCCTTACTTTTCACAGCAGTTTTTATCTTATTTCTTTTGAACAAAATCGAAATATTCAAATTAAGAAAAATTTATGTAATTAGTAAACCACTATTTATAAAATAAGAATTATTACAACCCAAATCATTGAATATCATTTTTTTATATATTTATATTCTTCATTATTTTTACCGGTTGCATACTCCATCACACTTATCACCTAATTTCTTCTCCCATTTCATTCATTACAAAGTCTACAAATGCTTTCCCTCTTAATGTAGGTTCTCATTTGTGTTTTCTTTCCAATGTAGCAAATAATTATCGTTGGAGAGGGGAAATCTCTTCAGAGTCATCAACACTCCAGTAACTTAATTACCTCCACTGGAAACTCGTAATTAATTTAAATCTACCAGGGAAAGCCCGTTCCTCCTCCCCCTTTCTTAGAGGGAACACTATAGGGTAAACAAAAGAAATAACCAGAAACTCACGATATAACCCTTTTAAAATATAACTCAGCTGATCGAGCTAAATGGGTGTACATAGTTATTTGATTTCCACTATATTTCAATTCAATAATTGATTAATTTGTCACTTCATTTAATACATTTGTGATATTTGTATTACCTGTAAATATATCATCTATGAATGTTCCTCACGTTAAAAGTTCAACCCCAAGTATAATATTATCCTATCTTCTTGCAAAGACAAATTCCTTATATTCATGACTTACAATAATTAGTAATTTGTAAATTTAAAAGCTGTTTAATCCATTAGGCAGAAACTATTTCTCACAAGTTCACAACATATGTTTGTATTTAACCTTAGTAACCTAACCGCTGGCGCCGGTGGACGAGTACTCATGAAAAGAATTTTTTTTTTCAAACCGATTTGGAAGCGGTCTTTTCATAACTTTTACTTTTTCACATAATTTCATACGATCAGACAAAATCGAAGGTGATAATGATAAGATACCTATATTATGAGCATGTTTTCAAATATATTAGTTGTATATCAGAGCTCTCTCCAGTCATGAGATGCTGAATGTGTTTGAGAGCATAAGAGTGAATGTCTCACTATAATCAGTTTACTATAACCTTTATTGTCGCTTATTGAGTCTCAGTGACTCCGCAGTTCGCTTAGCTCCGCACATAGTGATAAACCCCACCCAAACAATAATATCTACGAAATAGTTGATTGTTTTATTTGTTTTTTAATTAAATTTTAATTGAAAATTATTCGTTGGCGTTTACCAATGGATGAGTAGATATCAAATAATGATTTCTATGAAGAAAAAATAGCGAAATGACAATTGGTTACATTTTTTGTCTTATTGAGGGACTGGCGCGAGGTTAGTGAGCTAGGTTAGTGAGCAATAGGTTAGTGAGCTAAGCTTTTGAGGGCTAGGCTACTAGGATTAAAGAAATCGTTTATAATTATTCATCGCCATATCATTTTCTTAACACAAATTTAACCTCTTCGTCTGGTATCATTTATCAACAAGTGCATTTTTAAGTTAGGTGGATATAGGTATATGGTAATGAAAAAAAATTTATTTCTTATAAATTAAACTAATAGTATTTTCTTATTTAGGAGAGGGGAGGTAGTTTTCAACGTATTTTATCTGCGGTTAATTGAACTGTTTCATATTCCCACTTTCATGGTTAATTAGTTTCAAGAATACCTACAATGTTCATATTTACAGGACGACCGCAACCTAAATTATTGTGGTACATTGGCAATCGTATGCTCGACGACAAATATGAGTCAAAAGATGACGTCACAACCAATAGTCTTGTCGTGACATCAGCAGACCGGACTTTAGTGACTGAAAGTTTACGATGCGTGGCGACTGTACCCAAAATGATGCCTTTAGAAGCTTCTGTGACTCTAATTGTCAACTGTGAGTCAACTAACTTGCTAGAAATTTTCAGTTTTCATTTATGAAAAACTCCAACTCATTAGTAATTTGACGAATTTAATGAATCGGGATTTATTATATTTCATTTTATATTCTTTGAGAATAATACAATAATATTTAGAAACTATATTTAATTATAACACATGCATTCCCTTCTACTTTCAGTAAAGCCCTCAGTTGTTAAAATTCTTGGGTCAAAGCCTGCTCTCACCGCTACAAAATCGTATGACATTGACTGTGAAGTGGCAGGTAGTAAACCAAAGGCAACTGTTCTGTGGTACCTGGACGATGAGAAACTTTCTTCACACTCCACCGTGGTGAGTAGGAAGACAGATAATGTTGTAACTGGAATAGAGTGTTATATCGTACCTACACACTAGACGCAATGAATGTCAAATTGGGGCGCGTCAGAGGTTTAGCAGGTACGTAAATTTCCTGAAACTTTCGCCCATATACGAGACGCAAATGTACACAAAAATAACCATGTTATACAATTTTCTTACATATATTTGTTGTTTTATTGCACAACTCTTTAGACAGTTATAAACTACTTTTCTTATAACTAGCCATTTTGTTGTAAATATTGAACAAGTTCAAAATATTAACACTGAAATGAGTAAACTTATAAGGTTTGAGAACCATGGCTGTATCATGCTTCTATTAAATAGGTTATATTTCTTTATATGATCAACTTGATCATGATGTATCATAGCTGTATTTAGTATAGCCTGTATCTATGCAAGAGTACTGTAAATGCGCTCAAAATATATCAATTTTGAGAACCACTGCACTAGGGTGATATTGTGACTTCATTGGAATAAGGTAGAGCCTGATTTGAATGATATTGAACAAGATTGATTAGGTAGCATAGTATTTAGAACAAATTTTAGTCATATTGGGCGTAGATATTAGTCATATTGTGTGAAGATTTTAATCATATTGTGTCTAGATATTTGTCCATAGGTTTAAAAGCTATACAGAGGGTACTAGGACAGAATGCCTAACTGACAAAATGCCTACGGACAGAATGCCTACAGTCAAAATGCCTAACGGACAAAATGCCTAATGTACAAAATATATAAATATAGAAAATAGAAATTGTAAAATAATGACGTAACAGAATGTTACAAAGCTAATAAAAGAATTAACTCCATATTTAAATAAAAGGGCCGAACAGAAAATATTGAAGTGATATCTGTAGTGGAATGATTAATAAAGAACAGAATACATTATATTGAAATAAGCCTTATCATTGAACATCGAATAATATTTTAAAAATTTATGTAAATCATAAGAAAAAAATATATACTACGTCTTAGTTACATCTCATAAAGAATACTGTATTTTTTTTCCTACGGAACTTCTAATACTACAGTGTGTCCTACACTTTTGTTGCCAAACTTTAACATAAGGTTGCATTCGTCGAAATAAACACTTTTTATGTTATGAAGGTATGGTATAAAATGCTTAGTTAAAGAGTTACAAGGTTAGGAAAATAGTACCTGTACCATTTATTATTATTAGTTAACATTTTTTTATTAATGTTGTGATAAGAAACAAAACATTTTTAACAGTAATTATTAGGAGCACAAAAAACATAATCTTAAATTAGGTTATATGTTACAGAATGTGTTCGTTTTGTCGCCTTTTTGTTGCAATGCAAGTGTTCAAACTTTTGTCCAGCAAGGATTCGTGAAACTCCTTGTGTCTGCTTGCGTCCACCAATTATTGGACAAACGTTTGAATGCATGCATCGCAACAAATGGGAGGCAGTTTGAACACATTTTGTAAACATGTAATTTAATTTAAGATTAAGTTTCTTGTGCTCCTAATAATTGCTGTTAAAAATGTTTTGTTTCTTATCGCAACATTAAAAAAAGGACGTTAACTAATAATAATAAATGGTACAGATACTACTTTCCTAACCTTGTAACTCTTTAACTTAGCATTTTATACCTTACCTTCATGGAATAAAAAGTGTTTATTTCGACGAATGCAACCATATGTTATAGTTTGGCAGCAAAAGTGTCGGACACCCTGTATAAAGGTAGTTGAATAAAACAAATATCGGCGGCTTTTTATAACCAGAGTAGTAATTGTATGCCAGTACTAACTTTTATAAACATTGTAATTACTTAACTTTCTTTAGAATTTCAAAAGCAACTGAAACATCACTATAGATTGAAGATGATTATAGCTATCTAAAAGAATAAACAATTTTTAAAAAAAGTAGAATGAGATGATTATAAATATCTTTTAAAAAAATGAAAACAAAATAAAATGATTATAGATGTCTTTTAAAAAATGGAAATAGAAGAAGATGATTATAGATGTCTTTAAAATAAATGAAAATTGAATAAGATGATTATAGATATCCAATAAAAATGGCGAGATGTAGGAAGATTAATTTTTCAGAGCGATTTAATAAATAGAACAAACACTTGAGTGATAAAACACAAGCACAGTGAAATGAAATAAGAGGATGTTTACGCTAAGCACGCTGAATTACAAATGTTCATATTCAATGTGAAAGTGATTTTATAAACTCTCACTGAGACAAAACTCTTTGTTTCCACTTGGTCTAACTTTTTTAAATCTTTGTCCACAATTTCCATATTTAAAATAAGTTTAAATACATTTTAGGCATTTTATCCGTTAGGCATTTTGTCCATAGGCATTTTTTCCGTAGGCATTCTGTCTTCGCACGATATAGAGTGCCTCGGTTTTGGTGATATTCGTTCATAGACAATTTGAATGATTTTGTTCCTAGATTGGGGTGATTTGTTCCTAGATTGGAGTGATGTAGTTCCTAGATTGAGGTGATATTGTTCCTAGATTGGGGTGATGTTGTTCCTAGATTGAAGTGATGTTGTTCCAAGATTGGCGTGATATTGTTCCTAGAATGAGGTGATATTGTTCCTAGATTGGGGTGATGTTCTTCCTAGATCGGGGTGATATTGTTTCTAGATTGTTGTGATAATGTTCCTAGATTGGGTGATATTGTTCGTAGATTGGAGATATATTGTTTCTAGATTGGGGTTATATTGTTCCTCAATTGGGGTGATATTGTTTCTAGATTGAGGTGATATTGTTCCTTAATTGGGGTGATATTGTTTCTAGATTGGAGATATATTGTTTCTAGATTGGAGTGATATTGTTCCTTAATTGGGGTGATATTGTTTCTAGATTGGAGATATATTGTTTCTAGATTGGGGTGATATTGTTCCTTAATTGGGGTGATATTGTTTCTAGATTGGAGATATATTTGTGTCTCTTTTTGACTTGATCTTGATTCATGAATGTTTTTGAATTTGATTGAGGTTATATTGGGTTTTACAAATTAGTTTGATAGAATGTTCGATAGGTGTAAGGATTGTTATTGAGTATCATTTTGTTTCTTTTTATTATTTTGTTGGTGGTAATGAGCTGGGTAAATGGTATTCATGCATCCTATCTGTTAGAAATCAAGGTTCTTCAGTAAAATATATAGGATGACCAGAAACAGTTACACGTTTCTTATTCTAATTTACAAGCCACATTTTATAATTAATCCATTTTCTATTCTACTATTGATTATGTCATGTTAATTAACTTGTTTTTTTATCGTGTTTATCTTCTTATCTCCCGTTAATTACATCACTAATTCACATCCTATTTATCATCTTTCTTTTCTGCTATCCTATTCATTTTCTATCACTTTTCTCGTTTCATTACTGACTGGAAAAACACTTTCTTAAAAATGACTCCACGAATAAGAATAAGTAGCTGTTGGTAGACAATTGCACACATCCTGAGAGTAGATGAACCACTCCGTCAAGACTTTGTAAAGTACTCAGGACTATCCTGATTGAGTGTCTGTACTGACCACAATCTGGTTGATGGATCACTCTGATAGGGAGGAGAAACTTCGAAATTGGAGTGGAGGAGATAAGTACAGATCATTTTTGGAATACTGGGATAATATCAATGGAATACTGGGAGAATGTCAATGGAATACTTGAGAATATCGATAGAATACTAAGAAAGCATCAACGGTTACTGGGAGAATATCAATGGAATACTGGGAGACCACCTATGGAATATTAGGAGAACATCCATGGAAGTCTGAGAGAACATCAATTGAATACTCTGAGAACATCATTGGAATACTGAGAGAACATCAATGGAAAACTGAGAGAACATCAATGGAATACTGAGAGAACATCAATAGAATACTGAGAGAACATCAATGGAATACTGAGAGAACATCAATGGAATACTGAGAGAACATCAATGGAATACTGAGAGAACATGGGTCTAGGAAAATTGATCGAATGCAATTGACCGAATGGAAAATTGGTCGAATCGAAAATTGATCGAAAGGAAAATTGATCGCACAACAATTGATCGAAAAGGAAAATTGATCGCACAACAATTGATCGAAAGGAAAATCCATCTGTGAGTGCAGTAACCGGTGCTTAGTGTCCCTTTTTGTTACATTCCTTGGTAAGTGACTGCACTCACAAAGTACTCACTTAACACCGACGGTGTTAAGTGACTTTGTTCATGAATCCATTTTCCTTTCTGACTGCTTCTTCCTATCTCTTGTATTTAATTCCCTTTTGCCGTCAGTTACATGGCTTTTTGTTCCGAAACAGACGTTAAACCTACACTAAATTAGTTAATTATTTAACTTTCATTTCACAAGTTATCTAGAACTACCTAAATTCTAGAACTAAGAAAACTAAAAGTTCTTCAAATTATAATATATTTCAAAGCATATAATTCTCCGTTATAGAAAAACAGTTGATTGAAGAAATGTTAAACATAAATTATTATTATATATTATAATTGTATAAATTATTATTATTATTAATATGTAAATCATGATAACAAGATCTACTAGCTGTAATATATTGCAAGTAAGTGTCCCTGGTAATTCATGGTTTTAGTTATCATTGTCAATTAGTGTAAATATTTTTTCGATCAATTTTGTTTCGGTCAATTCTCCATTCGATCAATTGTTGTGCGATCAATTTTCCTTTCGATCAATTTTCCTTTCGATCAATTTTCCATTCGACTAATTTTCCTTTCGATCAATTTTCCTTTCAATCAATTTTCCCTTCGACCAATTTTCCTTTCGATCAATTTTCCATTCAACCAATTTTCCATTCGATCAATTATCCATTCGATCAATTGTTTTCGGTCAATTGCTTTTGATCAATTTTCCGGATCCCAGAGAACATCAATGGAAGGTTAGTAGAGAATCAAATGATTGTTTAGGTGAAATTGGAGTAATATATAGGATCGAAGAGGATGGAAGAAATATGTTAGAAAGGGATCTAAGGAATATGATAGGGAAGGATCTAAGGAATATGATGCGAAAGGATCTAAGGAATATGATGCGAAAGGATCTAAGGAATATGATAAGGAAGGATCTAAGGAATATGATAGGGAAAGATCTAAGGAATATGATAGGGAAAGATCTAAGGAATATGATAGGGAAAGATCTAAGGAATATGATAGGGAAGGATCTAAGGAATATGATAGGGAAAGATCTAAGGAATATGATAGGGAAGTATCTGAGGAATATGATAGGGAAAGATCTAAGGAATATGATAGGGAAGGATCTAAGGAATATGATGCGAAAGGATCTAAGGAATATGATGCGAAAGGATCTAAGGAATATGATAGGGAAGGATCTAAGGAATATGATAGGGAAGGATCTAAGGAATATGATAGGGAAAGATCTAAGGAATATGTTCAAAAAGGATCAAAGAAATATGCTGCGAGAGTATCGAAAAAATTTACTGGGAGAAAATTATGAACAAAAAGAGATAATATATTTATGCTTCACTTTAAATCACATCCAGTAGAGGCCTCATTCTTTTTCCAAGTGATTCAGGGTCGGTGGTCATGATTGGTCTGATTATCTTGTCTAAATTAGGATGATCGATCTTTTCTATACACTTCATTGCATTGAATTGAATAAGGAGATATTAATTTATATTGTATAAATATTGTTCCAAATTTCCTAAACAAAATAGAAAATATTTAATATTCAACGTGTAGCGCCATTCTTTATCGTTTAAGTTGAAACAAAGAAAAACTCTCTGACACCAATACCTTTTCTATTTTCTGCTGAGTCATACAAGTCAAACCGGAGGTTTTTAGAGAAACTGTAAAGTTTTCTTCAGATTATTTTGTGTGGATTCATTACCTCAGACGAATTTTTTTTTAAGTGCATCGTTTAATATCGTATCCCCCTTTTGCTATTTTTGGCAGAATTACTAATAATGACATGGCTCAGAGATTTTGGAGCTGGGAATATTTAAATTTGGAACTAAGGATTTGTTTTAAAATAAAATATTGAATGTATCAATAAATAAATAAAGAAATTTAAAGAAATTTATTGGGAAATTCAAAACTTTTTTTTCTCCTGAAACACTCAAGATCTACCTAACATGCAGTAAGATTTTTGAAATTATGAAAAATTCTAGACCTTTAATTATCCTAAGAAGGAATATTTCCAACTCGACATTTTTAAGGCGTTGTGTTCAACTATAATTTTTGAGAGGCCTATTTGAGGATGTATTCCTAATTCCATTACTCGCCTTGCAATTTCTGAGCCTACAATAAATATTCCTCTTTCATTCTCCTCCTGAAATGAGGTGGAATATTTCTTCGAATGAAACAGAATTTTCTCTTTTTGAAAGGAAAACTGTTGCAGCTTTTGAATTCTACTTTCCATTATTGTTTAAGAGAGAATATTTTAGTTTTGACTTTAATGGGCAGTCCTCACTCTAAGCTGCAGGCTACTTAGTTCTTTATTCCATTCATGCAATTGTTCTATTTAAATGATAAGCGCTTTACATGAGCAAACCATTATCTGTTACATAACTGTTGTTGAAAGTGATAAGAACTACGTAATATCTGTACGGAATGTTGATGTGGTATCTAAGGAATGTCCGTACAGTGTTGATGTGGTATCTAAGGAATGTCCGTACTATGTTAATGAGGTATCAAAGGAATGTCCGTACTATGTTGATGTGGTATCTAATTAATGTCCGTATTATGTTTATGTTGCATCTAAGGGTGGTATGTACAATGTTGATGTGGTATCTAAGGAATTTACTTTAAATTATTAAAGTAAATTTCTCTTCGCACAGTTGCAATCTTCATTGAGAATTTTGTTTTATTTCTTTTCTGTGTTTTTCATGTATATTTTAAAACGAAATGCACGTTTTGAGAATAAAATAGCGATGATTATTTTAATTGCAAGGTTGATTTGTTTTCTTCTTTAACTGTTAACTCATTATTGAAGTAGCTTTGCTTCCTCCATGAGTTCAATCGACCAATGGTAGAATATATTTTTGTAACTGGTGTCATTATATCAATTGACTTATTCAATTGCCCAGTTACCAATCTACATATTTGAAACGTATTTGAATTATATAAAATACTCTAAGCTCTTTTTATTGTAAAAATACATCGGTGTCTCAATTAATTTCTTACTTTTTGTAACTCTTCCAATCACTTTCTAGACACACGAGGCAGGCAATGTGACGGTATCGACACTGCGCTACGAACCAAAGGAAGAGGACGAGAAGAAGACACTTCGGTGTGAGGGATTCTCACCAGCCATGCCTCAGAAGATAGTCCGGGATCAGTGGACCCTACTCGTGAACTGTGAGTCATACTAAATAAATATTAGACAAGGACTAGTGGACCCTACTAGTGAACTGGTAGTCACACTAAATATTAGTCAGGGACCCATTGACCCTAGTCGTGAACTGTGAGTCACACTAAATCTTAGTCAGGAACCAGCCGACCCTGTAAGTGAACTGTGAGTCACACTAAATATTAGTCAGGAACCAGCTGACCCTGTAAGTGAGCTGTTAGTTACACTAAATATTAGTCAGGAACCACTGGACCCTACTCGTTAAATGTGAATCACACTAAATATAAGTACTGGTCAAATGTACCCTACTCAGGAATCAGGAAAATTCCACCGCGGAAAATTTCACCAGGTAAATTTCATCAAGGAAAACTCCACCAGCGGCTCTAATTCAATAAGTGGATATTTCAAATATTTTGAAAAAAATAAACATTTCACCTCTTATCTGAAATTCAGTAGAATGATCCCAGAAAATGTTAAATGCTTAGGCTGCGCGCACATCAAAAGCGTTATTGCGAGCTTGCAAGCTAGCAGGAAAGAGTGAAAAGCAGTAGAGGCTCAAACCAAAAGCTTCAAATCGCAGCAGTAGCAGGCAGTGTCAAGTGGTAAGTCAGCGGTTGTAAAAATTATATCGCGTCTTGCAGGACGGTTAATTCTATTTTTTGGAGTCACTTAACTGACAATCTGGCGTCAATTAAATGGAGTAATGATATAAATATAACTGAAACAAAATATCCTGTTATCGCTGCAACACTACCTCTCTCTAGTGTAGTTTATCATAGCTCTATGGGCACTTGGGCAGTGTCTAGATGAGGGTCATTAGGTGGTGTACTCACGATTGCTCTCGACCAAACACCCAAAATTAATGTTAATTAATTTACCTATTCATATTTTTATTAACTGATTCATTTTTAGTAAGTTTTGAGTTATCGGAAAAATCCACATTTACGATTATGTAATAAAATAATTAAAAAGCTATAATAATCATTAAAATAACCAGTTAAATAGTTATTATTACATATCTTTTTTCCCATGATCGAAAATGAGGAACAGTCCGATGACTCAGATTTTCCCTATTATCATGAAACTTCCATACAATGAGTAATATACAGTAGTGAACAAAATATAAGGGTAGGCTAAAACAAGGTATATAAATCTTTAATTTCATAAAAAATACAAAACACGCATTATTGAAATTTTGCACGTATCCATATGAAATTTCAAAGCATTTGGACAAATATTCTAGGAATAGTTCCATATTTTATTTCAAACAATAAATTTTGCTCTAGTCAAAAGTTAAGGGTAGCCATCATAAACTTATTCATAAAATATTCGCGGATATTGGCAATTAACTTAATAATTTGTGAATTATTCTTTGCTATATCACTTCAATACATCTTCTACCACAAAATTCTAATAATTTTGCACAATATGAAGGAGTTATCCATCTCCTCTTCATCCTCGAGAAATGTCCACAAGTTTCCCCTCTGATACAGTCTCTAATTGTCGATGCGAGAGATTTCTATTGCCACATGAAGGTACAAAAGGATTGTGCAACATATCGTGGCTCAACATAAGCAGTATGCAGTTGTTGATTCAAAACCGATGAATGGTAGACTACCCAAAGCATTGCTGAGAGAAGATCATGCAAGTCTTCAAAGTAGCTTGCAAGGTAGTTTCAACACTTCTGGTCAAATGTTTTGTGAGATAGATGTCATGTCTGGTGATACGGTGTCCCAGTCTACTTTTTCGCTTCGACTTCAACAAGTTGGCTTGCAATCATTTGTCCCTGCATCGAAGCCTTCAATCTCAAAAAAGAAACGGAAAGTGTTACTTGTGTTTTGTCAAGAGTATGTCGTTTGGTCGATTGATCAGTGGTCGAAATTACATTCTAGTGATGAATGAAAGAAAAATAGAAGTTTTTGGCTCTTATGGGAAAGTACGAATTAAGCGTAAAGTAGGGGAAATGTTAACTCTGAACTGCGTCAAGAAAACGGTACGGTTAATTTTGGAGGAGGAAGTGTGATGGTTTAGGGGGTAATTTTTTCTGCTGGACCTGTCCCATTGTTCGTCTACGAGGAGGAGTTATTGCAGAAGTATAAAACAGTTCTTTCGTCATCATACTCTCCCCTATCAACAAGCAGCTGACCCTCAACCACAGAGTTTCAAGCAGGACAACGTACCCTACTACTCAGATAAACAAGTTACGACTCTATTAGAAGATGAAGAAATTGCTCTAATGAGCTGGCTTTCACAGAGTCCTGACCTCAATCGAATTGAAATTGCTTGGATAATAATTGGAGACTGTACTCAGAGAAGAAACACAAGAAATGTGGAAGAATTGTGGACATTTCTCGAGGATGAATAGAAGATGGATAACTCCTTCATATTGTGCAAAATTTATAGAATTTTGTGATAGAAGATATCTTCAAGTGATATATCAAATAATTATTCACAAATTATTAAGTTAATTGCCAATATCCGCGAATATTTCAAAGTTTATGATGGCTACCCTTAACTTTTGACCAGAGCAAAATTTAGTGTTTGAAGTAAAATATGGAACTATTCCTAGAATATTTGTCCAAATGCTTTGAAATTTCATACGAATACATATGAGCTCTATATGAAAATTCATGCAAAATTTCAATAATGTGTGTTTTGTACTTTATATGAAATCAAAGATTTAGATAACTTGTTTTGGCTTACCCTTATATTTTGTCCACTACTGTACAATGTGGCACACAAAAAGAGCGATCGCTCCGGGAGTGATAACATGTGTGCCACTGCTGTGTGCCGAAATTTATATATATAGCTTATAATTGAGTTACCACTTAAATAGTTTAGTAGTTTTGATAGGTATTAGGATTGGTAAGTTAAATAAAGTTTTTACCAACACAAAAGGACATATTCACGAGATAATTAATAAAATTGGTTTTGTTAGGGCAAGTTGAAGCCTGTAAAACAATAATAAAATTTGGAAATTAGAAATTAATTCTACAGAAAAGTAGATATAACATAAACTAAGCAAAACATCATTACAATATGATTTTATTTTAATAGTAGAAATATTAAATTCCATAATCATATTACCTACAGAGTCTGAATACAGTGAAACTCTTGAGTTATGAAGTAGAAGTTCCTTCATAACTTGGGTGCACTAGATAATTTTCTATGATTAAAATCTTAGAAAACTATGGTTATTGATGGATAACTATGACGCAATTCATGACGTATGTATATCATTTTCTATAATTTAAACATAGAAAATACTTCATAACTGAGGTGCATTTCATATTTCAGGTCCTTCATTTATACTCGAGTGCTTCATAACTCAGGAGTTTGACTCTATTACCTAAATAATATATTATAAAATCAAATATTTGAACAATATTTATAACATCTACCATTGGATATTAGTCACTAACACGTACAGAATCTGAACCACGTACAGGCAAGTGAGTGACACTCAAAAGTGCGAGCACAAAGTATACGTGTGAACACTTTACTGGAAAACAGTGCCACACACTGCGTTAAAGAAGCGATTTGGGCGCACACCAGTGGCACATTTGTGTGCCCGTGTAAACGTCGCTTTAGGTCCTCCCCCTCCCGTGTGAGGTTCAACAGTGATATTATTTATATTGCAATTTGTTTGGTTGTAGATATAGCCCCCTCCCCTCCCTGGTAATTTAACCTCCAGTGAATAATAAATAATTAACGGATATTTGCAGCAAGGTAGGAGGCTTAATTTGAAAAAATGTCTGTATTAATCATCATTCATCAAGGAACAAATTTTGTTACTTATATACAAAACTTACTGGTGTGGAAAAAAATTTACTGGTGTGGGTGCAACTTACTGGTGTGGAACTTATCGAGTGGAATTTACCGGGATGGAATTTCCAAAGATGGAAAACTCCAGTCAGCTATTTTTTAAAACCTAGGTTATAAGTACTGATAAAATGTTCTTCAGTAGCAGTTATCCGAAAACCATCAAAAACACATTTTTTTAAATCAGTTTTATTCAATGTTATACTTAATTATTGTTTATTAAATGCAATATTTTGCGGTGGAATATATCAATGGTGGGAGAAACAAGCAGCGGACTTTTCCAGCGATGAAATTTACCTGGTGATATTTTTCACTGCAGAATTTCAATAGAACTGATCTCAGAGTTCTAGGACCCGTGTTTCCTTTTCGTGAATTTTAAGTAACAGTAGAAAGTATTCAGTAATTTAGGGACCAGTGGTCCCTGCTAGGTACATCAATATCTTAACAACTGAATGATTTACAATCGAAATATATTCTAACTTTCAAAGGAATTTTAGCAGTATATTATTTATTTAAGATTCAAATCGCTTTGTATAATGAATAGCAACTTTAATTTATTACATAGAAACTCTGTAATTTGTTCCGTATCTATTCAAATTATTATAAATGAAATATAATATTGTTACCTTATATAAATTTTATAGCATCCTTTCTATTTCCTCAAATAAAAACAATCTCTTATTTGTTAATGTGAAAGTCCGTTAATTGAGTTCTGAATTATTCAAATCAATGAACAATGTTTTGTTTGCAAAATTAAAATAGTTCTATGTAGGTAGTTCAAAAACAAAATATGACAATTTTTAAAACTAAGTAAATTGTTTTATTGATTAGTAAACTACTGCCTTTCACACGAAAAGGTTGTTCATACTCATCAGTTGTCTATCTGTTCCGTGTCCACTCAGTGCTTCAGTGTCAGTGAAAAATTTACCGTTACTATAATTTCAACGAATACAATCAGGCAGTAAAGTATCCTTCAGTTTTAAAAAAGCATAGAGAGGACATATATCGGACAGAACAATGATATGTGTGACCAAGCATTATCACTACTCTCTCACTTTGCTTTTCACTCTAACACTCTTCTCTCTCTTTGCCTCTCACTCTAACACTCTTCTCTCTCTTTGCCTCTCACTCTAACACTCTTCTCTCTCTTTGCCTCTCACTCTAACACTCTTCTCTCTCTTTGCCTCTCACTCTAACACTCTTCTCTCTCTTTGCCTCTCACTCTAACACTCTTCTCTCTCTTTGCCTCTCACTCTAACACTCTTCTCTCTCTTTGCCTCTCACTCTAACAATCTTCTCTCTCTTTGCCTCTCACTCTAACAATCTTCTCTCTCTTTGCCTCCCACTCTAACACTCTTCTCTCTTTTTGCCTCTCACTCTAACAATCTTCTCTCTCTTTGCCTCTCACTCTAACACTCTTCTCTCTCTTTGCCTCTCACTCTAACAATCTTCTCTCTCTTTGCCTCTCACTCTAACAATCTTCTCTCTCTTTGCCTCCCACTCTAACACTCTTCTCTCTCTTTGCCTCTCACTCTAACACTCTTCTCTCTCTTTGCCTCTCACTCTAACAATCTTCTCTCTCTCTCTCCTACTTGTGAAAACAGGCTGCTGGAAGTCTTAGAATAAGTTTAGTTTTAAGGTAACTTTAAGCTTTCTTATTCATAAGACGGAATGTGGGTAGCTGACAACTACTGTGGAGCGCCTCGGCAGGTGGCGGATAGCCGAACGGCCTGCAGATATGCAGGCTAGCTGCGAATATACTGAATAAGCAGTGGCGGACCGTACTGTCCGGTAATGATAGCAGTCGTGAGTCCACGGGGATACGTTATCCGGCATAGCGGCCGTTAAGCGTGAGGCCCTGGCTGTAATGGCTGGGTGTCCTAAGAGAGGACAAACTCTGACAAAAAGCGCCTGCTGCCTTGTAGGGCCCACCTATTATTGGAAAGGCTAGGAGAAGGAAACTCTGACTTAACACCGCCTGCTGCCTTGTAGGTCCCACCAATTGAGGAAAGGCTAGGAGAAGGAAAACTCCGATATAAAACCACCCCTAGCCCTGTAAGTCTCACAAATCTAAAGAGGAAGGCTAAGAGAAGGTAACTCTGATTTTAAATCCTTATAACGACCCTGCAAACTCCTTGATCTGAACTGAATATTGATTTGATACTATCGTTATCGAGCTAAACCAGTGGAAAAGAACGGGGGCAGAGGCATATTGCCTCCCCCTCAAGGTAAGAGGTCTTGCCTTGGGGGGAAACCGTCGTTTTGACCGCTGCGGAGGCAACCCTCACTCCTATACTCCCTGAGGTGGGTCTCTGTACTTATGAGACCCATATACCTTGCCCTGGTTGCCGTCCGTGGTGGCGGGGGAGATAGTAGTGTTGGAAAATCTAAATGTTCTATGGAAAACTCACAACCCTGTGGCTTGGGAGAGCCCCAATCTCCCACCCTTGCCGATGCACAACAACCCTGTGCAGGTGCTCAGACAGTGAGCACCAGAAGATCTGGTAGTCAGGCTACTAGATCAGGAGTGAGAGGGAAAAAGGCAGGAGTCCGTGACGTCCCACCTGGACCCCAGAGGGGGAAAAACGGACCTGGTGCCCTGAAACATGAATGTTTCAGGTGCAAAAAGAAGAAGTGGTCAATTGACTTCAAGGAGGGAAAGGCAGCGGATCTCACGAGGCTGAGCGTGTGCCTCTTTTGCGAGCTCTTTCTCAAAATTGAGAGTCAGGCCGCAAAACTCGTGAAGTACGAGAAGGTCATTTCTGACCTCCGTAAAAGTTTAGACCGAAAAGAGGTACAACATGCCGAGGAACTTAGAAACCTCAGAGAGAAGCTGGGTGAGAGTCGGGTATCTGTTCCTAGCACCGCCACCAGCACTCTTAAATCGCTACTTGTCCCCCTGGAATGTCGGTTTGACATCCAGGAGTCCACAATGGACATTATAGAAATCAGACTGGCGTCCCTGGAGGCTAAGAGGTCGAAGGATGACTCTGAGAGGCAGTCTTACCGGAGCGTCCTATTGAGGGATCCTGTCCCCCGGATACCACCCACTTCTGTAGTGGCTATGGAAGTTACCTCAGGAGCCAGAGATTTAAACGGCAATGTAGGCAGAAGCATTGCCAAAAGTGTTAGGACAAAAAGCCGTCCTGACACAGAGAGGAGGAAGAGCGAAACGAAGCTGCAAGGTAGAGCTACGGTTCCACCAGAGAGGGAAACCGTGAACCTCCTGGTGGGTGACTCCCTCGTAGGGAGGCAAACCGGCCTACGCTACAAGCAGCTTCGTCGCGAGAACAGAGTACTGAGTTTCCCTGGTGCCAAGATAGGCAGGATCGTCCAGGAGATCCAAAAACTGAACATAGACAGAAACAGTACTCTGATTGTCTCAGTCGGAGGAAATGACCTGTTCCTGAATTCACGGAGAAGTGGTCCTATTGAAAATATAGTCAAGGACTTTAATAGGCTACTCAGTGCAGTTAAGTCCAAGGTCAACAGAGGTATCGTTGTGGGGCTTTTGCCTAGGAGGAAAGCCACTAATGAGCATTATGGTAGAGCTCAGGCGATAAATGGTCGACTGAGTAACCTATGTCGGACCTACAGCCTCAAGTATGTTGACCTCTGGCATCTCTTTTTCGGAAGAGATGATCTCTACTGGAAGGACGGGATACACTTCAGTGGACGAGGCAGCAATTTATTTGCCGAACAGCTGGCTGTGAAGCTGTTCAAGCCTCACAAACCACTGAAGGAGGACCTTAATCATAAGAAGAGAAAGAGAGGACGCGGCAGGAGATCGGCGAAGGCATGTGCAGCACAGCCTCGACAGGAGGAACTGCAAGCAGAAACGGCTCCTTCAACCTCTACAGCTGGCACTGGAGATGGCCCCACCTTCAGATGTGAGGAATCTGTGCCAGGTAATGCCAAAAGAGCGCGCAGCCAGACAGTAAGCCCTGAGGGCGTTTTGAAGAAACGATCCAGGCAATCTGACCCCTCTTTCCCAGATTCCCCTGACCCCACCCCAGATTCCCTTGACCCCACCCCAGATTCCCTTGACCCCACCCCAGATTCCCTTGACCCCACCCCAGATCCCCCTGACCCCACCCCAGATCCCTATGAGCCCACCCCACATCCCCATGACCCCACCCCACATCCCCATGACCCCACCCCACATCCCCATCACCCCACCCCACATCACCCTGACCCCACCCCAGATCCCCCTGACCCCACCCCAGATCCCCCTGACCCCACCCCAGATCCCCCTGAGCCGACCCCGGACCCTGATGACTCTGGCGACGGCTCAGGTTATGAAGACTGCGCCGATGAAAACCAGGGAAACGGGCTAGGACTCGGAGGTCGGTGAGGGACCTCCGAATGATACTCTTCAATGCTCGGTCTATCAGGAATAAGCTGCAGGAGTTTAGATGTATGGTGGCTGTTGAATGTCTCGACATCATCTGCATCACTGAGACCTGGCTGGACACTGAGAAACGAGATTTTGAGGGAGAGTATCACCTGCCCGGGTATAAAATGTTCCACAGGGATCGTGGCAACAGAGCAGGTGGAGGAGTGATGATCTATGTTCGCTGTCACATTGACGCGGTCCTCATACCCATCGACTCACCGTATGAGTTACTAGGGATAGAGGTCCGAGCGGAAGTCACACTCAACCTTTACTTGCTCTACAGACCACCCCACCAGACGAGAGACCACGACCGAGATCTCTACGCTGCTCTCACTAACCTTCTGCAGGATGAAACGGCCATTGTGTTGGGAGATTTCAACTGCAGAGTGGATTGGAGCACAAGAGTCTCGGATGGAGAGGGAGGTAGGTTGATCGAATTTTCGAACGACAACTTCCTCTCCCAGATGGTAAGAACTCCCACTAGAGGCGAAAATGCACTGGACCTCATATTCACTACCGACGAAGATCTGGTTTCTCAGGTCTCGGTTGGTGAATGTCTGGGTACCAGTGACCATAATGCCGTTTCTTTTAGAGTGGGAGTCAAAGTGGAACAAGAGAAGATCTCTCATAGAAATATGCTAAATCTGAGAAGAGCTGATTACGACAGTTTCACTCGTGATCTGCAGGCATTACGTCCTCAACTTCCAGCTTCACCTGATCAGATGTGGCGGGGCTTTAAGGCAAACTACATCTCGATCCAGGACCGATGCATACCTAGGAAAAGGGTAGGTGGTTCCATGAAGGTTCGTCCTAAATGGTTCCATAACGAGCTTGGCAGAGAGATAAAGAGAAGGAAACGACTCTACGTCTCATTCAAGACTCACTCTTCACCGGAAACTGAGAGACTTCTCACAGACCAACGGAGATTGGTCAAAAGAATGGTGCGGCAAGCTAAAGTAGCGGAGGAACACAGGGTTGCATTGGCCTGTAAGGGCAACCCTAAGGAGTTCTTCGCTTATGTCAATAGCAGGAAGCCCACCAGAAGCTCCATCGGACCAATCAGGACAACCCATGGTATGTTGGCAACTTCGGATGCCGACATCGTCGCCGAACTCAACAGTTATTTCGTCAGTGTCTTCACCAGGGAGGATGCGCTTGGCACCCCTGACCCCGTAGTCTACTACGAGGGACGAATGCCACTGACTGAGATTGTTTGTACTGTTGAGGAGGTAGTAGACAAACTTGGCAAGCTGGACCCTAACAAGGCAGCTGGTCCTGATGGATTCTTACCGACAGTGATGAAGAACGTGAAGGATGGTTTGGCGGCACATCTGCAACAGATCTTCAATGTCTCTTTGGAGTCGGGCGAGGTCGCCGACGACATGAGGATCGCGGATGTGACCCCAATCTTCAAGACAGGTGAGACCACTAACAGTAGTAACTACAGACCGATTAGTTTAACATCGGTTCCTGGAAAGCTGCTAGAATCCATCATCAAGGATAGGATTGTGGATCACCTGGAAGAACACCAGCTCATAGGAAAGAGTCAGCATGGCTTTCTTCGCGGGAAGTCATGCCTGACAAACTTACTAGAGTTCTTCTACTACGTTCTTCAGGAGCATGACAAATCCAAAGCTGTTGACATCGTCTACCTTGATTTCAAGAAGGCATTTGACAAGGTACCTCACAAGAGGTTAATGGCGAAAATAGCAGCTATTGGTGTGGGTGGTCGAGTTCTACAATGGATCAGGTCATGGCTAAATAACAGACGACAAAGAGTGGTGGTCAATGGCGTGGCCTCTGTGTGGAGCTCCGTAACCAGCGGGGTTCCCCAGGGCTCAGTCCTTGGTCCTCTGCTCTTTATTATTTACATAAATGACCTTGACGTAGGACTCGTCAGTAGGGTATCCAAGTTTGCTGATGACACAAAGATTGGCATCAACGCTGCAAGTCCAGAGGCCATCGGACAACTCCAACTTGATCTTTTCAAGATCGGAGAATGGTCGGAAAAGTGGCAGATGCCCTTCAATGTGGACAAGTGTAGAGTACTTCATGCTGGTCGTAGGAACGCTGAAGCTTTCTACACGCTACTTGGAGCCCAAATAGGACCCACTGATGTACAGAAGGATCTTGGAGTTATGATCACCAGGGATCTCAAGTTCTCTCGACAGTGCCTGGAAGCTGAGAAGAGAGCAAACAAGATCCTAGGGTACATCAAGAGGCAATTCAGATACAGAAACAGAGAGACAGTCCTCACCCTGTACAACTCTCTTGTAAGACCTCTTTTGGAGTTTGCGGTCCAGTTCTGGTCACCCACGTTGCGAGCAGATGTCCAGCGGTTGGAACGGGTGCAAGCGAGGGCGACTAAACTTGTACCTGAAATCCGATCCAAGGGATACGCACGTCGGTTAGAAGACCTGGGCCTCTTCACGCTTGAGCAGCGACGTTTGAGGGGTCAACTCATCGAGACTTTTAAGATCCTTCGAGGGATAAGTCGAGTTGATCCCGAAGACTACTTTTCGCTGTGTGTGAACCCCACCCGCAACCACGGGTGGAAGGTGGTTCCGCCTCGGTTCACCACTGCTCAGCTGGAGAACTTCATGCTGGTAAAGATCTGTAATGTCTGGAACAGACTGCCAGAAAATGTTGTCAGCAGCCTGACTGTTGACACA
Source organism: Caprella mutica (assembly GCA_947561585.1). NCBI lineage: Eukaryota > Metazoa > Arthropoda > Malacostraca > Amphipoda > Caprellidae > Caprella > Caprella mutica. The sequence continues at coordinate 114,757 of CANNZV010001150.1, read as the reverse complement.
TTCAAAAGGCGACTTGACAGGATACTCAGTGAGCTGGCTTACTGAGCTGTCAAGCGCCTCCATGACTTGACCTCGGAGTTGAGATGAGAGTCTTAGCTATCTTTTCTGGTAGCACTCTTACTTCAACTCCAACCAACCAATTAAGAGAAAACCTGGCGCCTTTCCGTGGCTAGAGAGATCAGGTCACACCCTGCGTTCTGTCACTGTCTCAGGGACTGCCTTTGGGCGGCCCCTGTGAAGGTGGCAGTGATTGGCGGGTTTGACTGACCAAGTCCAGGATAAAACTTGGAGCTAATGATTGTACCCAAACTTTGCTCCTACGCCTGATGGAGGTTCTTTCTTTGTCAGGTTTAGGAGTACGGTTTGGAGTGCTTAGGTTCCAAGTGGGAAGTGATGGAGAGAGATTCACCTTGTTCCGTTGTTAACCCAACGTCGAGCGCACAGCTGGCTGTGCACAGGGGCCATCCTTGGATGGGCATATTGTGCCTTTTGATGGTCCCTTTATCCTTGTGACTCTCACTCTAACAATCTTCTCTCTCTTTGCCTCCCACTCTAACACTCTTCTCTCTCTTTGCCTCTCACTCTAACAATCTTCTCTCTCTTTGTCTCTCACTCTAACAATCTTCTCTCTCTTTGCCTCCCACTCTAACACTCTTCTCTCTCTTTGCCTCTCACTCTAACAATCTTCTCTCTCTTTGCCTCTCACTCTAACAATCTTCTCTCTCTTTGCCTCCCACTCTAACACTCTTCTCTCTCTTTGCCTCTCACTCTAACAATCTTCTCTCTTTTTGCCTCTCACTCTAACAATCTTCTCTCACTCTAACACTCCTCTCTCCCATTGTCTCTCCCTCTTTGCCTCTCTCTCTAACACTCTACTCTCTCTTTGCCCGCAGTTATGCCAATTGCACGACTCTCGATGGGGCGAGCGTTGGATGCTCAGAGCATCAAGGCAGGCGATGACGTTTTCCTGGAGTGTCGAATGCGGGCAAAGCCCTGGATTCATAGACTCCTCTGGATGCACAATGTGAGAGCGGGGAAACACCGCAATAACTAGATAGTAATATGTGCGGGGAAACACCGCAATAACTAGATACTAATATGTGCGGGTAAACACCGCAATAACTAGATACTAATATGTGCGGGTAAACACCGCAATAACTAGATAGTAATATGTGCGAGTAAACACCAACATAACTAGATAGTAATATTTGCGGGTAAACACCGCAATAACTAAATAGTAGCCAAGTATAGAACAACATTTTTATGTAATACATTTATTATGAAGTAGAAATGTATAGATTTTTAAAACTCTGATTGATATATCACAAATAATTATGATCAAAATTCTGATTGTAGTATTTCATACCAGTATTTTCCAATAGTACAAGACATCTGCTCAATTATTAACCACAGTTCAAAGTTCTTTGGGTTGAAATCAGGTGAACTGTGAGGTCGAAATCTTTCGAAATATCTATCACCATGTCTCGATTTTATTGTCAGTGTGAAACGTGGTAACATTCTGTTGAAGTTGTCCATCCAAGTCTTGTCTATCAATGTCTTGTCTATCCAAGTCTTGTCCATCCAAGTCTTGTCTATCAATGTCTTGTCTATCCAAGTCTTGTCTATCAATATCTTGTCTATCCAAGTCCTGTCTATCCAAGTCTTGTCTATCAAAGACTTGTGTATTCAAGTCTTGTTTATCCAAGTCTTGTCTATTCTCTATTCAAGTCTTGTCTATCCAAGTCTTGTCTATTCTCTATTCAAGTCTTTTCTTTCCCAGTGTTTTCTATCCCAGTGTTTTTTATCCCAGTCTTTTCTACCTAAGTCTTGTCAATCCAAGTCTTTTCTATACCAGTCTTTTCTATCCCAGTGTTTTCTATACCAGTCTTTTCTATCCCAGTCTTTTTTATCCCAGTGTTTTCTACCCAAGTCTTGTCAATCCAAGTCTTTTCTGTACCAGTTTTTTCCCCCAGGGACAAGAAGTGCGTCACAACGTCTCGGTAGGCGTCATCATCAGTAACCAGAGTCTAGTGTTACAGCACGTCACCAGGAGGCAGGGGGGCGACTACACCTGTGTGGGCTACAACTCAGAGGGGGAGGGGCGCAGTGCCCCCCTAACACTTAACATCAAGTGTGAGTATAAGATTAAAACAACCATCGTAAAGTGAGATTAGCGTGTGGCTCCGATATTTATTTTAACAAAATACTTAATATATTTTTTTAAATTAAATTACTTGAAAAATTAAGGTCAATCAACTATTTTAAGTGTCTATTTTTTAATGCTCTTTTTTATGTCGTCATAATTTGAAAGAGACGCTGCTAAACTTTCCAACTATTTAATATAGATACTTGCCCCTCCCCGCGTATCCACACTGCACATACCCTCATACCCACTTTAAACCTCCATTAGTATCCACTCTACATGTGCCCTCGTATCCACTCTACACCTCCTAATATTAGTATCCACTCTACCCATTCCCTCGTATCCACTCTACACATCCCCTCGCATCCACTTTACACCTCCATTATAGTATCCACTGTACACATCCTCTCGTATCCATTCTACACATTCCCTCATATCCATTCTACACATTCCCTCATATCCATTCTACACATCCCTGCGTATCCAAATCCTATCCACTGCAGGTGTCCTTCACTGCTCAACTTTTGATCGTATCTCAACTCCCGAAATTCAGTTTCAGTGCATCTTCCTCGACTCAGTTCCCGTAACTTTAGGCGTAGCTTTAGTTTGTCCAGCAGTGCGTGGTACTGCTTCTTGTATTTATTACTGCTGTTGCCCTTCCTCAAGATCTCTGCAGACTTATTATTTAATAAAATCTTGTATTCCTATACATTTTGATATGAATGTCGGGAAAACATCCATCTCATTACAAAGATATTAAAAAAATGATTAATGAGAGCCCTCTAACCGCCAAAGGAGGTTCTTCGGTAACCTAACTAATAAATAGATCAACAGATGTAATTACAAAAACACAAACATCAACTCATGAAATAAAATGCATAGACACTAGATAGGTGTATTTAAAAATCCATTTGATGTTTAAATTCCAAAATATACAGTAGCGGACAAAATATAAAGGTAGGCAAAAACAAGTTATCTAAATCTTTAATTTCATAAAAATTACAAAACACACATTATTGAAATTTTGCATGTATTTTCATATAGAACTCATATGTATTCGTATGAAATTTCAAAGCATTTGGACAAATATTCTAGGAATAGTTCCATATTTTACTTCAAACAATAAATTTTGCTCTAGTCAAAAGTTAAGGGTAGCCATCATAAACTTTGAAATATTCGCAGATATTGGCAATTAACTTAATAATTTGTGAATAATTCTTTACTATATCACTTCAATACATCTTCTACCACAAAATTCAACAAAATTGGCACAATATGAATGAGTTATCCATCTTCTACTCATCTTCGAGAAATGACCACCATTCTTCCACATTTCTTGTGTTTCTTCTCTGAGTACAGTCTCCAATTATTATCTAAACAATTTCAATTCGATTGAGGTCAGGACTCTGTGAAAGCCAGCTCATTAGAGCAATTTCTTCATCTACTAATAGAGTCGTAACTTTTTTTATCTGAGTAGTAGGGTACGTTGTCCTGCTTGAAACACTGTGGTTGAGGGTCAGCTGCTTGTTGATAGGGGAGAGTATGATGACGAAAGAGCTTTTTTATACTTCTGCAATAACTCCTCCTCGTAGACGAACAATGGAACCAGGTCCAGCAGAAAAAATTACCCCCTAAACCATCACACTACCTCCTCCAAAATTACCGTTTTCTTGACGCAGTTCAGAGTTATCATTTCCCCTACTTTACGCTTAATTCGTACTTTCCCATAGGAGCCAAAAACTTCTATTTTTCTTTCATTCATCACTAGAATGTAATTTCGACCACTGATCAATCGACCAAACGACATACTCATGACAAAACACAAGTAACACTTTCCGTTTCTTTTTTGAGATTGAAGGCTTCGATGCAGGGACAAATGATTGCAAGCCAACTTGTTGAAGTCGAAGCAAAAAAGTAGACTGGGACACCATACCACCAGACATGACATCTATCTCACGAAAAATTTGACCAGAAGTGTTGAAACTACCTTGCAAGCAGAGATGGGCGAAAAGTACATCGAAAGTACTTAAGTACTAAGTACAAGTACTCGTAAATCAATGTACTTGAAGTAGTTGCCCAAGTACTCAAATAAAAAAGAACTTTCAAGGTACAAGTACCAAGTAATTTTTAAAGTACTTTCAAGTACCAAGTACATTTACAATAATACAATTCAAAAACTAATAATTTATACTGTTAACTCTGACAGTACATCTTCTAAGTGACTCTTTTCTCTGATAGTACATCATCACAGTGACTCTTTTCTCTGATAGTACATCATCACAGTGGCTTTTTTCTCTGATAGTACATCACCAAAGTGACTCTTTTCTCTGATAGTACATCATCACAGTGGCTTTTTTCTCTGATAGTACATCATTACAGTGACTCTTTTCTCTGATAGTACATCATTACAGTGACTCTTTTCTCTGATAGTACATCATCACAGTGACTCTTTTCTCTGATAGTACATCATCACAGTGACTCTTTTTTCTGATAGTACATCATCACAGTGACTCTTTTCTCTGATAGTACATCATCACAGTGACTCTTTTTTCTGATAGTACATCATCACAGTGACTCACTGTACACGTCCACACGCTTATAATTCGTCAATGTGTTTGACAAATATTGGTTGTGATATCTAGGTATCACAATATAAATATTCAATGTACTTAAATTGGTCAATATTACTCATATACATTATTGTATGTCAGAAAATATAAATATTCACCTTCACATAAAAGTATACAATGTCTTAGTTTTTGATTCTACTGTTTGACAAAGTTTTCAATTTCACTGTTTGAAAAACAATTTTCTATGGCCTTCTTCAAACTCTAATTTTTATCCAGTTGCTTTAAATACAGTTTTCATGAGAAAAAGAATTAATTTTGTTCAGATTGTAGAACTAATCTTTTAAAATCTCTTGACTGAAAGGAAAAAATGTACTTTGCAAAGTACATTTTACTTGGGAAGTAACAAGTACTTTAAAAGGTACTTCTAAGTAATTATTCAAAGTACTTTTTAGAAAGTACTTCAAGTAGTACTTGAAGTACTTACTTGTTACTTAGTACTTTTACTTGGTACTTGGGAAGTACTTTCCCGCCCATCTCTGCTTGCAAGCTACTTTGAAGACTTGCATGATCTTCACTCAGCAATGCTTTGGGAAGTCTACCATTATTCAGTTTTGAATCAACAACTCCATACTGCTTATGTTGAGCCACAATATGTTGCACAATCGTTTTGGACCTTCATGTGACCATAGAAATCTCTTGCAACGATAATTAGAGACTGTATCAGAGGGGAAACTTGTGGACATTTCCTGAGGATGAATAGAAGATGGGTAACTCCTTCATATTGTGCAAAATTATTAGAATTTTGTGGTAGAAGATGTATTAGAGTGATATAGCAAAGAATTATTCACAAATTATTAAGTTAATTGCCAATATTCGCGAATATTTCAAAGTTTATGATGGCTACCCTTAACTTTTGACCAGAGCAAAATTTAGTGTTTGAAGTAAAATATGGAACTTTTCCTTGAATATTAGTCCAAATGCTTTGAAATTTCATACAAATATATATGAGTTCTATATGAATATACGTGCAAAATTTTATTAATGTGTGTTTTGTACTTTTTATGAAATTAAAGACTTAGATAACTTGTCTTTGCCTACCCTCATATTTTGTCCGCTACTTTATATAGATAGAGATCAGAATATGAATGGATTATTTGATTTTTACTCTAACTTTGAATATATTTCATGAATTCATTTTCCAAAGATCTTCTGGAAAATTGTTTCAAGTGGTAATTGCATATGAAACTTTGCTGCATTTAAATTTTCTATAGTAAGGAACTTTAAGTGTATATGTTGTGTACATGTATACCATTTATGAAGATCAAAAACAGTAAACACCAAGAACTGATCCTTGAGGTAGCCCATGCCCCACCAACTTGCGGTCAGATATTTAGACATATACAGATACATATTGTCTTTTTTAACAAAACAAAAATATATTGATACCTATTATGTAAATAGAATTCGAATAATTTTAAAACTACACTTCTTACACCATAATGATAAAACTTTCTCACAAAAATGAATTGATCGATACAGTTGAAAGTTTTCTTAAAATGAAGAAATAACGAAAACACATAGTTGTCCTTATCAAGTGCTTCATGAATGTAATTAAATATTGAAACCTTGCGTTTGAGGCAGAATTCCTTTTCTAAATGCTTATTGAAATTTATTCAATATATAACGTGAATTCAAGTACTTACCCAGACATGCAAGAATGATTTATTCCTGGGATATTTAGGGATTTACTCCTGGGATATTAAAGGATTTACTCTTGGAAAATTAAGTGAATATTCCAGGAATAAATCCTTCTTGTTTTGGTATAGAGGCGTGAATAAATAATTTTCTCAAAAATATTACTGAAGACAGATAGAATAGAAGTGACCCTGGAATTTGACACCAAGGATGGAAGTCCATCCTTAAAAAAAGTACGAATCGCACAATCTTGTGTTAATCAGGGAAGATACAAACATTCATTCAGAATATTTTTATGTACTTAAAACTGGTCAAATATCATTTTATAAATACTTCACAACTTCAATTGGAATTCAATCAATAACACAATAAAGGAACTTAGAGGTTCAATTGAACTCAATGACACAATTATCACGTAAACATTTTTTCAATATTTTGAATCACTTTATACGCCTTTAACATTTGTTGTAATTTATCAAAGATTTTATATTTCACTATAATGACATTTGTATGAAATGAAAATATCAGTTAGATAGGGTACCATATTTACATTCTTAATGATTCATTTCATCCCAGTGCTTAAATTAAGTACACTTATTTTAATACAATGCGTAAAAATTATAGGTTAAAATTCGACCAAACAATGAAGCGATTCACGATAAATTGGGGCTACCTTTCGCTCAGATTTTAACTAATATATTTTTCACTTTATCTTGAACTCTCATGTAATCTTTACCCAGAAATGGTATAACTGAAAAATAGGAACACTTTTTATCTTTATGGTTAGCAATTTACTCTTTATTAGTTCTTTGGTTCTTAGTTCTTTGGTAATAAGGTAAAAAATATTATTGTGAAAAAAAAACTTAGTTAAATTCTATTGTGAGTACATAGGAATGTCGCTCACTTCGTATTTTGTATGTTAATAGTTTCTCAATTCAATGGAACGGTTCAATATTAGTATCACAGTAAACTGCTTACTACACATTCTCAGTATTTCCATTATATGCTAAATAATCATCACACACACTAACTCAAAGGATATAAAATCTTAAAACTTTTACTTCTTTCCAGATGCTCCAGTTTGTTCCGAGAACCAAGCGTACATATATGATGCAGCTAGAAATGAAGAGGTAAGAACTATTTCATAGACATTCCCTCTATCTTTGCTAGGTGGTGATTGGTATATTCCACACCGGTAAATTCTACCCCCTTCAGTTGCACCTCAGATAAATACTAAAATTAATATTACTTTTTAATATTTCACATAAGGTTCTGTAAAGATTTTATCCTTCTTGTTTTTAATAGAAAGATAATGTCTTTAAAAAACATAAGGTTAAGTAAGTGGGCAGGTTTTATTTTTTGGAGGGGATCTTCAATGTGTATTTGTTGGTTCTAGGTAAATTGCTCGAAAAACAATTGCCCGAAAACAGTTGCTCGAAAGACAATTGATTGAAAAACAATTGTTCGAACTAACAATTGATCGAATGAACAATTGCTCGAATTATTAAATTGCACACCGTTTTCAAATTCATAAAAGTCAGTTATTCATGAGGTGGATCTGCACCAACCATTTTTGTTTCTTTTTAGTAATTGTTAAAAACTGTGACTATTTGTTTATAGCTATTTACTATTAATCCTTGAATGACTGATTTTGAAGCCTACTCTACCTGTTTTTTTTTTTTTTTTTTCCCTAGAGGCCATTTGCATCATCTCGTTTGTAACATGTGAATGGGTATCATCTGGTGCAGTGGTACTATTCATGTTCTTTTTATCATAAAACCCGAATGATTTTGTAGATTAATTTTCAAATAGCCTATATGTATGTGGCACCTCAATAGGTGGAATAACTCAAAGTTATGGCAAAGTAAGTAAATTTTCAGTATATTTACGTATACTATTTAATCAATGTTTGAGTTGATAGCTGTTGAATATTGAAAAAAGCAATTACAGTTGTGGGTGTAGTGTGAGTATGGATTGGTGATGTTAAGGATATAGGGACTGTGTCACCTTACGGTTGTGTGGAGTATAGATTTCTCGACATATTTTAAGAACGAGAAGGTGAAGCTATTTTCCTTTCTGATTGTTTTTTATCAGTCCATTGTACTTAATTACCTTTTGACTTCAGCGATATGGCCTTTGGTTAAAGGTAAATCTTACTAATTAAAGTTAGCACGACTTTTGTTAATCGTGCCATGCACTTGTTTATTTTATAGTTTCCCTACTCTACCTAATTTCTCTATCTTCTTGACTGTTATTCTTCTATCACATTCGAGCAATTAATTAGTCGAGCAATTAATCATTCGAGCAATTGTTCGTTAGAGAAATTGTTTTTCGAGCAATTGTTTTCGAGCAATTGTCTTTCGAGCAATTGTTTTCGAACAATTTACCGGATACCGTATATGTTAGATTTTTCCTGTATCTCTGCTAGATAATCCTCGTATATTTACTACATATCTCTTATGTATTGAATTAATAATAATTTCTTCGTGTATTTAGCCCATTTTTCAAATCACTTCTCATTTTCAACATATTTTTCTACCTGAACCTGAATGACAGTTGGCCGAACGGACATTTGGCCGAAGGTCAGATGGTCGAAAAGATATTGGACCGAAAGAGATTTGGCAGAATCTTTTTATTCAAATGACGGTTATTTAAAGAAAATCGGTTCATATATCCGTTGCTATAATTTATATAAGCGTTTTTATAACTAATAACTTTCTATAATATATTAACCAGTCACTTTTTTCCAAGATGTAAGCGTAGCCATTCAAGAGTATTTTTTCCCCTTCTCTTGTATGTATTTATAATGAAATCCATGATAATGAATGAATTCAAATTGTTGAGCAATATATGAATGCAGTTGGTAATATGGAAACACATTATGTTAATCAGTAAAATCATTTTATTTTTTATAAAATATCTTTCAATCCTTGGAAATGACGAAAAATAAATAAATTACAATGTGGCTTCGGTTTGTAATATGGATACACATTATATAAAAATCTTTCCGCCTAATGTCCCTAAATCCCCCGCCTACAGCTCTCTGAATATTTTAAGCTATGTCCACACCTGTTCAACTTTCCTTTCAACAAGCGCACACAGTGTTGAAAGGCGGTACGCATGCATCATTGAAGGAGGCATTCGCTGTTGAAAGGAAGTTTTCGTGACGCATGCGTCTATTCTTGAGAGTAAAATAACCATAGGTTTTATACTGGAAAGAGACAGGATATCCGTACATGCAAATTACCTTTTTCCGAACATGAGTGATAGTTTTTGGAAAAAATCAGGATATTTTCCCGAGAAAACAGGACCTGGACTTCCCAAAGCTGCGAGAATGAAGGACATTTAATTCCGGACGTCCTGATTTTTTTCCTCAATAGCCTGATATTTTCTCAAACTCCCATTTTTAGATAGTTTCTTTATATTTTGGTAAATAAATAGGCAGAATTCGAATTAGGACATACGATATTCGAATCTGTAATTGAATTTTGAATAAGTAGGACCTGGACATATCCTGCTGTATCTTTCACTGCTGTTGCAAGTTAATTTACTTATTTATGAATGAATGTTTATTTAAATTGAATATTTTGACTTTGCGTGGGGATGATAATAATAAACTAGCACGGAAAATAAAGTTTAATTATTTTTAAGACAATTACATTTTACATAATGTATAGATTTAATAATTATTGAAACATAATATACTTTATCATGGCATATCTTCTAAGGACTCTTTGATGAGTTTTCGGAGGAGTTTTGTAGACATTCTCTCCATCATTTCCTTTGGAATCAGTTTCGAAACCGATTTAGTACTGATCAAGCCACTAGCTGTCAGTAATTCATCCTTTCTTCCAACTAACTGAAACTCCTTCACAATGGAATCAATGAGAGCTCTCAGGGTATTAATGTAATTTTCATCATTGTGAACTTTTTTCACTTTTTTGCTTCTTAGCTCTTTGATGGTAACGTCAGCACTTTCATCAGAGCTAAACTCTTCATCCGGCTGCTTCCTTTTGAGTGGAGTGGAGGCCTTGAAAGCTTCTTCACCTTGAGACTGAGAATTCTCCGAGATGATAGACTCTAACGTGATGTCACTTGTTGAAGGAATATCTGCTGAAGTGTTTTGAGTTAAGGATAACGTATTCACTACAGAATTCGATAACTCCTGATAGTTATAGTGACGCTCTGCAGTATTTAGCGAGTGGTTCATAGCCTTGGCCATATCTCTTTTGTCATTTTCAGACATATTCCCTTTGCCTCTATTGATTGTTATGAAGGAACTCCTCAGGGTTCTTGATGAGAACTTCTTCCCAGATGAAGTAGGAAAACCTTGCATAAGTTTAAAAACACCAGCTAGAGAAAGATCATTAGATGCACTTGTGTTTAGGTTTGGAAAGGAGGGAAAGACTAGATCACAAAATTTATTCTCAGCAATACGTGGTCTAAGATCTTTTATATAGGTTGCCAGAACTTTGTATTCTTCCTCTTCGTAAGGAATTGTAGCGGGCTCTCCTGATGATTTGGTAGTCTTCTGCTCCACAACTTTAATAAAATAATATTTTTTACCATCAATATCAGTGAGCTCCGCGTCTTCAGCTTCAGATACTTTCATAGTTGTGAATTCCATTGCTCTTCTTCCCAGTCTAACCGTGCCGATTAGTATAAGAGAATTCCTCACTTTGGCTAATTGCTTCTTTGAGTAACTCCTATGGATATTTTTCTTCATATCACCTAATACGTCCATCAAATAGGTCCTGGTTTCTGAAATCAAGTCTTCGATTTCTTGCTTTGTTAGAAGCTTAGACTTTGCCTTCTTTTTTGTCTTCACTAGATCCGCTCCGCAAGACTTTGATAGAATAACACATTGGTTATCAATCTCATAGTAGATGTGCTTAGCTTTGATATCCATACTGATGAGCTCAACGCTAGTCATATCTTCGGTTCTCTCTGGACTTGAAACATCCGTAAACAAAAACTTGACAAAGAGTCCAAACATTCTCAAGTACTTCAGTTTTGAAGTATTAGAAATTCCTTCCTTTTCATTAAAGCAGTTCAAAATGGTTCTTATTGCTGATGGCTTGGATAAATTTGCAAATGATATATCTTCACTCACAGATTCGTAAGGCAAAATTACATCCATTGCCATACGAACAGCTCTTTCAGGATTGTTTTGTTTACGAGAAGTCAGATATGCACTGAAGGAGTCTCTCCACAGCTTAACTTGTTCGGAATATTTCCTCTTGTCTTTGAAGCGAAGTCTCTTGTACTTGGACATTTCATCTTCCAAGCTTTTTTTTAGGTTGCGGTACTCTCCTAAATCTTCTACTTCCCTTATTTTATCCTTCATAGTCTCTATATTCTCTCTAGTAATTTTCAAGAGATTAAGATCCTCTTGTTGACGTTCCACATCTACGGAGTGTGCCCTCTTAGCTTCGGCCAGTTCACCATCTTGTAGTTCCACTCTTACTCCATTTTCAAGCTTGGTGTAGCACGAAGGGATGACAGGAGGCTCCTTCACGTAGAAGCTATACATGGCATCATCGCACTTTACCTTGTGTACATTTTTTACATGATCGGAGAGGTTAATTACTAATTTCAAACAAATCACACATTTTTTGTGATTGTGTTTCCTGCTGACTAAAACATTCGATTTATTAGACATTCTAACAGGGGAAGATCTACCTCTACTTACGACGCTAGACTTTCTACCTCGTCTATTTCTAGTCATTACAGCAGACATTTCTACTGCATAATTCAATTTATCTACAGGCAAGTCCATGTGTTGATTTTGTAGATGTCTGCGTAATTTGAAGGTAGATGATTGGCAGCGATGCATCGGGCATTGATGTTTTAAAGACCCATCTTTCAGCTGCTCAACAGCACCAACAGCAAGATGGTCTACAACAGATGGCACCGCTGATTCTTCTTCCGTTCCTACAATACAAAAATACAAAGCATTAACATATTAGTATCATCATCCTAGTATGCATGATGCACAATTTATTAAGCAAGACAAAATATACAAATACAAATTTCTTACCCAAAATTTCATCCATCTTCTTGCAAGCATGGACGTTGTCGAGATAGACAGTCATAGATTCCATGACACAATGTAGAAATTTTTCTTCGGCAACTCTTAGATGATTGGCTGTCTCCTTCGTTAGTTCCTTCTCTGTCAGTCTCTTTTTTAAGGTATATCGAGAAGGCTCGCCTTGTTCATGTTTAAGTAGAAAGCTTTCTACACTGTCCTTCAATTTCTTCCAATTTATATCCAATTTGTGTGTAATTACCTGTGAAAAAAAGAAATTCAAAATAAACTAAAAAGTAAATAATCAGACATGATTAAAAATATTAATATAAGAATCTCAAGCTATAAAGTTTTGTTTTCAGTGTATACTTACATCATCTGCTGATAAGTTTGTGGCTACTAATTCTTCATTTTTATCCATTTTTATCAAAAGTAAAAACGTCAATAGGGTACTTCAGATACTGAAAAAAATTATTATTTCAATAGACAAATGTTAAGTACAGAGGGTAAGAAAACTAAAAGGCAAATATTAATTATTCATTCGTCAAGGAAGCACCGCCGTTCAAGACACTCCCCGTATTCAAAAAGTGCAAGTAAATATAAGAATTTAACAATTCTGACAGTTAAGAAAATTCTTTTTTTTAATAATCTAAGTATCGTTATTTATGTTAATACTCCCTTTCCAAATATAACTCAGAACATATCGAAAATAATGGAAGTATTATATAGGGTAATGAAGGTAAATTGCGGCGTAGTAGAAAAATGCGGCCTTTAATTCCACCAAAATAAATAGATTCATAGCACTAATAAATTAAAAGAAATGCAAAGCTAGCAGACATAGGGTCAAGCAGGTAAATTGCGGCACACTAACTAACTGCGGCCTCTACAACAGAAACATCATGGCTTCAAAACTCAAGTTAAAAATTTAAATTAATAAATTATAGCATGCCTGCGCTTCTTTTAATAGCTAATATCCCATTTTAATTTAATTTCGGTTCAGAATGTTTTAGAGACTCTCTTGATACGGCCGCAATTAAAAATAAAAGGGCCGCAATTTACCTGCGTGACCCTAGCAAGAGTGATACTTTGGTATAAATCGTAACAATTTTAAGTTATATAGCAGAGAACTGTTTAATGATTAAACCGTTTAAGTTATCAGTAGGTACCTTTCTAGTCTATAGACTTAGTAATATTGTAATAAGAGATTAATAAAATGAATGAATAAAAAAAATTGAAACCATTATGAAAAGGATAAAATTATCTCAATTTAATCAGAGAGAGAATTTGAATAAACCATGTACAGATAGATCAACCAACTTTAATGTACTATAGTAAGTAAATGCCACATTTCTATTTGCCGCAATATACTCCTTCGCCCTAAAGGTTCAGCAAAACCACGATTTAAAAATCAGAAAAACTTACGAAAAGAGTAACAGCGTAATAATTTCACAAATAGCAGTTAAAAATTATTTTCCCATATTAGAAATGTCAAGGTAACCATACCAAATTAGGAATAGGGTGAAACAGGTAAAATGCAGAACACTAACTAACCTCGACCTCTTACAACAGAAACAATAGGTCTCTACTAAACAGCAGTTTTAAAACACTTAAAGTAATAAATTATAGCATGCTTTGCACTTCTTTTACTATGAAACATTGTAATGTAAATTTCATTGTTTTACAAACTTTCAATCAAATATTAAAGACCGCAATTTACCTGTGCGACCCTATAAACCAGCAGAATAAATACCAATTTTTATTTTTAGAAATGTGAATTGTTAAAAATAAAATCACTACGGATAAATTTCTCTAGACTGTACTTACCTTGAGGTTATTTAATGGTTCACTTTATATTACTCTAGTCTATTTATCACAAGTACACTGATAAACATATACTATAGGATTATCAGACACCTCCTGACTTCACTATGTGACATGTGCGGATACAATGAGCAAGTGTGCTTCTCACCTGCCTGACTTTAATTTCAATTGATTCCAGTCATCCGGACTTGCCGTGCTACGTTTCTGGCATGAAATTTTAGCACGAATTTTTATAATGGAAACAAAAATGGGTTGGAAGATTTTTTTCGCCTGTTTTAGTTGCTCAGAGGGTACAAAACCACCTCATATACCCTTACATACCCTCAAATCAAAAGAAATCTCTTCAAATTCAGAATAAATTGATTTTATTTGAGAAAAAAAAAATTGTGTGCCTAATATTACCACCCCGTAGCACAGCACAGATCACGGACATGGGTATTTTCGAGCTATTCTTTATTCTCAGCTTCGCGTTTGAACACAGCAATACGGTGATAGGACTAGATAGATTTTTAAATGGTATTGTACTATTCAATCGCTGCACATTTCAATTTTGTATATATAATAATACACTCATTGAAAATAGTTATAAATACATAAATAATTGTATCTACATATGTATTGGTAATATTGGATTACAAGTGTTTTCATATAAAGAATATCATAAGTTTGGAAATTTGTTAATTCAAAATCAATTAATTTTAGTCACTTAAAACTGCGAAGGTGTGACTTGTCATACTTCAAAATTGCACAAATTACACTGAAAATAAACCAATACTCAGTTTATATATTTTACATCCGCCATCTTGCTAATTGCTTGGTGTCTGGTATGAGGAAATTTGTTCTGACCGTTTCTTTAAAATGCTTTGTATTTAAATTCTTTTCTAAGATAATTACTGATATGGACCTTGCTGCAGAGACAGAAGACTACCCTTTAATTAAGTAATTAATTAATTAACCGTTTCTCGTTGCAGTAGTAAAGATATAGCTAATGAAAATAAAAGTTATTTTCATTTAAAGGTTTAATCAGGGTAATTAATGAATTGTCGGTCAGTTCTACATCTCCGTTCATAAAAAAAAATATATAATAATTTACATACATAAATTATAATTTATTATTTTAAATGTTAAACTTGTTATTTCCATTAGTAACCATGATACCAGCAGCTATCATGGTTACTATAATAAGAATTACCAGTTAAAATTTTTAAAACGTATATTTTTCTATGAACGGAGATGTGAAGCTGACTGATAATTCATAACTCATCCTACCATATTATGTAATATTTTCATAGGCAAACTGTACAAATTTCTTTAATAATTATTTATTCCGTACATGAACGCATGTGCTCTATAGTGTCAGTTTTTCGTGCATATTTGGAAAAGGAATCCTATAATGATCATGGTAAAGTTATGAGACAAAGGAGAGAGTTACACTTGGTATCAATTCATAATTAATTTAAAATAATTAGTTTGATACATAATAGTATAAATTTTAATACTACTTGTCAAACATGGTACAATTCATTTTCCTGGAACTCTCTAGGTTTTAATTCATTTTTGAAAATAGATAGTTTGTAACTGAGATGAATAAGGTACTATATATACTTTATTTTTGAATTGATAAATAGCATTACTATCAGAGTCATAATAGGAAATAGCAATGCCAATGAGCTGTCAAGAAAGTAAAACATCAGCAATGGAATTTAGTGTCACAACTAACCAATAATTGATGCCACGTGTGTCATAGCAATCAGTATTGCATTGGTGACACTATAAGAGACTCTACCATGGCAGCAAATAATAATCAAACGTGTAGGTTGGTGTTCACCCTTAAAAATTATGATAAAATAAACTATCTAATTAAATTCTCTTTGAAAATACAGGGTATGTCCGACTACTTCGGAAAATAAACTATCTAATTAAATTCTCTTTGAAAAATACAGGATATGTCCGACTACTTCGGAAAATAAACTATCTAATTAAATTTTCTTTGAAAAATACAGGATATGTCCGACTACTTCGGAAAATAAACTATCTAATTAAATTCTCTTTGAAAAATACAGGATATGTCCGACTACTTCGGAAAATAAACTATCTAATTAAATTTTCTTTGAAAAATACAGGATATGTCCGACTACTTCGGAAAATAAACTATCTAATTAAATTCTCTTTGAAAAATACAGGATATGTCCGACTACTTCGGAAAATAAACTATCTAATTAAATTCTCTTTGAAAAATACAGGATATGTCCGACTACTTCGGAAAATAAACTATCTAATTAAATTCTCTTTGAAAAATACAGGATATGTCCGACTACTTCGAAAAATAAACTATCCAATTTAATTCTCTTTGAAAAATACAGGATATGTCCGATTACTCCAGAAAATAGACTATCAGATCAAAATAATATAGAAATATCCAGGATATGTCCGACTACTCCAGAAAATAGACTATCAGATTAAAATAATATAGAAATATCCAGGATATGTCCGACTACTCCGTAATATATTCCTAACTTTAAAACTTTCAAATTTATTATAAATAGAGTTTAAATGTTTCGGAAAGACTCAGGATATTTACATCAGGACATCCAAATAAACGACCGATCACCATTATCCGAACCTGGACATCGAGTTTATGGTTCTTTTAATAGAGGAAAAGGAAGACGCACGAAGTCCCACCACTGGTGGGACTTCGTGCGCTTTTTGGTTCAACTTTTGAGTTGTCTACACTCCACCCCTATAAACAACGTATATCGATTCGATTTCTTTTCGATTGCTGGGACATCGAATCGATGGATTGTTCCATCGATTCAACAGACCGTTGTCTGCATGAGTACGCACTTCTTTTAGCGTGTCAAAACATGTAATAACGTGCACTCACGCTTGGATACTAGCAGTAGGTAGTCAGAAATAGAATTATTAAACCCTAGAACGTTACATGGGTGAAAGTCACCCCGTCATTTTTAAGTGTTTTGAAACTCTTTCGTCTGTTAGTGTGACTCAAAGTTTAGTATGATGTGACTAGGGTGGTTGTGTGGTCGAATTATTTCCATTAGTTTTGGTTCCATAGCCAATTCGGGAGAATTCCTCCCATAGTTACTATTTACTTGTGTTGTGTCACCTATGTGTTTTTATGTAAATATTTTGTAGGGGGTAGAATAGAGCGGGTTGGGAATTAGCCAGTGAATGCTCCCATCACACAAGACTACACACGCAAAAGGATAAGAATACAGTATTAATTATTATATTTTTTTGGCTAAGCAAAAAATTATAAAAATTCCTTTAATAATTACTTTATTTTATATATTGCTACATTTTCTGTTACATTGTTACAATTTTGAAAGAAATTTCTAATATACTTCTTTCATTGCAATTTCCATTTTAGAAAGGTAGGAATAATGACTTAGTTATATTTTATTTTGTATCCTCAAAAATAAATGATTTCGTTCATAAGTATTGTTTTATTAATTATTTTATTTGGGTGAAACTCTCCCGAGCCTACCTTCTATCTTAGCAAACTAGAGGGTAACCGTTCTGGGGTTAATTGGTTCCATCGTACTTCTGTGGAAGGACTGAAGCAGCATGTGTAGCTAGTAGCTACTCTATGAATATGTTTTTTACTTTTATTGTTTTACTCAATAGTGTGTCATATGACTTTTCTTCGTACATTATATCTATTATTTTTATGCAACTTTTTTTAATATGAAAATGTATGTAATTATCTACACATCAAATACTACTGTTCATGAAATAAATGGCAATCGGTAGCAATAAAATAAAACCTAGCATAGAAGAGAACTTGCAATATTATACATAGTAGAATATTATTTTACCCGTGGTCTCATATTTAAGTGTGATTACAGCTCAGTGAAGTTGAAACAAATCTGACGATCAGATGTGGAAAGAATCAGCTTGCCTCTTTCTATTCAACTTGAGGCATGCGTCAATGGAAAATTGAATTGAAAGTTGAAAGGAAAGTAGAAGCGCAAGTTGAAAGGAAAGGTGAACAGGTGTGGACGGGTCTATGACATTTCGTCCACAGACATTTCATCCACGAATTGCTTAATTTTGTATTTTAAAGTGTATATTGGATATATTTCACAATAATTTTCACTATTACATTAATAGGCATGTATAAATACATTATATTATTAGGTATAGTGATTTATTCCGAACCATTTCATATGAATACAAAAAAATGTTTACCCTTCGATTAGTTATGAAATTAGACATGATAAACGGTTTGACTGTATCTTTAAGTTATATATCTCCTTTAATATTTTGCATAAATATTCAATGAGTTATGAGTATCCAAAATATGGAACTGAAATAACAGGGTGAAATGAAATAATTACAATAGAGGTAAATAATAATGATTATATATATGGTTTTATTATGAGTCCGAAAATATGGAACAGTACAATAGCATGGACGTTATTGCTCTCTCTATCCCTTGTCTATCGCTCTCTATATCCCCTGCCTATTGCTCTCTCTCTATCCCTTGTCTATCGCTCTCTTTATCCCCTGCCTATTGCTCTCTCTATCCCTTGTCTATCGCTCTCTATATTCCCTGCCTATTGCTCTCTCTATCCCTTGTCTATCGCTCTCTATATTCCCTGCCTATCGCTCTCTATATCTCCTGCCTATCGCTCTCTATATCCCTTGTCTATTGCTCTCTATATCCCCTGCCTATCGCTCTCTATATCCCTTGTCTATTGCTCTCTATATCCCCTGCCTATCGCTCTCTATATCCCCTGCCTATCGCTCTCTATATCCCTTGTCTATCGCTCTCTATATTCCCTGCCTATCGCTCTCTATATCTCCTGCCTATCGCTCTCTATATCCCTTGTCTATTGCTCTCTATATCCCCTGCCTATCGCTCTCTATATCCCTTGTCTATTGCTCTCTATATCCCCTGCCTATCGCTCTCTATATCCCCTGCCTATCGCTCTCTATATTCCCTGTCTATCGCTCTCTATATTCCCTGCCTATTGCTCTCTCTATCCCCTGGGTATAAATCTTGTATTTTCTCCATAGTATCTGAACATCCTCTGTTATATCCCTTTATTTTCCATCACTGTATAACTTTATATCGTCTGCATCATACGCTCCGTACCGACTCTCCATATCCACTGCTTTTTTTCTGAATCTTATTTGTAATACCCATGCATATTGCATTCATTTTATCTGCATATTTCTTTCATGACCCCTGATACATTCTCCCTTACTCGAATAAATTGGAACACTGATAAAATGTCAGTGCGTTTTCCTCTTCCACCTTTGATATATTATTCCGTGGCAATGTTTCCGTCTACTGAGTTCAATCTTAGTGTGTTGGGCGGTGGTGTTTGTCGTGTTTTCTAATGCTCCATGTGATTTAATCACAATGCTTGGTTTCTCTTTTTTGAACTGAAACAGAGCATTAATCTTCATGTAAATCATTCGTTTGTACCGGAACTTTGAGAATGTCTTGGGTAAAATTGCTGATTAACTAATTTGAAGTTATAGATAATAAGTCATTGTTAAATATGTTAGTTTTGTATGACTGTAAGGAAATGTATGAGAGAATTTTTTGATAATTGATAGTTATGTTTTCGTCATATCTCAAAAATAATGCATGATAATAATTACTTAACAGAATATAATGCCTTACTAATAAAATAATTCCTTTGGAGATACAGTGTGGTGACAGAAGTATTTAAATACCTAGCTTTTTATTATTTATTATACTTCCAGTCCACTTAGATGCTTGAAACTTTGACAGAATATAGATTTTAATGCGTAGATTAAGAATCTAAAATAAAATATTTGATTTTAGTAGTACATATATGAAAATATATGGGATAAAATCAAATATAGCACGTGACAAAATTATTCAACCATTTCTGTTCTAAGATGTTCTAATCATTATTCCAATGTTCTTACGATCTAGAACATTCTGGGCGTTTGTAGAATAAGAAAGAACGTGGATCTGAACGCATTTACACAGTTATTCACAAATGATATCGCCTAGTAATCCTCTCAGCTTGCCAAAAGAAAGCATGCCTAAAGTAGAGGAAGTACTATCAAATAACAATTGAAAACAAATAATTGAACTTTATTGTGAAGGAATGTGCTACAGGAAGATTTATGCAGAAGTAAATGTGTCATTTCCAACCGATGGTTCCATTATTCCTAAATATAAGCAACATGGAACAACAATGAACTGGACACGGTCAGATGCACCACGAACAATTGATGCTCGTGGTAATCCAATTTTATTTAGAAAAGTCAAAGCAAGCCGATGAGTACTCGAAAGAAGTAAAGGAATGATCTCAAAGCTACCGGGACCACAGAAAGTAGCCGTACCATCAGTAGAGAAGTGCACAGTAGCAACATAAACTGTTGCCAGCCTCGAAAAACCCAACTACTTAATAAAAAACTTGTGGCGAGTCGTTTTAAGTTTGCCAGAGACTATTTGGGAAAAGGGAACTAATTTTGGAATAGTATCATATGGTCGGATGGAAGTAAAACTAAAAATTTTGAGCCCAATGCAGCTCGTCATATGTGGAGGACGAAGGAGACTGCGTATGACCCTAAGAACACCACATCAACGGTGAAGCACGAAGGTTGCAGTATCCTGGTTTGGGGCTGTTTCTCTGCGCATGGCAGTATAAGGCAACTCCATAATATTGATAGAAAGATGGATGCCGCCATGAATCGCCACATTTTGGACAAGAATCAAATTCCAAGTGCAAAACGTTTTTACGGAAGACGAAATTGAAAGTTCCAGCATGACAACAACCGAAACACATGACTAATTTAACCAAGGAATGGTTCACTAAAAAGAAAATTAACGTCCTCCCGTGCCCAAGTTAATCTCCAGACTTCAATCCAATGGAAAATCTTTGAGGATCGTTGAAGCGCTGCAGGTCAACCAAAGAAATCCTAAAAAAACTTGTCGAATTGAAGGAATTCTGTATTCAGGAATGGAGGAAAATATCGCTACATGCTTGTGAATGTCTGATTCACTCGTATGAGAGCCATCTCCAAACAGTAATAGCGAATAAAGGCTTCGGTACCAAATCGTTGATGTAAATTAAATGGTGGTTGAATACTTTTGTCAATTGCTATTTTTGTTTTTGTTTCGTTTATATTTTTGTACTTGTATAACGTAATGTTTTCTTTTTGATTCCTAATCTATGCATCAAAAGCTCTATTCTGCTAAAGTTTCATACATTTAATTCTAGGTGGACTATAAGTATAATAAAAACTATCTGTTTAAATAATTGTGTCTCCCCAATGTAACCTAATTATATGGAAGTTTAATTTTGGAAAATACCCGTAACTCATGAATTATTCCAATGAATGAATTGATGATACAACATTCCTAATATTCTGAACAGGAATGCATTTGTCAAATCTACAATTAGGCTGATCGAATGATCAGTCAATTCCCTCATTATTGCAATTGACATACACACATTGTTCTTTTTTCAGGACAATCGTTTGAAAAGATTCCAATTTAGGTTTTTGTACAGTATATTGTGCATCATTCGCTCAGTTAATGAATACCGTGTTTGCAAATGAATCGAATTGTAAACTTGATTGGCTGCATACATTAGCATTGCCAAGCAACGATAAAGACCTGCTAACTTAGGAACAAGAATTTCCACCTACAGGTAAAGACCTGCTAACTTAGGAATAAGCATTGCCACCTGCCGGTAAAGACCTGCTAACTTAGGAACAAGCATTGCCACCTACTGGGAAAGACCTGCTTTGTGTGTCTTTCTTGATTACAGTGTAAGCTACCTATTTTAATTGATTAATTGAGTTTCAATGGTGGTTTTCTTTCAATTCAAATGACTTATTTATTCACTTTTCTGTTTATTCCGGAGTGAAGTAGTGGAATGATAAAATATTCAAATTCAATTACATTTGGATAAAAAATGAATTGTAAAAGTTATAAAGATATAGTAGGTGAACTACAATATATAATTTCCATAGAATACCTACCACTTACATTTGTAGTAATCGGTGCATTTACTACCAATAAGTGTATCTACTACCTAAAGGTGTATCTACTACCTAAAGGTGCATCTACTACCGAAAGGTGCATCTACTACCGAAAGGTGCATCTACTACCGAAAGGTGCATCTACTACCGAAAGGTGCATCTACTACCGAAAGGTGCATCTACTACCGAAAGGTGCATCTACTACCGAAAGGTGCATCTACTACCGAAAGGTGCATCTACTACCGAAAGGTGCATCTACTACCTAAAGGTGCATCTACTACCTAAAGGTGCATCTACTACCTAAAGGTGTATCTACTACCTAAAGGTGTATCTACTACCTAAAGGTGTATCTACTACCTAAAGGGGTATATACTACTTTAAAATGCATCTACTTACTACTGCTGATTACACACTACACAGTCCCCTGTTTTTATTTTTATTTTAGAGTTTCAGCCAAATGTATAACTGGTTCAGAGCAAACAAACAAAGTCAGGAAATCATTGTCCAAAACATGAGAGTCCCACACTGACAATTATTGTCGAGGATTTATTATTATGCGTGAAGCAATTCAGCTAAGAGGCCTCAAGCCTCTCACAAATGAATCGCAATGACAGTCCCTTACTTTCTCGGCAAAAACTGTTGCAACAATCCACTCAACTGTACTATTAAAAGATCACCAAAATATACCTACCTATTACCACTATCTCCTTGCTAGTCACGTCACACAGCGAAGAATTTGAAGAGATGTATGCTTGGAACATCGGGCTGATATTGGTGCTCTGAGTCTAGGGATCTTTAGAGTTAATGCAACTACTCGCAACTGAAATATTAAGAGCATCTATCATAATTTCTTACATCATTTCAAAATAGAAGTTTATATTGGTATAAATAAACTTTTTTCAATCGTGTAGATCTGTTTCTATCAATCCCTGTTATATCTTCTCTAAGAAATCACTGTAATAGTTCACAAAAACCTCATTTGATTACATTTCTAGACAATCGATTAGCATATATTCGAAAAAAAGGAAGACTCTTTATGATAAGTGGAGCATATGTGCGTACCTTATTGGAAATTATAATAGATATTGGTCTGTTAAATAATTCATTGTAAAACATATATATTATAACAGGGGATGCAGCACAAAGTAATCAAGTATGTAATGCCTTGCTGTCGCATTTGACAATGGATTCATTTGATGTCGGAGAGTAATGAATAAATTAATATTGTCATGAAGGTGAATAATATTTTACTGTAGAGTGTGTTAATCGACTGTAGAGTGTGTTAATCGACTGTAGAGTGTGTTAATCGACTGTAGAGTGTGTTAATCGACTGTAGAGTGTGTTGATAGACTGTAGAGTGTGTTGATCAACCAAAGAGTGTGTTGATCAACCAAAGAGTGTGTTAATCGACTGTAGAGTGTGTTGATAGACTGTAGAGTGTGTTGATAGACTGTAGAGTGTGTTAATCGACTGTAGAGTGTGTTAATCGACTGTAGAGTTTGTTAATCGACTGTAGAGTGTGTTAATCGACAGTAAAGTGTGTTGATAGACTGTAGAGTGTGTTGATAGACTGTAGAGTGTGTTGATAGACTGTAGAGTGTGTTGATAGACTGTAGAGTGTGTTGATAGACTGTAGAGTGTGTTGATAGACTGTAGAGTGTGTTGATAGACTGTAGAGTGTGTTAATCGACAGTAAAGTGTGTTAATCGACAGTAAAGTGTGTTAATCGACAGTAAAGTGTGTTAATCGACAGTAAAGTGTGTTGATCGACAGTAAAGTGTGTTGATCGAGTGTAGAGTGTGTTGATAGACTGAATAGAGTGTGTTGATAGACTGAATAGAGTGTGTTGATAGACTGAATAGAGTGTGTTGATAGACTGAATAGAGTGTGTTGATAGACTGAATAGAGTGTGTTGATAGACTGAATAGAGTGTGTTGATAGACTGAATAGAGTGTGTTGATAGACTGAATAGAGTGTGTTGATAGACTGAATAGAGTGGGTTGATAGACTGAATAGAGTGCATTGATAGACTGTAGAGTGTGTTGATAGACTGTAGAGTGTGTTGATAGACTGTAGAGTGTGTTGATAGACTGTAGAGTGTGTTGATAGACTGTAGAGTGTGTTGATAGACTGTAGAGTGTGTTGATAGACTGTAGAGTGTGTTGATAGACTGTAGAGTGTGTTGATAGACTGTAGAGTGTGTTGATAGACTGTAGTGTGCATTGATAAACTGTAGAGTGCATTGATAAACTGCAGAGTGTGTTGATAAACTGCAGAGTGTGTTGATAAACTGCAGAGTGTGTTGATAGACTGAATAGAGTGTGTTGATAGACTGAATAGAGTGTGTTGATAGACTGAATAGAGTGTGTTGATAGACTGAATAGAGTGTGTTGATAGACTGAATAGAGTGTGTTGATAGACTGAATAGAGTGTGTTGATAGACTGAATAGAGTGGGTTGATAGACTGAATAGAGTGGGTTGATAGACTGAATAGAGTGGGTTGATAGACTGTAGAGTGCATTGATAGACTGTAGAGTGCATTGATAGACTGTAGAGTGTGTTGATAGACTGTAGAGTGTGTTGATAGACTGTAGAGTGTGTTGATAGACTGTAGAGTGTGTTGATAGACTGTAGAGTGTGTTGATAGACTGTAGAGTGTGTTGATAAACAGTAGAGTGTGTTGATAGACTGTATAGAGTGTGTTGATAGACTGTATAGAGTGTGTTGATAGACTGCATAGAGTGGGTTGATAGACTGCATAGAGTGGGTTGATAGACTGTATAGAGTGCATTGATAAACTGCAGAGTGCATTGATAGACTCTAGAGTGTGTTGATAGACTCTAGAGTGTGTTGATAGACTCTAGAGTGTGTTGATAGACTCTAGAGTGTGTTGATAGACTCTAGAGTGTGTTGATAGACTCTAGAGTGTGTTGATAGACTGTAGAGTGTGTTGATAGACTGTAGTGTGCATTGATAGACTGTAGTGTGCATTGATAGACTGTAGTGTGCATTGATAGACTGTAGTGTGCATTGATAGACTGTAGAGTGTGTTGATAGACTGTAGAGTGTGTTGATAGACTGTAGAGTGTGTTGATAGACTGTAGAGTGTGTTGATAGACTGTAGAGTGTGTTGATAGACTGTAGAGTGTGTTGATAGACTGTAGAGTGTGTTGATAGACTGTAGAGTGTATTGATAGACTGTAGAGTGTATTGATAGACTGTAGAGTGTGTTGATAGACTGTAGAGTGTGTTGATAGACTGTAGAGTGTGTTGATAGACTGTAGTGTGCATTGATAGACTGTAGTGTGCATTGATAGACTGTAGAGTGTGTTGATAGACTGTAGAGTGTGTTGACAGACTGTAGAGTGCATTGACAGACTGTAGAGTGCATTGACAGACTGTAGAGTGCATTGACAGACTGTAGAGTGTGTTGATAGACTGTAGAGTGTGTTGATAGACTGTAGAGTGTGTTGATAGACTGTAGAGTGTGTTGATAGACTGTAGAGTGTGTTGATAGACTGTAGAGTGTGTTGATAGACTGTAGAGTGTGTTGATAGACTGTAGAGTGTGTTGATAGACTGTAGAGTGCATTGATAGACTGTAGAGTGCATTGATAGACTGTAGAGTGCATTGATAGACTGTAGAGTGTGTTGATAGACTGTAGAGTGTGTTGATAGACTGTAGAGTGTGTTGATAGACTGTAGAGTGTGTTGATAGACTGTAGAGTGTGTTGATAGACTGTAGAGTGTGTTGATAGACTGTAGAGTGTGTTGATAGACTGTAGAGTGTGTTGATAGACTGTAGAGTGTGTTGATAGACTGTAGAGTGTGTTGATAAACTGTAGAGTGTGTTGATAAACTGTAGAGTGTGTTGATAAACTGTAGAGTGTGTTGATAAACTGTAGAGTGTGTTGATAAACTGTAGAGTGTGTTGATAAACTGTAGAGTGTGTTGATAAACTGTATAGAGTGTGTTGATAAACTGTATAGAGTGTGTTGATAGACTGTATAGAGTGTGTTGATAGACTGTATAGAGTGTGTTGATAGACTGTATAGAGTGTGTTGATAGACTGCATAGAGTGGGTTGATAGACTGCATAGAGTGGGTTGATAGACTGTATAGAGTGCATTGATAAACTGCAGAGTGCATTGATAAACTGCAGAGTGCATTGATAAACTGCAGAGTGCATTGATAAACTGCAGAGTGTGTTGATAGACTGCAGAGTGTGTTGATAGACTGCAGAGTGTGTTGATCGACTGCAGAGTGTGTTGATCGACTGTAGAGTGTGTTGATCGACTGTAGAGTGTGTTGATCGACTGTAGAGTGCATTGATAGACTGTACAGTGCATTGATAGACTGTACAGTGCATTGATAGACTGTACAGTGCATTGATAGACTGTACAGTGCATTGATAGACTGTACAGTGCATTGATAGACTGTACAGTGCATTGATAGACTGTAGAGTGTGTTGATAGAGTGTAGAGTGTGTTGATAGAGTGTAGAGTGTGTTGATAGACTGTAGAGTGTGTTGATAGACTGTAGAGTGTGTTGATAGACTGTAGAGTGTGTTGATAAACAGTAGAGTGTGTTGATAAACAGTAGAGTGTGTTGATAGACTGAATAGAGTGTGTTGATAGACTGAATAGAGTGGGTTGATAGACTGAATAGAGTGGGTTGATAGACTGAATAGAGTGGGTTGATAGACTGAATAGAGTGGGTTGATAGACTGAATAGAGTGGGTTGATAGACTGAATAGAGTGGGTTGATAGACTGTAGAGTGCATTGGTAGACTGTAGAGTGCATTGATAGACTGTAGAGTGTGTTGATAGACTGTAGAGTGTGTTGATAGACTGTAGAGTGCAGTGATAGACTGTAGAGTGTGTTGATAGACTGTAGAGTGTGTTGATAGACTGTAGAGTGTGTTGATAGACTGTAGAGTGTGTTGATAGACTGTAGAGTGTGTTGATAGACTGTAGAGTGTGTTGATAGACTGTAGAGTGTGTTGATAGACTGTAGAGTGTGTTGATAGACTGTAGAGTGTGTTGATAGACTGTAGAGTGTGTTGATAGACTGTAGAGTGTGTTGATAGACTGTAGAGTGCATTGATAGACTGTAGAGTGCATTGATAGACTGTAGAGTGCATTGATAGACTGTAGAGTGTGTTGATAGACTGTAGAGTGTGTTGATAGACTGTATAGAGTGTGTTGATAGACTGTATAGAGTGTGTTGATAGACTGTATAGAGTGTGTTGATAGACTGTATAGAGTGTGTTGATAGACTGTATAGAGTGCATTGATAGACTGTATAGAGTGCATTGATAGACTGTATAGAGTGAATTGATAGACTGTATAGAGTGCATTGATAGACTGTATAGAGTGCATTGATAGACTGTATAGAGTGCATTGATAGACTGTATAGAGTGCATTGATAGACTGTATAGAGTGTGTTGATAGACTGTATAGAGTGTGTTGATAGACTGTGTTGATAGACTGTATAGAGTGTGTTGATAGACTGTATAGAGTGTGTTGATAGACTGTATAGAGTGGGTTGATAGACTGCATAGAGTGGGTTGATAGACTGCATAGAGTGGGTTGATAGACTGCATAGAGTGGGTTGATAGACTGTAGAGTGCATTGATAGACTGTAGAGTGTGTTGATAGACTGCAGAGTGTGTTGATAGACTGCAGAGTGTGTTGATAGACTGCAGAGTGTGTTGATAGACTGCAGAGTGTGTTGATAGACTGCAGAGTGTGTTGATAGACTGCAGAGTGTGTTGATAGACTGCAGAGTGTGTTGATAGACTGTAGAGTGTGTTGATAGACTGTAGAGTGTGTTGATAGACTGTAGAGTGTGTTGATAGACTGTAGAGTGTGTTGATAGACTGTAGAGTGTGTTGATAAACTGTAGAGTGTGTTGATAAACTGTAGAGTGTGTTGATAAACTGTAGAGTGTGTTTATATACTGTAGAGTGTGTTTATAAACTGTAGAGTGTGTTTATAAACTGTAGAGTGTGTTTATAAACTGTAGAGTGTGTTTATAAACTGTAGAGTGTGTTGATAAACTGTAGAGTGTGTTGATAAACTGTAGAGTGTGTTGATAGACTGTACAGTGTGTTGATAGACTGTACAGTGTGTTGATAGACTGTACAGTGTGTTGATAGACTGTACAGTGTGTTGATAGACTGTACAGTGTGTTGATAGACTGTACAGTGTGTTGATAGACTGTACAGTGTGTTGATAGACTGTAGAGTGTCTTGATAGACTGTAGAGTGTCTTGATAGACTGTAGAGTGTCTTGATAGACTGTAGAGTGTCTTGATAGACTGTAGAGTGTCTTGATAGACTGTAGAGTGTCTTGATAGACTGTAGAGTGTCTTGATAGACTGTAGAGTGTCTTGATAGACTGTAGAGTGTCTTGATAGACTGTAGAGTGTCTTGATAGACTGTAGAGTGTCTTGATAGACTGTAGAGTGTGTTGATAGACTGTAGAGTGTGTTGATAGACTGTAGAGTGTGTTGATAGACTGTAGAGTGTGTTGATAAACAGTAGAGTGTGTTGATAGACTGTATAGAGTGTGTTGATAGACTGTATAGAGTGTGTTGATAGACTGCATAGAGTGGGTTGATAGACTGCATAGAGTGGGTTGATAGACTGCATAGAGTGGGTTGATAGACTGCATAGAGTGGGTTGATAGACTGCAGAGTGCATTGATAGACTGCAGAGTGCATTGATAGACTCTAGAGTGTGTTGATAGACTCTAGAGTGTGTTGATAGACTCTAGAGTGTGTTGATAGACTCTAGAGTGTGTTGATAGACTCTAGAGTGTGTTGATAGACTCTAGAGTGTGTTGATAGACTCTAGAGTGTGTTGATAGACTCTAGAGTGTGTTGATAGACTCTAGAGTGTGTTGATAGACTGTAGAGTGTGTTGATAGACTGTAGAGTGTGTTGATAGACTGTAGTGTGTGTTGATAGACTGTAGAGTGTGTTGATAGACTGTAGAGTGTGTTGATAGACTGTAGAGTGTGTTGATAGACTGTAGAGTGTGTTGATAGACTGTAGAGTGTGTTGATAGACTGTAGAGTGTGTTGATAGACTGTAGAGTGTGTTGATAGACTGTAGAGTGTGTTGATAGACTGTAGAGTGTGTTGATAGACTGTAGAGTGTGTTGATAGACTGTAGAGTGTATTGATAGACTGTAGAGTGTATTGATAGACTGTAGAGTGTGTTGATAGACTGTAGAGTGTGTTGATAGACTGTAGAGTGTGTTGATAGACTGTAGTGTGCATTGATAGACTGTAGTGTGCATTGATAGACTGTAGAGTGTGTTGATAGACTGTAGAGTGTGTTGATAGACTGTAGAGTGTGTTGATAGACTGTAGAGTGTGTTGATAGACTGTAGAGTGCATTGATAGACTGTAGAGTGCATTGATAGACTGTAGAGTGCATTGATAGACTGTAGAGTGCATTGATAGACTGTAGAGTGCATTGATAGACTGTAGAGTGCATTGATAGACTGTAGAGTGCATTGATAGACTGTAGAGTGCATTGATAGACTGTAGAGTGCATTGATAGACTGTAGAGTGCATTGATAGACTGTAGAGTGTGTTGATAGACTGTAGAGTGTGTTGATAGACTGTAGAGTGTGTTGATAGACTGTAGAGTGCATTGATAGACTGTAGAGTGCATTGATAGACTGTAGAGTGCATTGATAGACTGTAGAGTGCATTGATAGACTGTAGAGTGTGTTGATAGACTGTAGAGTGTGTTGATAGACTGTAGAGTGTGTTGATAGACTGTAGAGTGTGTTGATAGACTGTAGAGTGTGTTGATAGACTGTAGAGTGTGTTGATAGACAGTAGAGTGTGTTGATAGACAGTAGAGTGTGTTGATAGACAGTAGAGTGTGTTGATAGACAGTAGAGTGTGTTAATCGACTGTAGAGTGTGTTAATCGACTGTAGAGTGTGTTAATCGACTGTAGAGTGTGTTAATCGACTGTAGAGTGTGTTAATCAACTGTAGAGTGTGTTAATAGACTGTAGAGTGTGTTAATAGACTGTAGAGTGTGTTAATAGACTGTAGAGTGCATTGATAGACTGTAGAGTGCATTGATAGACTGTAGAGTGCATTGATAGACTGTAGAGTGCATTGATAGACTGTAGAGTGTGTTGATAGACTGTAGAGTGTGTTGATAGACTGTAGAGTGTGTTGATACACTGTAGTGTGCATTGATAGACTGTAGAGTGCATTGATAGACTGTAGAGTGCATTGATAGACTGTAGAGTGCATTGATAGACTGTAGAGTGTGTTGATAGACTGTAGAGTGTGTTGATAGACTGTAGAGTGTGTTGATAGACTGTAGAGTGTGTTGATAGACTGTAGAGTGTGTTGATAGACTGTAGAGTGTGTTGATAGACTGTAGAATGTGTTGATAGACTGTAGAGTGTGTTGATAGACTGTAGAGTGTGTTGATAAACTGCAGAGTGTGTTGATAGACTGTAGAGTGTGTTGATAGACTGTAGAGTGTGTTGATAGACTGTAGAGTGTGTTGATAGACTGTAGTGTGTTGATAGACTGTAGAGTGTGTTGATAGACTGTAGAGTGTGTTGATAGACTGTAGAGTGTGTTGATAGACTGTAGAGTGCATTGATAGACTGTAGAGTGCATTGATAGACTGTAGAGTGTGTTGATAGACTGTAGAGTGTGTTGATAGACTGTAGAGTGTGTTGATAGACTGTAGAGTGTGTTGATAGACTGTAGAGTGTGTTGATAGACTGTAGAGTGTGTTGATAGACTGTAGAGTGTGTTGATAGACTGTAGAGTGTGTTGATAAACAGTAGAGTGTGTTGATAGACTGTATAGAGTGTGTTGATAGACTGCATAGAGTGGGTTGATAGACTGCATAGAGTGGGTTGATAGACTGTATAGAGTGCATTGATAAACTGCAGAGTGCATTGATAGACTGCAGAGTGCATTGATAGACTGCAGAGTGTGTTGATAGACTCTAGAGTGTGTTGATAGACTCTAGAGTGTGTTGATAGACTCTAGAGTGTGTTGATAGACTCTAGAGTGTGTTGATAGACTCTAGAGTGTGTTGATAGACTCTAGAGTGTGTTGATAGACTCTAGAGTGTGTTGATAGACTCTAGAGTGTGTTGATAGACTCTAGAGTGTGTTGATAGACAGTAGAGTGTGTTGATAGACAGTAGAGTGTGTTGATAGACTGAATAGAGTGTGTTGATAGACTGAATAGAGTGTGTTGATAGACTGAATAGAGTGTGTTGATAGACTGAATAGAGTGTGTTGATAGACTGTAGAGTGTGTTGATAGACTGTAGAGTGTGTTGATAGACTGTAGAGTGTGTTGATAGACTGTAGAGTGTGTTGATAGACTGTAGAGTGTGTTGATAGACTGTATAGAGTGTGTTGATAGACTGTATAGAGTGTGTTGATAGACTGTATAGAGTGGGTTGATAGACTATATAGAGTGGGTTGATAGACTGTATAGAGTGGGTTGATAGACTGTATAGAGTGGGTTGATAGACTGTATAGAGTGGGTTGATAGACTGCATAGTGGGTTGATAGACTGCATAGTGGGTTGATAGACTGCAGAGTGGGTTGATAGACTGCAGAGTGTGTTGATAGACTGCAGAGTGTGTTGATAGACTGCAGAGTGTGTTGATAGACTGCAGAGTGTGTTGATAGACTGCAGAGTGTGTTGATAGACTGCAGAGTGTGTTGATAGACTGCAGAGTGTGTTGATAGACTGCAGAGTGTGTTGATAGACTGTAGAGTGTGTTGATAGACTGTAGAGTGTGTTGATAGACTGTAGAGTGTGTTGATAGACTGTAGAGTGCATTGATAGACTGTAGAGTGCATTGATAGACTGTAGAGTGCATTGATAGACTGTAGAGTGCATTGATAGACTGTAGAGTGCATTGATAGACTGTAGAGTGCATTGATAGACTGTAGAGTGCATTGATAGACTGTAGAGTGCATTGATAGACTGTAGAGTGCGTTGATAGACTGTAGAGTGCGTTGATAGACTGTAGAGTGTGTTGATAGACTGTAGAGTGTGTTGATAGACTGTAGAGTGTGTTGATAGACTGTAGAGTGTGTTGATAGACTGTAGAGTGTGTTGATAGACTGTAGAGTGTGTTGATAGACTGTAGAGTGTGTTGATAGACTGTAGAGTGTGTTGATAGACTGTAGAGTGTGTTGATAGACTGTAGAGTGTGTTGATAGACTGTAGAGTGTGTTGATAAACTGTAGAGTGTGTTGATAAACTGTAGAGTGTGTTGATAAACTGTAGAGTGTGTTGATAAACTGTAGAGTGTGTTGATAAACTGTAGAGTGTGTTGATAGACTGTACAGTGTGTTGATAGACTGTACAGTGTGTTGATAGACTGTACAGTGTGTTGATAGACTGTACAGTGTGTTGATAGACTGTAGAGTGTGTTGATAGACTGTAGAGTGTGTTGATAGACTGTAGAGTGTGTTGATAGACTGTAGAGTGTCTTGATAGACTGTAGAGTGTCTTGATAGACTGTAGAGTGTCTTGATAG
Organism: Caprella mutica; assembly: GCA_947561585.1. NCBI lineage: Eukaryota > Metazoa > Arthropoda > Malacostraca > Amphipoda > Caprellidae > Caprella > Caprella mutica. Next base: position 81,944 of record CANNZV010001150.1, on the reverse strand, counting down.
ACTGTAGAGTGTCTTGATAGACTGTAGAGTGTGTTGATAGACTGTAGAGTGTGTTGATAGACTGTAGAGTGTGTTGATAGACTGTAGAGTGTCTTGATAGACTGTAGAGTGTGTTGATAGACTGTAGAGTGTGTTGATAGACTGTAGAGTGTGTTGATAGACTGTAGAGTGTGTTGATAGACTGTAGAGTGTGTTGATAAACAGTAGAGTGTGTTGATAGACTGTATAGAGTGTGTTGATAGACTGTATAGAGTGGGTTGATAGACTGTATAGAGTGGGTTGATAGACTGCATAGAGTGGGTTGATAGACTGCATAGAGTGGGTTGATAGACTGCATAGAGTGGGTTGATAGACTGTATAGAGTGGGTTGATAAACTGCAGAGTGCATTGATAGACTGCAGAGTGCATTGATAGACTCTAGAGTGCATTGATAGACTCTAGAGTGCATTGATAGACTCTAGAGTGTGTTGATAGACTCTAGAGTGTGTTGATAGACTCTAGAGTGTGTTGATAGACTCTAGAGTGTGTTGATAGACTCTAGAGTGTGTTGATAGACTCTAGAGTGTGTTGATAGACTCTAGAGTGTGTTGATAGACTCTAGAGTGTGTTGATAGACTCTAGAGTGTGTTGATAGACTCTAGAGTGTGTTGATAGACTCTAGAGTGTGTTGATAGACTCTAGAGTGTGTTGATAGACTCTAGAGTGTGTTGATAGACTCTAGAGTGTGTTGATAGACTGTAGTGTGCATTGATAGACTGTAGTGTGCATTGATAGACTGTAGAGTGTGTTGATAGACTGTAGAGTGTGTTGATAGACTGTAGAGTGTGTTGATAGACTGTAGAGTGTGTTGATAGACTGTAGAGTGTGTTGATAGACTGTAGAGTGTGTTGATAGACTGTAGAGTGTGTTGATAGACTGTAGAGTGTGTTGATAGACTGTAGAGTGTGTTGATAGACTGTAGAGTGTGTTGATAGACTGTAGTGTGCATTGATAGACTGTAGTGTGCATTGATAGACTGTAGTGTGCATTGATAGACTGTAGAGTGTGTTGATAGACTGTAGAGTGTGTTGATAGACTGTAGAGTGTGTTGATAGACTGTAGAGTGTGTTGATAGACTGTAGAGTGTGTTGATAGACTGTAGAGTGTGTTGATAGACTGTAGAGTGTGTTGATAGACTGTAGAGTGTGTTGATAGACTGTAGAGTGTGTTGATAGACTGTAGAGTGTGTTGATAGACTGTAGAGTGCATTGATAGAGTGTAGAGTGTGTTGATAGACTGAATAGAGTGGGTTGATAGACTGTAGAGTGCATTGATAGACTGAATAGAGTGCATTGATAGACTGAATAGAGTGCATTGATAGACTGAATAGAGTGCATTGATAGACTGAATAGAGTGCATTGATAGACTGAATAGAGTGCATTGATAGACTGAATAGAGTGCATTGATAGACTGAATAGAGTGCATTGATAGACTGAATAGAGTGCATTGATAGACTGAATAGAGTGCATTGATAGACTGAATAGAGTGCATTGATAGACTGAATAGAGTGCATTGATAGACTGAATAGAGTGTGTTGATAGACTGAATAGAGTGTGTTGATAGACTGAATAGAGTGCGTTGATAGACTGTAGAGTGCGTTGATAGACTGTAGAGTGCGTTGATAGACTGTAGAGTGTGTTGATAGACTGTAGAGTGTGTTGATAGACTGTAGAGTGTGTTGATAGACTGTAGAGTGCATTGATAGACTGTAGAGTGCATTGATAGACTGTAGAGTGCATTGATAGACTGTAGAGTGCATTGATAGACTGTAGAGTGCATTGATAGACTGTAGAGTGTGTTGATAGACTGTAGAGTGTGTTGATAGACTGTAGAGTGTGTTGATAGACTGTAGAGTGTGTTGATAGACTGTAGAGTGTGTTGATAGACTGTAGAGTGTGTTGATAGACAGTAGAGTGTGTTGATAGACAGTAGAGTGTGTTAATCGACTGTAGAGTGTGTTAATCGACTGTAGAGTGTGTTAATCGACTGTAGAGTGTGTTAATCGACTGTAGAGTGTGTTAATAGACTGTAGAGTGTGTTAATAGACTGTAGAGTGTGTTAATAGACTGTAGAGTGCATTGATAGACTGTAGAGTGCATTGATAGACTGTAGAGTGCATTGATAGACTGTAGAGTGCATTGATAGACTGTAGAGTGTGTTGATAGACTGTAGAGTGTGTTGATAGACTGTAGAGTGTGTTGATACACTGTAGAGTGTGTTGATACACTGTAGAGTGTGTTGATAGACTGTAGAGTGCGTTGATAGACTGTAGAGTGTGTTGATAGACTGTAGAGTGTGTTGATAGACTGTAGAGTGTATTGATAGACTGTAGTGTGTATTGATAGACTGTAGAGTGCATTGATAGACTGTAGAGTGCATTGATAGACTGTAGAGTGCATTGATAGACTGTAGAGTGCATTGATAGACTGTAGAGTGCATTGATAGACTGTAGAGTGGGTTGATAGACTGTAGAGTGGGTTGATAGACTGTAGAGTGGGTTGATAGACTGTAGAGTGCATTGATAGACTGTAGAGTGCATTGATAGACTGTAGAGTGCATTGATAGACTGTAGAGTGCATTGATAGACTGTAGAGTGCATTGATAGACTGTAGAGTGTATTGATAGACTGTAGAGTGTATTGATAGACTGTAGAGTGTATTGATAGACTGTAGAGTGTATTGATAGACTGTAGAGTGTATTGATAGACTGTAGAGTGTGTTGATAGACTGTAGAGTGTGTTGATAGACTGTAGAGTGTGTTGATAGACTGTAGAGTGTGTTGATAGACTGTAGAGTGTGTTGATAGACTGTAGAGTGTGTTGATAGACTGTAGAGTGTGTTGATAAACTGTAGAGTGTGTTGATAAACTGTAGAGTGTGTTGATAAACTGTAGAGTGTGTTGATAAACTGTAGAGTGTGTTGATAAACTGTAGAGTGTGTTGATAAACTGTAGAGTGTGTTGATAAACTGTAGAGTGTGTTGATAAACTGTAGAGTGTGTTGATAAACTGTAGAGTGTGTTGATAAACTGTAGAGTGTGTTGATAAACTGTAGAGTGTGTTGATAAACTGTAGAGTGTGTTGATAGACTGTAGAGTGTGTTGATAGACTGTAGAGTGTGTTGATAGACTGTAGAGTGTGTTGATAGACTGTAGAGTGTGTTGATAGACTGTAGAGTGTGTTGATAGACTGTAGAGTGTGTTGATAGACTGTAGAGTGTGTTGATAGACTGTAGAGTGTGTTGATAGACTGTAGAGTGTGTTGATAGACTGTAGAGTGTGTTGATAGACTGTAGAGCGTGTTGATAGACTGTAGAGTGTGTTGATAGACTGTAGAGTGTGTTGATAGACTGTAGAGTGTGTTGATAGACTGTAGAGTGTGTTGATAGATTGTAGAGTGTGTTGATAGATTGTAGAGTGCATTGATAGACTGTAGAGTGCATTGATAGACTGTAGAGTGCATTGATAGACTGTAGAGTGCATTGATAGATTGTAGAGTGTATTGATAGACTGTAGAGTGTGTTGATAGACTGTAGAGTGTGTTGATAGACTGTAGAGTGTGTTGATAAACTGTAGAGTGTGTTGATAAACTGTAGAGCGTGTTGATAGACTGTAGAGCGTGTTGATAGACTGTAGAGCGTGTTGATAAACTGTAGAGCGTGTTGATAAACTGTAGAGCGTGTTGATAAACTGTAGAGTGTGTTGATAAACTGTAGAGTGTGTTGATAGACTGTAGAGTGTGTTGATAGACTGTAGAGTGTGTTGATAGACTGTAGAGTGTGTTGATAGAGTGTAGAGTGTGTTGATAGAGTGTAGAGTGTGTTGATAGACTGTAGAGTGTGTTGATAGACTGTAGAGTGTGTTGATAGACTGTAGAGTGTGTTGATAGACTGTAGAGTGTGTTGATAGACTGTAGAGTGTGTTGATAGACTGTAGAGTGTGTTGATAGACTGTAGAGTGTGTTGATAGACTGTAGAGTGTGTTGATAGACTGTAGAGTGTGTTGATAGACTGTAGAGTGTGTTGATAGACTGTAGAGTGTGTTGATAGACTGTAGAGTGTGTTGATAGACTGTAGAGTGTGTTGATAGACTGTAGAGTGTGTTGATAGACTGTAGAGTGTGTTGATAGACTGTAGAGTGTGTTGATAGACTGTAGAGTGTGTTGATAGACTGTAGAGTGCATCGATAGACTGTAGAGTGCATCGATAGACTGTAGAGTGCATCGATAGACTGTAGAGTGCATCGATAGACTGTAGAGTGCATCGATAGACTGTAGAGAGCATTGATAGACTGTAGAGAGCATTGATAGACTGTAGAGTGCATTGATAGACTGTAGAGTGCATTGATAGACTGTAGAGTGCATTGATAGACTGTAGAGTGCATTGATAGACTGTAGAGTGCATTGATAGACTGTAGAGTGCATTGATAGACTGTAGAGTGTGTTGATAGACTGTAGAGTGTGTTGATAGACTGTAGAGTGTGTTGATAGACTGTAGAGTGCATCGATAGACTGTAGAGTGCATCGATAGACTGTAGAGTGTGTTGATAGACTGTAGAGTGTGTTGATAAACTGTAGTGTGTTGATAGACTGTATAGAGTGGGTTGATAGACTGTAGTGTGCATTGATAGACTGTAGAGTGCATTGATAGACTGTAGAGTGCATTGATAGACTGTAGTGTGTATTGATAGACTGTAGTGTGTATTGATAGACTGTAGTGTGCATTGATAGACTGTAGAGTGTGTTGATAAAGTGTAGAGTGTGTTGATAGACTGTAGAGTGCATTGATAGACTGTAGAGTTCGTTGATCGTATGTACAGTATGTTGTTCTAATTTGAGTGTACCTACTGATTTCACAATTTCATTGAAAAATGCAATGATTGAAGACGTGTTTCATTCCATTCTTAAATCTGACTTACGACTGAAAGTGTAGTAGCACATCTCTCTAAACATATTAAATGTATTGTTGTTCTTCTTTCGCAGGTTACTGTGGGTTGCAAATTGGATGCATATCCTTCTGATGTCAGCTTCAGGTGGCGCTTCAACAACTCAGGAGAAATGGTTGATATATCAGCCGAGCACATTAAAACGAAACACCTCACTTCTTCACTCTCTTATGTTGCTAGAACTGATCTGGATTATGGAACTCTCTTATGCTGGGGAAATAATTCACTTGGGAGTCAGGTTGATCCTTGTATCTTTAAAGTAGTGCCTGCAGAGCTCCCTAACCCTCCTACCAACTGCTCGATACACAATGATGAAGATTTGATGGATGATATCTACTGGAAGGGTCATGAAGCAGGAAAGGATAAGTTGCGCCCGAACAAAGAGGTTCTAATTATCAAGTGTAACCCAAACAACAATAGGGATTTACCTATCAAATACAGCGCCCTTATTCTAGAAGCGACATCGCAAAAAGTCTTGGCCAACGTCTCCAATTCATCAGTGTCTGAATTTTACATCAAAGGCCTCAAATATGTCTCTGACTTGGACATTCTGATACATTCCATAAACAGTAGAGGAAAATCTGACTTGATAACTGTTCAAACTAGAACAAGTATTGACATTGCTGAAAAGAGAACGGCACAAGTTCGTCACCTCCCATCTCAAAGTCCAATCTTGGAAACACAAACAACAAAGAATGACAGCTCTGAGCAAGGAGATGATACCGTTGTAATTCCCGTTCTAGCAGTAGCCATAGGTGTACTAGGTAGCTTGGGTCTGATAGCCATAGTGTCAATATTACTTATAGTGATAAAGAGGAACACCAAATGCTCTCAAATTATGACAGTACCGAGTTCTTTGGCCGAAAGTCCAGACTCCAATGCAGATATCGTCCCAGGTTATGGTAAGTATCATATCAGGTGTAAATTGAATTTAGCTCTATTGTTTAAACTATTAAATTAGTAGTGTTAGTCCTCTCACTCTTCTGACCTTTACATTGTATCCAAACCATTGTAAAATAAAAAATCCTTGAAGTTGTAGTGGCACTGAACGTGAAAACTACGACTGAATCTCAAAGCTAATGTTCTCAGTTTTTTTCCACTATTTAAAACGTAACAACTGGCTAATTAAATCATTAATTATAGGAGCTCTCAATCGGATTAGAAAAACTACCATTATTGATTAGTGTATTTAGGAAATATAGTACAAAGAAATAAAGACAGGAATACGGCAATATTTACCAAAGAGGAAATATTGAACGCTAAATATAGTTAAACTTAATATACAAAAATATGTTTATAAACTCTGAACGGAATAAAGTTAAACAGCACTACTGACGCACAAACTCAACAACTATAATCAACCACAAATTTAAAAGTACGCCAGTAGTGAACCAATTAATGGGAAACGGAGGCACATAAAAATTAGGAAATTACACACAATATGGCTGTATAAAAAAAGTCTAGTGTCAAAAAAAAACGTCAGGCAGTCATAGTCAGTTGTTACTGTGAAAAGGAAGACACGCACAGAAACAACGGCAAGCTGGTGTGAGTTCTCACACGGTCTTACCAATGATATACCCTATATAAACATGTTAATAGATATTCAATACGAATTGATTGGGAATCCTGAAGAACACAAACAATAATTAATAAAGTCTCCAACTATTAAAGACACTCTGCTCTGCGTACTGAAAACACAGTGCCCCGTAGATATCCACCACTGCAGACTTCAGTATAGGTAGGTAGGCTCAATCAGTATAGGTAGGCTCAATCAGTATAGGTAGGCTCAATCAGTATAGGTAGGCTCAATCAGTATAGGTAGGCTCAATCAGTATAGGTAGGCTCAATCAGTATAGGTAGGCTCAATCAGTATAGGTAGGCTCAATCAGTATAGGTAGGCTCAATCAGTATAGGTAGGCTCAATCAGTATAGGTAGGCTCAATCAGTATAGGTAGGCTCAATCAGTATAGGTAGGCTCAATCAGTATAGGTAGGCTCAATCAGTATAGGTAGGCTCAATCAGTATAGGTAGGCTCAATCAGTATAGGTAGGCTCAATCAGTATAGGTAGGCTCAATCAGTATAGGTAGGCTCAATCAGTATAGGTAGGCTCAATCAGTATAGGTAGGCTCAATCAGTATAGGTAGGCTCAATCAGTATAGGTAGGCTCAATCAGTATAGGTAGGCTCAATCAGTATAGGTAGGCTCAATCAGTATAGGTAGGCTCAATCAGTATAGGTAGGCTCAATCAGTATAGGTAGGCTCAATCAGTATAGGTAGGCTCAATCAGTATAGGTAGGCTCAATCAGTATAGGTAGGCTCAATCAGTATAGGTAGGCTCAATCAGTATAGGTAGGCTCAATCAGTATAGGTAGGCTCAATCAGTATAGGTAGGCTCAATCAGTATAGGTAGGCTCAATCAGTATAGGTAGGCTCAATCAGTATAGGTAGGCTCAATCAGTATAGGTAGGCTCAATCAGTATAGGTAGGCTCAATCAGTATAGGTAGGCTCAATCAGTATAGGTAGGCTCAATCAGTATAGGTAGGCTCAATCAGTATAGGTAGGCTCAATCAGTATAGGTAGGCTCAATCAGTATAGGTAGGCTCAATCAGTATAGGTAGGCTCAATCAGTATAGGTAGGCTCAATCAGTATAGGTAGGCTCAATCAGTATAGGTAGGCTCAATCAGTATAGGTAGGCTCAATCAGTATAGGTAGGCTCAATCAGTATAGGTAGGCTCAATCAGTATAGGTAGGCTCAATCAGTATAGGTAGGCTCAATCAGTATAGGTAGGCTCAATCAGTATAGGTAGGCTCAATCAGTATAGGTAGGCTCAATCAGTATAGGTAGGCTCAATCAGTATAGGTAGGCTCAATCAGTATAGGTAGGCTCAATCAGTATAGGTAGGCTCAATCAGTATAGGTAGGCTCAATCAGTATAGGTAGGCTCAATCAGTATAGGTAGGCTCAATCAGTATAGGTAGGCTCAATCAGTATAGGTAGGCTCAATCAGTATAGGTAGGCTCAATCAGTATAGGTAGGCTCAATCAGTATAGGTAGGCTCAATCAGTATAGGTAGGCTCAATCAGTATAGGTAGGCTCAATCAGTATAGGTAGGCTCAATCAGTATAGGTAGGCTCAATCAGTATAGGTAGGCTCAATCAGTATAGGTACTGCAATTCACCCTCAGTGAACTAATCCTCAAAAATACATATCAGATCGTCAACCCTATCAGCTCCGCTACACAACCTGTAGGGAGACCAAAACCGAACCGTAAATACAACGATTATTAAAAATGAACAAAAATTAATGCGTTCTGCAAATTTTAAGCCTAAATTAAAAAATGTAAAAAGAAAAACAAACTCATAATTATTCATTGAATGCAGAAAAAACAGTTTTTATTACCATGAAATTTATCTCAGTTCGGCCTACAAATAATTACTAGAAGAGCCGTTTAATAAAATTATAAGGAACTCATCACAATAAAAAATAAACCTTATACATTCAAAACTAGCAATGCATTTAACCAAGAATAATAATTTATACAGTACTTACAGTGTTGTCCTGTTTTCAGAGCATAGAGGGTTTCTCTACCAATTGACAAGTTTGTTCAGTACACCGTACACCATATATAATTAATCACTAAATAACATTCTTTAGTACCTTTGCTTTTAATGACTAGGGAACAGAGAAATATTAGAACTAGGATCATCACAATTAAATAACTTTACGAATGATATGAAGGAATTCAAAACACTAACTTCAGCTATTATTCACTCGCAAAAACTGTTCAATATTGATAATAGCACAAAGTTTAAAAGGCACTAGGTCCAAACAGATAACCACACATTTCTATATAACAACTTAAAGTTTTAATGTTAATATCTATACCCATTATTCCTGCGCCGACTATCTACCTGTTCCCGAAAAAATACCAAAAAAACATCACCTGGTGAGGACCGAAAGAATTTAGTTTAAAATTGAAATGAAGCTTACAAAAAAAAATAGCAGAAAAGGTTAGAAATGGGCCACACACCAAGATAAATTAATAATAATTTATTAAAAAATAATTACCGAATCAGGATAGTCATTTCGTAAAACACGTAAAACTATCATGAAAATTCATATAATGCCTATTATTACTGACACACAATTAAATAAATTGGATTAAAATAACTATTATAATTCTTAGTAGTAGTTGAAATACTTTTTAGGGATCTTCTTCAGGAAACATCTCTATTAAATATAACTTTTTTCACACAAGATACACGGATAATTATTTCCAAGGGTAGGTGACAGACAACAGAGAACTTGAACTGTTGTGGTGTAGTGGGATTTATGATTCACTATGTTATAGAACTCCTTCAATCCGAATATCAGAGAATTCCGGAAAGAGGATTTGTCTAATTTCGAGAAGATATAAAATCTTCTCTAAGTAGGTATTAAATTTTAAGATAGAGTCCTAATTAAATGAGGAATTTCAGATTTGAAGAAGTATAAATACAAGGAAGTCTAAATTATGTTTTGTTCGGATTTAAGGAGTTCCTACTGTACTTTTATATTATGCTATCTAGTCATATATATATAAATATAATATCATTATATATGTTAACAATTACAGTTAATAATCGTTAAGTCTATTTAAAGTTACTTCAGAATTCAATTTAAATGTATAATTCTCTTGAGATTGATTATTCTGAGGATCAGTTTTTGTCCATGGCTCCATATAACCTCCACGTCACTTCATCCTGCAGGTGCTAACGAGCTGGCAATCCACTCTAATTCCATTGCGTCCAGGAGTGCCGAGTGTTCTCCTCTGTGCCACAGCGCCTCCCTGTCACCCATGGGACTCACTGTGTCCGAACAACAACTAGAGGTAATTGACCCAATCAATAAGTGAAGATACTTTATACACATAGCTATCGAAATTGACTTTGAATCTCCCCAATTACTATTTTAATAAAAGTTTTCATTGAGTTACTGGCGTATGTGCAATCTCAATAGTGGACAATTAGAGACCACTATTTCTATGCAGGTCGATGTACACAGTAGGGTGGGCCAAAAAATAGGGGTTTCGGGCAAACTTCAGAATCTTCAAATGGAATAGTTATAATAAGAATAGTTATAATAAGTTATAACATAATCTATTGACGATAGACAATTGAAACTACATATAATAGAAAAGGATAATTCATAATTTTTATAAATAAGCCAATAACTTTTTCAACATTTCGAATTTACTTCGTTAACCTTTTAAGTAGCTAGCATTGAACGAGAAAACAATAACAGAATTCTTTTCGTTGAGTTTTAATAACTGTGGTTGGAAGTGAATTTGAATTGATACATATTATACCTGAGATGAGGAAGTCACAAAATTATAAATATAGAAAACTGCTGCATAGAGCCATAATCTGTGGTAACTTCTATAAATTTCAAAATTATCTTTAATGTTTCAATTCTCTCTAGTTTTATGATCAATTTTTCAACTCTTCCCATTTTACTGCTTTATACCGATGAGGTAATTGCTATGCAAATTTCATAGTATATCTGGAATGACCAATATATTTAGGACTCAAACAGCTAAGACTCCTTAGAAAATATAATCTTTCAAGATCTCTATGACTCATTCCTAATTAATCCTATGCTACTTATGTTAATATAAAGAAAAAGAAGTGAAATGTCTGATAAATCTTTGAGAATAGAGACACTGGAAAATTACTAACTTGTTGACTCATAAGACATATTTCAGGTTTGGATAGTTATTCAAATATAAGATTTATATATCTAGAAACAACAATAAATATTGTTTGGAAGGAATGATAGCTGTTATAGCTTGACAAAAATTAGGTACTGCAATGCTTCTCATTATATTTTTTTTTCAAATTTATGAAGGGAGACCATCAGAATAGTTTGAAATTACAAATTTTAACATGACGGAATATAAGAAATAATGAAAATCTGTTATCGTAAAAGCTGAGGCAGTTTCCTGAATATCGAGATAGAGGCACAAAAATTCTACCGTAAAAGTGGTCCGTAAAGATGTAGACTTTAAAACTAGAAAGTTACCTGTATGTGTAATCTGTATATCTGTTTACGGTTCTAAATTTGTAAAAATTAAAGATATTTATCGATAAAGAGATCTAGCGAACCTTACCAAGAAATATTAGAGCAATAGGGGAATAAGATTCTTATCAATGGGACCGCGTGCAGACACTTGGCCGATGGACACTTGGACGAAGGACAATTGGACAAGAGACGATTGGCTGAAAGTTGATTTGGTGTAAAATTTTATTTTATGTATCAATATTACGAACTGCAGCCTCCAGTTTTTTAATCTGTATTTATTATTTTCGTGGAATTGAAAATTATTTTATAAAAGGGAAATTGAATTTTAATATATACATAATGTGTGTCCATATTACGAACTGAAAACATATATTGCTGAACAATTTTAATTTTTTCATAATCATGGATTTCATTGCAAATATAAGGAGTGGAAAAAAGCTTCTCTTAGTACTTTTGAACTTGTTATCATTGGTTACTATGTATTATATAAATTTATTGTTTTTATTATAATAAATAATATTACCATCCCATATTTGGTTTTCAAAATAAATATATTTCAGCCAAATGTCCCTTCAGCTAAATGTCAGTTCGAACAAGCGTCCGTTCGGCCAAATATCTTTCGGCCAAGTGTCCGTCAACCCAATGGGACACTGTGAACAATGGGATATGCCGAATAACTTTTTTATTTGATGGTAATTTTAACAACATCTTAGTGGTAAATTAGGCACACTTCAGTAAATTCACTCGCATTGTATTCAGCGGTTGGGGTGCAGTCAGCTCTGCGTAAAAACGAAAACGTGTTTTAGAAGTGTGAAAAATAAATTCTTCGTACTTTGTTTCAATTGTTATAAATTTGTTAATTTAACATATAATGTTTACGACATTCTCCTGATCATATTCATATGAAAATATGATCATATGAAAGGATTGCCTTTATACTTTTGTAGTTGAGCCACTATACCCATATGTTTTCAAAATGGCGTCATGTGATCATTGGGACAGCATATTTGGTTAATAATGGGAAAAAGCCCTATTATCAACCAAACTGTCGATCTAGTTATTCCATTTGAATCAAAAGTATCAATTTTTGATACAATAACGTGAACTGTAGCTTCAAGACTTCTAGTAGAAATAGAAATTCCAGCTGAAGCGGGACTTTCGACCATGATCAAGGGCTTTAGTAATCTTTAGCAATAGAGTTTGATGCGACTTCTAAAACTTATTCTGTTGGTGTAATTTTCTAAGCCGGAGGATGAAAAAGGAAACATTGATGTTAGGTGAAAATTCAAGTGCAATGAGTTTCATTTTCCAAATGTTCCTGACATGGCATCGGTGAAGCTAGAGGAAATTAAATTGGTATTATATGAACCAACTAAGTGTAGGACAACAGAAACAGACAATTTGAACTTGAAATCCGACCATAATCTCAACAATATAACAGGTTGATAAGCTGTATTATCGTTCACCAGGTTATGTCTCATAGTTCACCAGTGCTGGTATACAATGGAACGTTTTTTAAATTTTTTATTTTATTTTTCTAGTCAAAAGAATATGTGGTGGCATTCTAGTTAGTTTCATTTTATGAAGAAATATCTATAATACACTTTTTTCAATATCTATCTTTTTGTGTTTTTGGTCCCATTGTTGATCATCTTCTACTATAAGTTATTATTTTTAAATTACATCAATTTTGATGCACTGTTAAACATATTCTTACATTTGCAGGTTAAATCTAACTTCAGTTGCGTGGACACAATGCACCAAGGATCTACGTATTTGGTCCCTTCCTCTTCGTCTGACATACATTCCATCAGTTATGGAGTGTGTAACGTCTTACCCACAACTATGACGCAACAATCTCCTTCACAAAACCCTCTTTGTACTTCTCGCCCAGGCATGACGTCTAACAGACTCATTTCTCCTCCGCAAATGTACTCTGGGCCCCCTATTTGCACTATTGCAAGTCAATGCCAACAAATGAATATGCACAGTAATTTTCCTTCACTCTGTTCCTGTGATAGTCATCCGGGGATGAATGCCAATACGGAGGGGATGAATCAGCTCCCTCCTCCGGTACCGTTCCAGAAAACTCCCGATAGTCTGACCAGCCACTTGATAACCAATCCTCATAATTATTCAAACCCCTTTCCTCCCTACCAGGAGGGGTACTCTAAAGAGTCTTATGCAGAGTGCAAACAGTGTATTGACACTTCAACAGTGCCACCTAAATTCTTACCTCCGCCTAAGAAAGATGTGTGTATAGCTAATGTTGTGCACTACTACTCCCAATCCAGGGGCAACTCTCTGAAACGGACTCCGCCCGACTATTCAACTCCGGAGAGGAAGAATGCCACCACCGGAGAGTCTGTGTCAGAGAGTAAATTATAACGATATGATAAGCAAAAGAGTTTACGTTAATGGTTTTCTTATAGCTTTATCCCTTTATATATACTACACCTTTCTAATAAAATTGACAGTTAAAGGAGTTTTTTGGAGTTCAGTAAGAATATTTATGAAAATTGAAAATTTACAATGATGAGAGTGCATCAGACCGTATTACCGAAGTAAATGGACGGTCATAACCTTCCTTTTAAGCAATTATTTTATTATTAGTTAAAAGTTCATGTGAGTCTTTGAAATCAAGATTGACGTTTTACACCATCACAGCATGAACTTCAACGTATTGCAATTCAATCGTATTCATTTGTTTCTTTAATGTATTTCTAGTGTGATATATATTAACACATTTTTGTGGGTTAAAATGAAGAGGTTTGTTTGATAAGTTGCAGAGTGTTGTGGGTAAATAGCGTTAAGGTAATTCGGGTTAAAAATAGATGTCATCGTTTTATCTAATTTGAAATTTAAGGTTTAGGAAATTGATTTCGCTCAGTATTTTCTCATTTGGTGATACATTTTTGAATTGAAGTAAAAAGTGACACAATAATATGAACCTTGGGTCCTTGGTACTTTTCTTTTTGTGCTAAATTTAAGTTCCATAATGAGATGAAAAAATCATATACCTACTATCCCTTATTGAAGTACTGAGCTGAATTTCTCGTAACTGTTTCGTATGTTAATTTTTTTATAATATTGTTTTTGTTCGAAAAATAATAATATATTGTTGTCGGGTTTAAAAATGTATATCGTATTAATGCCCTCATGTGTTCTATCCTGAAGCTGTCTGTGGTGAATGAAAGAGGGTGGGGCGGCCTTCCTTGGGCCAAGATTTGTTGTAATTTGGATTATATATAGTCTTTTTCTTCTTTACCATGTTTATCATTTTGAACGCTAATTTTAGTTTTAGAGAATATCGCTAGGATTATGCTCTTCAACTAAGAGGTCTTAGATTTTTGTTTTAGGTAGGATCGTAGGCTTCATTTACGTAATATCACCTCTTCATTTTCCTTTTACATCCGTGAGTGCAACCACCGGTGCTTATGTCTTTTTTCTTTATATTCCTTGGTAAGTTACTGCATTCACAGTGTAACATTTCTACATCCATGAGCATTGTCACCGACTGGTGGTAAGTGACTTTGTTCTTTGGGCCACTTTCCTTTCTGACTGCTCCTGCCAGGCATATGGTTCTGAAGCAGACGTTAAGCCACTACTTAAAAATAATATATTGTATTAAGGCAAGCCTCGCTTTAAGTACAACTCACTTTAGTAAAAGTGGTCCTTATTTCGAGTCATGATTCGAAATAAGAATCATGTGATTCTTATTTGTGATTTGGTAACTAAAGCGGGGGATGCCTGTACTTTATCCTCGAAATTTTTCTTCTCGATCCGTTTTAATTCTCGAGTCGTAGCATTGTTCATATATTTTTTTTTTCAATTTGAATGGAACAACACAGTTTTCGATATACAGTCAAGAGTTTTACTTATCGACTATATCAATATATGTTATAAGTTTAACTTCTTAAAAATGAGAGTACAACGATAACCAAGCCTTGAATTTCTCGTAACAACTATAAATTGTTTCTAGTTTTTATATTTAATTCTTACTAATAGGTACATTTAAGAAATAGCTGAAATTTACGTTATCAAAATGATAATATCCATATATATCTTAAATCTGCTCATCACACTCAACTGTTTAGATAAATCGAAGAGAAGGGATATTAGGCCGCTAATTATCCCGTGATATTGAAATTTACACTCTGAACTGTTTTCTGTTATTTTTTACTACCTTTATTTTTTTTAATTTGTTGAACTCCACCATGTATTAAAGTAAAGATTTCATTATAGATTATTTACATTAGCCTCAAGGTCTACCAACTGGAAGCTGTCTGTGGTGAAATTAAATTATCTAAAGGTGGAGTCATGCAGTTGAAACCCGAAAAATATTTTAATGTGGCTTGTCTTTTTTTTACATTGTACAATCTTTATCATTTAATGCAACTTGCAGTTTTTGAACATAGAAGAATAGATATGTTCTAGAACTACGAGGTCTTACATATTTTATGTAGACTCGTAGGTTTGATTTACAATTACCTCTTCATTTTCCTCTTCTATTCGTGATTGAGGTCAGCGTAGCTTTTCTGCTTTGATGATCTTTTCGAGAGTATAATGACTTTTTATTTGATGTGAGTTATCTATGGCTGTTTCTTTGAAGTCCGTTGCATTTATTTTCCTTTCAGACGTCATCGTTATAATATGTGGTTTACTTAAGTAGATTAATTTTATATATTAATAGCTGTGTGTATTCATTGTTCAGATATTAAGGACATTTATTTATTCGATTTATATGAGCTCAATGTAGTGTTATATAATTGTGCTAACCTCAAGTCCCAAAAATATTAAGATAGGAGACATTTCGGGCAACTTCGATCTGCTCAGGTTATAATCTAAGTGACAATTGTACATCGACAACAGCTTATTATAAGAACAAATAATGTGCATGGATCTGAAAAGAGTGGTGCATGACGTACCTCTGACCCTGGTGAAAAAAACGCAAATAAATCTAAATTTAGCTGATTAATTAACAAGAAAGGTGTCTGTTAAACATCGTCTGTTCAGATTAAACATCGTCTGACAATTTGAACACATTTTTTCTTGTATTTATTTTATCTTGTTATTTTCGAAATCTTGGAACAAAAATCTCATTATATTTACATGAATTATTAACAGTGTTCAGTTTTTTTGGAGGGGATGTCCATTAAAAAGTCAAAGCATATTTTTATGACCTATCAGAAAACTCTTGATAATATTGCTCATTAAATAAGCTTCAAAGGAATATTCTGACTGTGTTGCTAATACTTCTGGAAATAAATTCCTTCTGGTAATTTTGCACATTTTCACCTTTTTCTGGTGTCGATACCATTAAGAATATGTCTCTTTAAACTCCGTACAATTTGCTCAATCGCGTTACTAAGCATAAAAAATATATGTGTTAACCATTTAAAGATTTATACCCTAACACAATTTATTTAATTTTCCCTATTGTTCGCTATAAATGAAGAGAAAATAAACTTTTAAATATTGTATTAGATATTTTATTTACCTGTCAAGTTGCATATTTCCTAGTTATTGTATGATAGGAAATATCAAATTCATATAATATAATATATAGTTCTGATGTTTTATATTTCTTTTGTCACATTAGTGCGGTTTACCATATACTACAGTTATTTTTATCTTTTAATGAAAAGAATTGTCATTGCTTACATAAAAAATAGATGTAAGATAGCTTACGTCGAAACCTTGTCACATTGTGCACTTAACTTACTTAAATATCAATTAATACAATTATGTATTCCAAATTGATCAATCTTTATTATCAAACATAGTGTAATGATGTGGGATGTGGTCAAAGAAGTATGGACATTTAACGCAATATTTTCCATTGCGTTAAAGTTATTCCAGTGCATCATTATAGTTATTCCTGTGCATTATAAAGCTACATGTTTTTATTTTTATTTTAGAAACAAGATATAAGGAAACTAGAAATTCGTAGCCAAAGTATTAGGTATTAGTAGAAATATTACAGAAAAGAGTAACTTCAACTTGTATTTGCAATATTAATATGAATTGAATTCTAAATATACTAATTAAAATGAAATCCACAAACTTATCTTTTCAATTTTATAATTAGAAAATATCATAGGGCTAAATAGCCTAAATCTCGGATCGAAAATCAAAATAATGTTGGCAGCAAAATTCTCAAAGTCGGAGAGAAAAAAGTACTAAAAAAGTACTAAAAAAAAGTACCTAAATCTCGGATCGAAAATCAAATGTTGGCAGCAAAATTCTTAAAGTCGGAGAGAAAAAAGTACTCACTCGATATAAATACTTCTTTCAAATAGGTAATCAGGAATTAAATTAAGTTCATTCTTAAATTCCTCACTGCTGTTGTTTAATCTGAACTTACTCTCTGTAGCTACATACCTTTAATTAGGTACAGTAAGGTAATTATCTATTCTGTTAAACCACTTAAACTGTTTTAGCTATACCTACATCATTTTATTTAGGTAGGGTGAAGCAGGTAAATTGCGGCCCTCTAACTAACTGCGGCCTCTAACAAGTAACAACAGAAACGCCATAGCTTCAAAACACTCGTTAAAAACATAATGTAATAAATTGTAGCATGCACTGTGCTTATTTTGATAGCTATGCAACATTTTGATGTAATTTCGGTTTTCAGAATGTTTTAGTCTTTTAGAAACTCACTTGTGAGGGCCGCAATTAAAAATTAAAGGGCCGCAATTTACCTGCGTGACCCTAGGTACCTACCTACCACTACCTAGGTTATTCTTCTTAATTATAAGTTTACATCATATAGCTACATGCCAGTCTGTATTTGGTGCAAAATATTCCACTGAAGTTTTGAAATAGCTGAAAAAATCCACCATAAATTTTACAGTAATTTAGCTGATCCACCAACATTTTACCCATTTTTCCACCAAAAATTAATGGTAACATCCAAGTAATAAAGCATGTCCAAACTCGCCATTTTAATGGCGAGTTTGTGACAGTTATTTTGAGCCCTTCAAATGCAAATGGCGAGTTTTATCTATTTTTCTCCTATGCTACAATGTTATTTCGGGAGAGAATTTATGAAAATTTGATCATTTTGGAGAGAATTTGTTGAATTTTGGAGAGAGCTGGAAAGACAAATGGCGAGTTTATGAGACATACTATTTTACTTGGGGTAACATAGGAATAAATAGGCTAAAATAGCTAAAAATCCACCGACTTTGCCATAATATTATTTTCAAGACAAAAAAATTCCACCGACATGTCGGTGGAATAATGGAATTTACCACGAAATACAGATTGGGGTAGGTACATGCCAGTCTGCAGAATGTGTCTCTTCTCCCGCAGAGATTTTAATTTGAGAGACAGTTATTCTCTGACTCTCAGTAGCAGATTCAGAATCTCCCGCAGCTAAATTAATGGTAACATAGGAATTAATTCAAAATCTCCCGCAGCTAAATTAATGGTAACATAGGAATTAATTCAAGATCTCCCTCAGACCAAGCAATAAAGCCAGTCTGCAGAAACTGGTAAAGTGTTCGTAGAGATCTCTTATTTTGTTTGTAGCAAAATTAGTGTAAATATAGGAATTAATTGAAAATTGTTCGGAGAGAATATCCCAAAGATCTCCCATATTCTGCAGACTGGCAATAAAGTATGTCCAAACTCGCCATTTTAATGGCGAGTTTGTGACAGTTATTTTGAGCTCTTCAATTGCAAATGGCGAGTTTTATCTATTTTTCTCCCATGCTACAATGTTATTTTGGTGAGAATCAATGATAATTTGATCCAGATTGTATTTGGTGGTAAATTCCAATGATATCTCGGGAGATATTCAATTTCTTTAATAAAAATATTCCTGCAATGTCGGAGGATATTTTGCTATTAATTCCTATATTACCATTAATTTTTGGAGGAGAAACTGGAAAAATGTTGGAGGACTAAACAAATTGATGAAAAATGTTGTCAGCTATTTCTCAGATATTTGAAAAAGTCAGAGGAGTTCAGTGCACCAAATACAAACTGGAATTTGATCATTTTGGAGAGAATTTGTTGATTTTTGGAGAGAGCTGGAGAGACAAATGGCGAGTTTATGAGACATACTATTTTACTTGGCCCGCAGAGATCTCCAATTTCTAAAATTCAATCAAAAACTCCCGCAGAGAGTCTTGGAAAAATGTTCCATATTCTGCAGACTGGGCTACATGTAGCTACGGTAAGCTACCAAAGCTACGCAACCTACCTAACTTAATTTTAATTAGATAGGGCCCTATCAAGAGAGCCACATTTCAAAGTGTGGCAAGAAAGTCGCCAGTTTAATGTGAAAATGGATCAAGGTCGCCACATTTCCAGACTGTAGCGTCGACCTGGATCGGTTCCCGCAGTGAATGATCCAGTGTCGGTTCCCGCACTCTATATAACTTCCGAAAGAAACATTATTTTTCAAATCTGTAAACACAGTCTAAAAGAGCTGTTTCTTAACAATCTTTTGATATATTTACATTTGATATACTCTCGATAAGTAAAATTCTATTCGCGATCAAATAAAACATACATTTTAGGTACCTGAAAAATTTTCCACTGATGTTTTCAACTATCGCGCAAACTTTGACATTACAAGTAAACGAAAGATGATACCTATCTAAAAATTGGTATGCATATAGAGTATGTACTTGGTTAACATGCTTTAAAAGGAATTTTGTCAACTCAAGCCATTTCTAAAACTATAAAGGAAAACGTAAGTGCGAGAATCGACCCGATCAATAAATATGGGCTAGGGTCGCTTCCCGCACTTTTTCAGGGTTGGTTCCCGCACATCAAAATATCCATATTAAGTATATATTATATGTTTAGAGCGTGAGTAATATATTATATTTCTTCCAGGTTATCATAACTATTAAATACATTATATAACTTGTTAGATCATGCCAAAAAAAAAATTAAAAAAAAAAAAGAGAAATAAATTAGATGAAAGCAAAGTAAGAGATGCGATTGGTAAAGTGGGAGGTGGACTCTATCAAGGAAAGCTGCAAAATAAATTGGAATTCACGAATGGGCTTTCCGTGACCGAATGAAGAGAACTAGGAGCAATAACAGTGATAGCAGTGGCCGGAGATAAGTTACACCCACTTATCAATTTTAAAGATGAGACCTGACGTAATAGTTACAAATTATGTAGTTCAGTGTTAAAATCACTATAAAATTGCTAATAGCGTATCATGCAGAATTGCTCTATACAATCAAACTTTATTTACGGGTGTCAACCTTAAGGCTATTGGCACGCTCCCAATCCTTATCCTGGGACACAACATGCACGATCGGAAAAGCAGTGAAAGTGAACCACCACTAACCTCCAGAGGAGAAAAGGAAACTCACACCTCAAGCAAGTCCCCAAAAGTAGCCAGGCGATATAGAAGAACCAAATATATCTGGTAGAGCCCACATCAATTATCACAAAGAGAACACTTTCACTGAATTGAATACCTCATTCTATAAGAAAGAAATATCTATCAATAGGAGTTTCGAGCAGATTTTGTAAGACCACTTCACACAAAGAGTGCAACATCGAAAAGTTTGACGTAGAATAAATCTTGAAGCTCAAGTTCTGACAATGGATGAATTAAGAATTTTGTGATGAAATAGAGAAAGAAAAGAAAATGAATTGTTAAAATAGGAAAACGGAAAAAGTAGATGAACAGTTGCAGCCAATTTGCTCCAGCACTAATGCTGAAGAATCAGACGTGGATATAGTTAAGGCACCTGTATAAAATTTCAACCCCAGGCAACAGAGGAGTATTTGAAGAATGTAGAATAAAAATATTGTTTAATTTGTGTAGTTTCATTTGGGAAGGAACTATTGTACATAGGCATTGGTAAACCAAATTGAACAATTGGTTTAAATAAATGTTCATAAACGGAAAAGCCACGTAAGGCCAGGGCATTCTATTATTATTTTATAGCCATATTCTAAGAATATATTATTTGATTAAAACTATACTAATTATAGTTTCATTTCTAGTTTATTTAGGAAATTCTGTATCTTAAATAAAGCATTTTCATAACTTGTTTCATTTAACCTGGCAACGTTATAACAAAGCAGTCATTATCGTAGTGTAGTGAGGACTAGCTACTCTTCATGGCTGATTCCCACAACGTGGTAGATAATGAATGAGAGTCGGTTCCCGCACTGCGGGGCAGTTGAAAAAGGGTTGGTTCCCGCAATGCGGGAACCGATCCCAGGCACTGCGGGAAACGACCCCTTAAAGTCAGAATTCTCCCCCGCATATATTTCATCCCATAAAAGAGAAAGTACTAGAGATAGAAACTTAAGAATTACTACGATTATGCATCATACAGAGGTGAATACTCATGCCAATTTTTGTTGAGATACCTAACTTATTTTCCGAGTTAAAGCAAAGTTTGCGCAAATTGCGGGAAGCAATCCTGGTCGACGCTATTTCATGGTAAATTCCACCGACTTGTCGGTGGAATTTTTTTCCATTGAAAATAATATTCTGGCAATGACGGTGGATTTTTAGCAATTTATTCCTATGTTACCATTAATTTTCGGTGGAAAAATGGGTAAAATGTTGGTGGATCAGCCAGATTACTGGAAAATTTATGGTGGATTTTTTCAGCTTATTCAAAAAGTCAGTGGAATTTTGTGCACCAAATACAGACTGGCCACATTTAAGATACTTTAGAAAATTAGAAGTTTAGGAGAGAATTTAGACCTTCTAGTGAAGATTTTACACTTGAAATCAAATCATCATTATGCTTCATGTCTGATGCATGTGTAGCTATCTCTTGAGACTTTTTTATGAATAATTTACTTGCTATTTACCACTCTGAAAAATACAGCAGGATTTGTGGATTAATCCTGTGCCCAAATCCTATTTAATTCCCATGTTATAATGTTCCCATGTTATTTAAATTGCTGTGCCCAAATTCCCAGTCTGCAAAGTGCGTCCATGTCGCCTAAGATCTTTGGAGACTATATTTGAGGGAAATTTCATCAAAACAAGATCTTGGTGACTATTATCAAATTAATTCCTATGTTTACATGCCAGTCTGTATTTGGTGCACAAATTTTTTTTTGATAATTAGTCAGAGAGCATCAAATTAAAATGACAAGTAGTGACCACATAATTCATAACAAAAGAACACCGAGAAAAGAAAACTGATATACAACTTTAATTATACATTGTGGAGTGCGCCATATCAAAACAAAATGGCCGCTTTGTTTACATTTCAACAAAGATGCGCGATTCCGCCGTTTATGATTATGAGTCGCCTATTTTAAATCTAATTTAAGTGCTCATTAGTCGTCTATATATGTGAAAGATACTTATTTTCACAAATTTTAAGTCAACAATTAATCGGCGACTTGTTACATACTCTCAATTGAACTAGGTGAAATATGAAATCTTGGTGACAGATTTGACACACTTTGCAGACTGGCCAAATTCCATTTTCTGTAAAAAATTCCTGGGTCTGATGAGACCTTCTTTTCATAGTGGGTTATTTACATGTTATCAAATTTATTTCACCCCTCAAAAGTCGCCAATATACTGGCAACTTTGTCCATAGCGTCTGACCGGGTGGCTTTGCGCATTTCCCGCATACTTTGATTTTACGAAAAAATTAGAGAAGTCAGCAAGGGTAGTAGACCTAGGTGCACACCAAGTTTCAACTCTTTAAGTTCGATAGAAAAGAAGTTATCATCGAAAAACTGTGCGCAAAGATCGTGGGGATAAACCGGGTGAATTTTGCGCACTTAAGTACACCCACTGTGAAACTGCGCAGTGCGCAAGTTCACCCTATGTATAAACTGTGCATCTAACCCCGATATGCTATACAACTGCCGTGAATCTGCCCCAATCTTCTATGCAACTGCCGTGAATCTGCCCCAATCTTCTATGCAACTGCCGTGAATCTGCCCCACTCTTCTACGCAACTGCCACAATCTGCTGTGCAATTGCCGTGAGTCTGCTGTGCAATTGCCGTGAGTCTGCTGTGCAATTGCCGTGAGTCTGCTGTGCAATTGCCGTGAGTCTGCTGTGCAATTGCCGTGAGTCTGCTGTGCAATTGCCGTGAGTCTGCTGTGCAATTGCCGTGAGTCTGCAGTGCAATTGCCGTGAGTCTGCTGTGCAATTGCCGTGAGTCTGCTGTGCAATTGCCGTGAGTCTGCTGTGCAATTGCCGTGAGTCTGCTGTGCAATTGCCGTGAGTCTGCTGTGCAATTGCCGTGAGTCTGCTGTGCAATTGCCGTGAGTCTGCTGTGCAATTGCCGTGAGTCTGCAGTGCAATTGCCGTGAGTCTGCAGTGCAATTGCCGTGAGTCTGCAGTGCAATTGCCGTGAGTCTGCAGTGCAATTGCCGTGAGTCTGCAGTGCAATTGCCGTGAGTCTGCAGTGCAATTGCCGTGAGTCTGCAGTGCAATTGCCGTGAGTCTGCAGTGCAATTGCCGTGAGTCTGCTGTGCAATTGCCGTGAGTCTGCTGTGCAATTGCCGTGAGTCTGCTGTGCAATTGCCGTGAGTCTGCTGTGCAATTGCCGTGAGTCTGCTGTGCAATTGCCGTGAGTCTGCTGTGCAATTGCCGTGAGTCTGCTGTGCAATTGCCGTGAGTCTGCTGTGCAATTGCCGTGAGTCTGCTGTGCAATTGCCGTGAGTCTGCTGTGCAATTGCCGTGAGTCTGCTGTGCAATTGCCGTGAGTCTGCTGTGCAATTGCCGTGAGTCTGCTGTGCAATTGCCGTGAGTCTGTTGTGCAATTGCCGTGAGTCTGTTGTGCAATTGCCGTGAGTCTGTTGTGCAATTGCCGTGAGTCTGCTGTGCAATTGCCGTGAGTCTGCTGTGCAATTGCCGTGAGTCTGCTGTGCAATTGCCGTGAGTCTGCAGTGTAATTGCCGTGAGTCTGCAGTGCAATTGCCGTGAGTCTGCAGTGCAATTGCCGTGAGTCTGCAGTGCAATTGCCGTGAGTCTGCAGTGCAATTGCCGTGAGTCTGCAGTGCAATTGCCGTGAGTCTGCAGTGCAATTGCCGTGAGTCTGCTGTGCAATTGCCGTGAGTCTGCTGTGCAATTGCCGTGAGTCTGCTGTGCAATTGCCGTGAGTCTGCTGTGCAATTGCCGTGAGTCTGCTGTGCAATTGCCGTGAGTCTGCTGTGCAATTGCCGTGAGTCTGCTGTGCAATTGCCGTGAGTCTGCTGTGCAATTGCCGTGAGTCTGCTGTGCAATTGCCGTGAGTCTGCTGTGCAATTGCCGTGAGTCTGCTGTGCAATTGCCGTGAGTCTGCTGTGCAATTGCCGTGAGTCTGCTGTGCAATTGCCGTGAGTCTGCTGTGCAATTGCCGTGAGTCTGCTGTGCAATTGCCGTGAGTCTGCTGTGCAATTGCCGTGAGTCTGCTGTGCAATTGCCGTGAGTCTGCTGTGCAATTGCCGTGAGTCTGCTGTGCAATTGCCGTGAGTCTGCTGTGCAATTGCCGTGAGTCTGCTGTGCAATTGCCGTGAGTCTGCTGTGCAATTGCCGTGAGTCTGCTGTGCAATTGCCGTGAGTCTGCTGTGCAATTGCCGTGAGTCTGCTGTGCAATTGCCGTGAGTCTGCTGTGCAATTGCCGTGAGTCTGCTGTGCAATTGCCGTGATATAAGAGTATCGGGGATGAATATCACAGGTTTATCATTGAATAAGAGCTCTTTAACTTTATTAATAAATGTGCGCAAGTCCACCCGTGAATTAAAATATTCCCAGGGTGTTCTTGCGCATCTAGTATATTGGTTATATCTCAATAATTTATAATTATTATTAAAATCATCTTACATGATATTAATCTGCAGTAAATTATGCATATCCAACATAAATTGCAATCAAATTTGAGCATAATTATCAGCACTACAGCATAGTTCGCGGAGATTCGATTCTAGTCCAAAATAATTATTTTGCTATAAAAAACATAGGTCTCTGTTCGAACACTTAGTATCTATACTTAATCTCTTACGATTTTTGTGAAATTTATGGACTAGGGGGTTTAAGAGCTGCTCTTGCCAATGGTGTTGTCAGATTTGAAATATTTTCACGTATTCGCTGTCAATTATCGATGCGCAACTTCACCCGGAATGTTGAAGTGCACAAGGCCACCCAGTCTGACGCTACTTTGAAACCCTGTCTGCAATGCGTGTCCATGTCGTTAACGATCTTGGTGACTATTTTCTAATTAATTCCTATGTTTACATGTTATTAAATTATTGGAGACATATTGAAGAAATTAGGCCATTTTGGAGACAAATTTGAAATTTTTTGGAGACTACATGTCCTGAAATATGAAATCTTGGTGACAGATTTGACACACTTTGCAGACTGGTTTGGCAAGAGAGTCTAAAAAATTCTGATTCTCTGAACCCAAATTACATTAAAATGTTGCATACCTACACCGGCCTACAATTCTACAAAAAGAAGCACCGTGAAGGCGTGAACGGCTGAACTCTTTAGTTTATTAATTAAGTTTTTAATGAGCGGTTTGAAGCTATGAATTCTATGATGTTTCTGTTGTAAGAGGCCAGGCTGCCCAGTCTGTATTTCATGGCAATCCAAGTAAAATAGCATGTCTCATAAACTCCATTTCTCTCTCCAAAAATCACCAAATTTCTCTCCAAACTGATCAAATTATCATAAATTCTCTCCAATATATTTATTAAATTTCATAGTAATTTTTTCTCCTTTGAAAATAATATTCTGGCAAAGTCAGTGGTTTTTTAGCTATTTATTCCTATTTTACAATTAATTTACAGTGGATAAATTGGGGAAATGTTAGTGGATCAGACAAATGCCCAAATTCCTGGAAATTGTTAGTGGATTTTTTCAACTTTTTAAAAAAGTCAGTGGGATTTTGTGCACCAAATTCAGACTGGAGCCTACCAATAGAAGCGCAGTGCAATGAGTGCATGTTATAATTTATTAGTTTATGTTTTTACCATGTTTGATGTTTCAAATTTACAAATTACGGACAAAGTCGCCATTATACTGGCAACTTTTGAGGGGCCACTCTGTAAAATACCTTAGTCTAACAGATGGAGTTTAGATGTCAAATTCTGCTGATTATTCAGTTCCCATTAATTTATTACTGTATTTTAAGGTTTGCTAAACCCTCAATAGAGTGATTAATCCATCAGAGATGACAACTTTTTCCAGAGTGGTAATGAGGGGTGAAATAAGTTGAGAAACAAGGGAATAACAAGTAATTCACTCATAGAATAGTCTCAAGAGATAGCTACACATGCATCAGACATGAAGCATAAGAATTTTTTAAAGTATATAATCTTCACTAGAAAGTTGAATTTCTCCTTTAATGTATCTTAAATGTGGCGATCTCAGCCAACCTGGATCCATTTTCTCACTAGACTGGCGACTTTCCTGCCACATTTTGAAAAATGGCGTTTTTAGCTCGTGTTTTATAGCTATGATGTTTCTGTTGCTGGAGGCCGTAGTTAGAGTGCACTGTACAACTAGTGTATCCTCTGCAACTAGTGTATCCTCTGCAATTAGTGTATCAGAGAATGTCTGTCAATGCTGATCATATACTTTTAACACTATTGACTATAATGGAATAAATCTCAAAGGTCAAAATGAAGATATATAAAAATTCGAAATAGAAATGATTCATTGTTATTTATATTATTCTAATTACTAAATTATTAGTGTGAACTAGAACACATTATTCTGCAAAAGCTACCAAAAGACATTGGAAGCTAACTGAAGTCTACTGAAAGACTACCAAAAGAACCTGAAAGTTTTGCCTTCATTGTCTGAAACTATAGGTAGCCTTCATTGTGTTCCAAATAATCTTAGGGTAATCTTCCATCAATGTAGCTAAGGATTAAGACAAGTATTAAGAATACCTGACCTCAGGATTGAAAGCAAAGGTGCTTGTAAATACCTGAGCTAACTCAAATTTCTTTTTCAGACCATTTGATTGTAAAATGGCCACGGCTATGCATCCTCACGTACACCAACACATGCGGGCTCAGCAACCTCCAGATGGATATAAGCAGTGAGTGACTTACTCTCTTAGAATAGGAATCAAAACATTGAAACTAGCTTCATTTTAAGAAATCATCCAGAATGACACTAAATGTATAATTTATAAGAACACGTGTCATTCTTCCTATGAGCTATCGGTCACTATAACTATATTAATATTTTCTCATGGTTTCTTCTCTCTGGTTCACAAATAGCTAGCCAACAATGACTTATTTAAAAAAAAAATATTAGCGATTTCTTTTTTATCTGCCGAAGCAGTTAACTATGTTTATTAATTATTAGTTATCAAAAATACCATTCTTTACAGTCAAATAACAAGGCTTTTTTTTTTTTAAATTAAAAATAAGTCAATATCATGGTTAAACAATTATTTTACTTGAGAATTGGGTAAGTTATGAATTGTTGTACAGTTTCACATTTTTGATCATAGCTTTATGAATAAAATATACATTATAATTTGAAATAATCAGGTAGAATGCCAACTTACATATTTCTTCTTGTATGATTGGAAAATGTGGAACTGTCTGATGATTAAAAACTTACCCTATTATGAAAATTTATAGGGAAGATAGCTAAACTTTAAGATGTTTATATTTCCTCTTGAAGTTAATAAAAGTAACTAATTCTATACTTATTTCAATTTAATTTTTTATTCTTCTTGTTAATCAAAATATTTAGTCTTTTCAAACAGAACTAAAGCTAATCTTGGTTTAATTTAATGGATCTTTTATGAGAAAAATTTGTTCTTTTATTTATCTTGGTTTAATTTGATGGATCTTTTATGAGAAAAATTTGTTCTTTTATTTTTTCTTCACCTAGCTACTCGCCTTTTTTTCAGATGGATTTGTGTCTACCCAATATATATCAACAAAGAAAAGACTTTATCTGAAGGAAGGAGAATTAAGAAAAATAATGTGAGTGCAATGAAGTAGCTATATACTATAATGACTTCTTGATAGGTAGTTAGTATATAATTCTTTATCTACAATAACCACATTAAATGCACGGAGTAGTGATAGTTTTTTATTAAATTTGATCAAACAACATAAAAAAACATTGTTTATTAAGGTATCTTACTGATATAGTTGCATATTATTGATATATAGTAACTTTGTTTATGGTGCGTTCCCGTGCTGAAGAACTCGAAAGACGTCCCTCAGTTCTACGAAAACCAACCATTCCCGTGACGAAGAACGTTCGTCAAGTTTGTTGAACTCGACGACACGGTAGATAGTACGTCGAGCTGTCCCTCTTGGCAGCCGTGACGTCAAAAACGTAAACAAACAAACGAAAAAGGCGGGAGAAACTTCTGTTCTTATTTGTAAATTAATAAAATTGATAATTGACATAAAATTACATGTTTTGAAATTAATTGATAATTAATTAAACGGTTTAAACCCACCAAACCAAATTAGTGATTGTTATTATCCCTAATTAATTAAGGATATTAATTCCTAAACCACGGAATTGTGCACATTGAAGTGGTTGCACGGGAACGCTAACCGAGGGATCGTACTTCGTACTTTGAAGGAACGTAATTCGAGTTCTTCAGCACAGGATCGCACCTTTAGCTACTAGCTATATGTTTATCTTATATAAGGGCTTGGGAAAGAATATATTTTTTATAATAATTTTATCTTTTCTCAATAAGTCCATTATTATTTCAGGCTGTTAAGGAGCCAATCTTCCCTGAGCTCCTTGAGGTGATGAGAACCACAGGTCTGCAGGTGAGTCCTACTTTTCATATTAGCTTTTCTTCTTCGTCAGATGAAAACATTTAGACTAGTACCTACTGATAATATCGCTATTTGTTTTATCAACTATTTTTTAGGTAGCTAGCTATATGGAAATCCTACAATTTTGGTATCAGCAGACTACCAACACCAGGTATCAGTATTGGTAATAATTATGGTAGTGGTAATTGGTAATCATTATATCAGCCATTTTTAGGTATCCGTATCGGCAGATTACTTTACCAATTATTGGAGCTATGGTATCTGTACAGCCCTACTTGATTATATTATAAATAAACTTCACTAGAACAAGGAATCAAGAAGTGACGCAGATATTCTCAAAAGTCCATGTTTGTCAAGTGCTGCTGTTACCAAACACTGAAATTTGTTTGCCTTTGTTTCAGTCCCTATGCTTGAGTTACTTCCCTGTAAGTTGTCATTTGATAGTATTATTTAAAACTTACCTACTCAATTAAGTAATTAACCATGGCAATCTAGAGAAACTCTTACCATTCAAGTAGAAATTGTGTGTAAGTTACCCTAAGCAGAGTGATGGTTAATATTTAATAGGGTAGCTGAACAAAGTTATTGGTAGTTTTTTGTTTTATTTTCTATTAGCTGGTGACGCTACTTTATTTCCTGCAATATTCCCAGTTCTTATTTTAATGGAACAGCTATAGTCACTTGGTAGCTATTATTTATTAAATAAACAGTAGCTAGTATTTATTCTATTATATTCCAAGAAACTGTCTGGGACTCTAGGGCCTAGGGTAATGTAATTATTTAAGTGGGTATAGTGTGAAAAAACTAACCAAAGTTTCATTAAGAAACATTGTAATAGAACATAATATATCGCTACCTCTTAACTTGATTTAGAAGAATTATTTAAATCAATTAAGATTACACATTAGGATCAACAAGTTTGTATTTCTTTTTTCGTAATTTACCTGTTGTTTCTAGTTGGCTGTTATTTGTCTAGAAGTTGTGAGAATTGATGATCTTTAAAAAATAGTCCCCTTAATGGATAGAGCATCATGGTCTCTATTCTGAAGCTGTCTGTCTGTAGTGAAAGGAGGAGAAAGGGTGGCATCCCTTGGCCCTGAACTGTGGTTATTTTGATTATTTTTGTCTCTTCTATTTTTAACGCTACCTGCAGCTACAAGGTCTTAAGCGGCCCATACACGATCAATAATATTGCGCAATTTCATTGACAGTACCCTGTATTGACAATTAAATTAACCGTGTATGTGCGATATTGATGATTTGCACAATTATATTGAGAAATCAGTTTCTGTTTGATATTTAATTGTGCAATTTTTGTTATTGCACAATTAATAGACTTTTCACATTTTCATATGGAATATTTTGACAGACTTTGATAGCTAAACAACAATAATAATACTAATATTATTAATAATATTACAATAATAAGCTAAAGTTCGTATCAACAATAATGATGCGAATTATTTCCGAGAATATAGAGTATTTATTAGTTAATATGAGCTTATACGATTCTTCACCAGATGGCGTTCACATTATTTTTCATATTCATATCTGTTTAAAAAAGGCATGAATATCTCCGTGAATAAGCCCTACAACAGGTAATTGAATTACCTACAAAAGGGAATATGTTCCGTGCAACTTTCCGATTTTGCACAATTTCGAAAATGCGCGGCGCGTTTTCAGGATCTTAACTGTGTGACCATCTCGTTATTAACTGTTTATCACACATTTTCAAAATTATAAAAATGCGCAGCGCACTCCTGCATGTAATTTCATGGAAAACTTCTCATTTTTTATTTAATTCAAAAGACTATAATTTTACATTCCAAACGTTTGGTAGAATGTTTACATAAAATTAAAATAGCAGTTTTGATCAAAGTTTTCTGTAAATAACAAATTCAAGCTTATTTACAATATATTACCTAGTTATTATGTATAGCATTAATTATCATTTTTGATGAAATGGACCAAAACGTTTATGAAATTTAAACAATATTTTGTCAATGACGCTCGAGAAGCTTGAGCTATTCTGCATATATGGCGGTTTTTCAAAAAATAACACAGTCACCCCAAAATATTTCAATTCAGTTTTCTATGAAGATATGCGATGCCGCGCTGGATTCCAGGACAAAACACCCGTGCAAAATACCACTGGACTAAAATCCCTAAGCAAAATACCCCTGGTGGCCAAAAAAAACCCCAGTCAATATAAATAGCCCAATTAATTGTTATTAATATATTCAACATTATTCAATGCAAACCAATAATTATTACATTTTCGGCGAAAAAATGACATTTATTTTAGCAAAATAAAGTATACCTATTTTATAGTAAAAAAAGTAAAGTATATATTTTGTCACTATCAAACCTGGTTTCTAGACCTGCCCCCCTTTTACGAAATTAATTTAATTTTCTTTAATAGCTAAGTTTCATTTATATAAACCGAGTATATAATAATTAATTGATTAAATAAATATACAGATTCCATTAGAGCAAAATTTTGGTTTTACCCGTTGCAACCTCACGGCGTAGCGAAAACTCGAATTACGGATAGTGAAGATATTGTGTAGGGAGTGTTGTAATTTTTTAATATAGATATGAAATTGCTTCTCTTTGACATGTGATACACATTTATTCAACACACGGCCATCAAGTAGGTAATTATCTAAATACAAAGTCACGATGGCTCTGTTCTCTAGCTCAATTATTATTTCTCAATATTAGCATATTCTTATAATTAATAAATTTCCTGTAT
This sequence comes from Caprella mutica, assembly GCA_947561585.1. NCBI lineage: Eukaryota > Metazoa > Arthropoda > Malacostraca > Amphipoda > Caprellidae > Caprella > Caprella mutica. The sequence goes on along the minus strand of CANNZV010001150.1, from coordinate 50,410 downwards.
TTAAAATAAACTAATTAGCTTATATTGAATTTAAATAGTATTGTATACTATAGTACTCGAGACACATCAAAATCCTTCATCCTTTATCAGTGGATTGTAAAACCAAACTGAGTCTGGTTTGCACAATTATAGTGACACGTGTGTGAGCAACCTTAAATTGTCAATTATTTTGTGCAACCAGACTTGCGTAATATAATTGATCGTGTATGGGCCGCTTTAGATTTTTGTGTTAGGTATTTTATTTATCATCACTTCATTTTCCTCTTCCATTCATAAGTGCAGTCACCGTGCTTGTGTCTCTTTTTGTCACATTCCTTGGCAACACCACTAACCACCGGAATAGCTCTCTTGCATTTCTAAACATTTCTACTGTTTAATGGTAGCTTTTTTCCTTAATAACTAAAATTAATCAAGGCTTACTCTTCTTCAGATTGTGGGGGAACCAAACAAGATTCACCCACGAGAAGTCAGTCGAGAACTCCCCAAGTGTGGTAGAATCAGAGTGCAGATCAAGAATGATGAGGGAGAAATCATCAATGAGAAATTCAAGTGAGTTGAGGGTCGATTTCATCTCCAAAATTATTTAATTATACTGGATTATGGTAAGATTGAAGGATTTAAATAAAAAAATTCTGAAGATTCTTATAACCTAATTTTTTATAGATTACATAGGAATTAACTACAAATAGCTATTTACATTAGTAGTTAATAAAATCACAGGTAATATATCCAAAGTTAAGAGAAATTCTTATTGCTAATATAAGAATTCAAATTAGTTTAACATCATTGGCTCGTTATAATGTAAGAACATAACAATTTGAAATATTTGTACAATTAGCTTCTTATTATAATGCTTTGTTAAATATTAATTATATCATGACTTTCTAACTGGTTGCTTATCAATGCCCCGTACACTTTAATTGTGTCGTTAATACCTAGCTGAAAATGTTCATTTTTTTCAGGACGAGAGAAGACGTGTACCTTCACTTGGCTAAGATGATACCACAACTGAAGAGCAGAACTGCACCCAAACACAACCCTGAGGAGGGAAAGAAGAAAGGAAAGGGAAAGAAAAAATAGTTAGCAATAGTAAAGGGAATGGTTATTTATTATATTATGTTTAATTTCACCAATGGGATGCCGAAGTTTACTTTTAGTGCTTGTAGCCACTCGGTTGTTATTGAGCACTTTTAATGAATAGCTACTTGCAGTTTTCATTCTTGAAACTATTCCTTTCCCCTGAACGTTCTAGCTAATTTGGTTCATCTATTTTCCAACTTTTTCTAACGCTACTTGCAGTTTTAGAGGATAGTGCTAGGGTTATGCTCTTCAACTACGAGATCTTACATTTACTCATCTGGCGCTTGTCAGTAAATGAAGCTTACGAGTCTACCTATCACAAAAATCTAAGACCTCGTAGTTGAAGAGCATAACCCTAGCGCTATCCTCTAAAACTGCAAGTAGATATCGTTAAAAAAATTTGACTAAAAATCATTTACCTACAACAATTAGGTGCAAAGGGCCACCACATTAAAATTGCCTAATACATTATATCAAACTATAATCCCTTAAACTAAGTGAAGAGTTCTATTTCTATTAATCTCAATGCAAAGACAGCAATAAATGGTTAATTCATTGTATCTGTTAATTGTAACCTAAAGCCATATAGATAATATGAAAGAAGATTTATGATCTTGATGAAAAAAAGGCTGCAAACTTTGTTTTAAATTGCTCCTTACGAATAATAACTAACACTTTAGATGCAATGGAATGTCAACTCCAGTTACTTGAAGCCACAATATTCTACAGTGAAATGATTAGAAATAAAACGGTTAAGAAGCCTAACCAAAACATTAGGAGGTTTGAAGTCATTACTCGGGTTGTGACAATATGCTTTTCTAAATCATAGATGCTGTGAATATCGGTTCTAGGTAAATTCCACCCCTGTGACAATGCTTATTTGGGTGACAATAAAAATTCAAAGATTTTATTTTCAGATGGCCATTTGTTAAAGAATTCTTACCGATGAAAAAAATAACTCAGACGATATCCTGAGACATTTGGACAATATTAGAGTTAGCTCAAGTCAATTGAAATTTTATCCTAATAAAATTACAAATATTCTTAATTTGGTAGTTTATTTCAAAGTTTATGTGTTGAAAAAGTTAATATATTAATATTAATTCATTTTTAACATGAACACATGTGATCCCACAACAATGGTTGGATGAGGTATGGAAAGGGTCAACTGGCAGAGACAACCCTTTCAATGTTTTCGCTCTTTGCTGGTTTGAATTCTAGGACCAAATTCCCCGTGATCAAAATCTCTCAATAAAAAAGGCAATAATCTCCCAGTCTTATAACCCTGTGCAATAATCCTCCCTCCTCATCAAAAACTTCCTGGTTTAAAAAACATGTAAAATAAAAAGCCTTTGCTCAAAAACCACCACTTTAACAAGAAATTAAAATACCAAATTCAAAATGAAATAGCTAAATATAACAATAAAAAAATACCAAATGACATCATATTACAATTAATTACGCTATTGTGTTGGTGATAGAGAAGAAAATCAGCTTGAGATTGAAAATCTAAATACCTCAACTGATAAATGCGTTTACACATCCTTTTTTTCTGCTGTATGGTCACATGTGTAGTGAAAAATTTAAATCTTGTGATCAGCCAGAAAAAGGTTAAATTTGGTAGCTACAGTGAAAATGAAAGTTACCTAATATTACATATAATATTAATAAATTACTAATATTAATAACTAAACAAACCTAACCCGTAAAGTGGGGTGGAATATACCGGTCACCGTGAATATCATAGAGGAAATGAAATTGTATACAGCAAAACTTCGTAGTAGACTAGAGTTACGTTCCAAGTTTGTTTGGTCTAGTAAGAAACTCACTTCATTAGTTTCCTACTAGACCAAAATCGTTTTCTTTAACAGTGAAGCGGTGACTTTAATATTTCGATAGCTCTAATTGTTTATTATAACTTTAATGCCAAATTAATGGTGACTAACATACCAATTTTGAAGGGAAACACATTTAGAAACAGTATGAATTTTTTTTGTTTCAATTGAAATGAATATAGTATTTTTTTTTTCAATTAAATTATCATTTATGAAATTATAATAGTCTTCACTGTAGCTATCTAGTTTTCTGTAACTTCTCGCATCAATTTTTTGATGTGAGATTCTGCCTTATGTTTTATCCTAAAAACAACATAAATAAATATAATACATCAGTCAAATTAGAGATTTATCTTTAAAACAGTATTGTAATTATTACTCCTTGTAATATTTACACTAGAATAACTGTCAGGTGACAAAAACCGTGTTTTGTCTAGTACGAGGTTTTTTCCAGTACAGTTACAAAAATTTATTGGTCTATAGGAGGTTTGTCTACTAGGAGGCTGGTCTAAAGCGAGGTTTTGCTGTACCTTATAGCTACCGCTGATTTAAAACGATTCAATGATGTTTAATTCTATATCTATAATATTTTCGGGATTCATGATATAGAAAGCATATTGTCACAACCCTGGTATACTCACTTCACTCTCCATGTATCGAAATGGTAAGAAGGTAAAAAATGGTAAGATGAGAAGCTCACTTCTCATCTCGGGTTGATGTTGAAATGTGCCGATAGAGGAGAGGCCTGAGTCCTGTGGTCAGCATCACTAGTGGGAGAAAAGGGTTAGAATTAGTATGACGCAGTACTCGGAAAGTGGGTGTTAATATAGCTAAGTCATAAACTAATCTAACTTATAGAAGTTTTTCTAAAGACAAACTTTTCGAATACTGTGATGCTCCTTTAACTTAAGGTTTGGATCCTATTTAGCTACCAATATTCATGTCAAAAACACATGAATATTGAATTTATTTAGGGGCAATGTACCTACTGATTTGTACACTATAAAAATATGTGTACCGCATACAAATACCATAATTATTACTGATACTTTGTAAAAGTAATCTAGGATACATAGAAAATGGCTGATATAACAAGTACTAATACCATAATTATTACTGATACCGTTTGCTACTCCGTAGTAGTTATCAGCTGATACCGATACCTAAATCACTGACCGATATAACGAGTAGCTGCCGATAGTGTCAGTACAGCCCTAGTGTATATTTACTCCATCTCATAGTCTAGGTGTTAAGGACAGTGTCCCAGACTCACTGGTTAAGGCTGAAGTTCTCAGGGTTGCTGGCAGACCTCACAATGTTCCCAACAGATGTCTGGCGAATGTTAGTAGAATTAGAGCGAACTGTTACTCTGTTTGTACCATCGCCTGGAAAATAAAAAGATAAAATAAGTTGCTAGAGTGAAGAGGAAAATGATTAATGATCGAATTGCAATGGATAACTTTAGAATTAATAATAGTTAGCTACATTGTAGCAATGTAGCTAACTATTTTAAGGGCACCGTTCCCAGATTTTGAAAAGTTTATTATTATTGAAGCTACGGTTGTGAAACTTTGTACACATATATAAAATGAATTCTAAGATGTTTTTGTTTCATGACATTTTTTCGATTCGACCCATAGAAAACGAGTTATTCGAATTTCGAATAAATTTCGAACAGTGTGTAAATTAATAAATGGATACTACAATTTTGTAGCTATGACATTATGGTTTTTTGCTTTCGATTCTCCACAAGATTCTCTACAGGGTGGGGCGTAAGTTTGGAAGCAATTTTTCAAACATTAATATAATTCTTAAAAATAAGTTCCTAAGTAGGTGATAGGGTTTGAACTATAGTAGAGACACTACATTATGACGTGGCAGTGTTATTTTTTTCAAAAATTTAGTCAATTCAAAAATGTCAGACAAAAGAGAAGCCATTATTGCTCTACACCGTGCCGGGAAGTCAGATTCCGTCATTTCAAAGACTCTCTCTCAATAGCGAGATCGACTGTTTGGAAGTGTATGAAGCGTTTTAATGAGAGAGGAGACTTGACTGATCGTTCAAGAAGTGGTAGACCACGCTCACAACGCACCAAACAACTAATAAAATGTGCCCGAGAGAAGATCAGGAGGAACCCGAAAAGGTCAATACGATTGTTAGCCAAAACAGCTAATTTGAGTCCCAGAAGAATGAGAAGAGTTGTCAAAGAAGACCTAAAGATGTCCTCTTTCACCCTCTAAAAGAGACAGACTCTGTCAAAAGCTGTAAAGAAAAAGAGATTGGAGAGAAGCAAAGCACTTCTGAGAGAATTGAAGTCTGGCACGGCTGGTGAAATTGTTTGGTCTGACTAAGAAATTTTCACGGTGGAAATGGCTCACAACCGGAGAAATGACAGAATAATTGGTAAAAGTGCAAAAGACATCCCCTACAACCAAAAAACTGTCCACAGAACCATGAAACCTGCTTCAGTAATGGTCTGGGCCGCCGTTTCAGAAACTTTGAGATCGCCTTTAATTTTTGTGGAACAAGGCGCCAAAATCAATGCTAAATGTTATATTGAGAATATTTTGACGCCAATGTTGGAGTCAGCTAAGGATCACTTCGGTAATGACACTCTATGGACATTTCAGCAAGACGGCGCGACTTCATATACTGCAAATGTCACTCAAAACTGGTGCCATGACCATCTTCCACGGTTTTGGTCCAAAGAAATGTGGCCTCCCTGCTCCCCAGATGTTAATCCTATGGACTTTTCGGTATGGTCTACTCTTGAATCAAAGGCCTGTGGTAAATTCCATCGCAGTGTGGATGATTTAAAGCGTTCGCTCCAGAGATCTTGGAAGGAAATTTCACAAGAACAGTTGCGTGCCGCAGTAGGAGGAGTTCGGAGGAGATTTGAGGCTGTTATTAAAAACAAGGGGGACATTTTGAATAAATTTATGATTTTTGAATTCTTAAAACCCTTATGTAATAATACATATTTGTAAATTATTAAATATATTTTTCGTTGGATTATAATATGCACTTTCATTTGCTTCCAAACTTACGCCCCACCCTGTATAAACTGTGGAAGCGATTTTTTGATTTTTCGAATTGGTTTTCGAATAATTGCAATTTTCAGTGAAAAAAAAAAATTGAAAAAAATATAAATTTCAAAATTCAATATTTTGAAAAATAATTCGAAAATTAAATAAAACTCTTCCAGAGTTTGTAGAGAATTCCGGGGAGAATCGAATGCAAAAAATCGCAATGCCGTAGCTTCAAAATTGTAAACGCCTTAGGCTTTTGAATTACAAGATTTTTAGATCTCTGAACTAATAGAAAATCCCATTCAAAGTTTGATAATCTGACACGCTGCATACGACTCCTGTGAAGGTTTGCGGGTAACTGAGGGGCATACCTTAGTGTGCATCTGATACCAGATATAGCGAGATAATTAATTATTACGAATTATAATTGGCTGAGAGTTGGTTTTTAGAGTACATATCGACTCCCTACCCCCCGGTCCCCTTTTCCCTCTCCCCAGGGGGTTGGAGTAACACGAGAGCTCTGATATTTTGCACACACTATTAGAAGGTTAAAAAGCAACTATTTACAAAATAAATTTTTTTTCTTTAATTTTGCCATTTTTCCCGGGAACGGTCCCCTTAACTTGAAACGATGGCTTACAGCTTACTTCTGTAGAGGACTGGATACCATTTTAGAGATGTTGTTTATACAGTTTGAAGTAGCTACTCCTAAGGCTTACTTCATTATAGTAAGCCTTCGAATTATGGCTATGGCTTACTTCATTATAGTTAAGTGAGTCATGGTTAAACTAATTAACAAAGTTACACGGATACTATTCCAGACTTTAGCAAATTAAATAAAGCTACAGCTAGCTATTGGAAAAATAAATTTAATATTTAGAGTTTATCATCTGCTCTTAACAATAATAATGGTCATATCACTGACATCAAAAGCAAATAAAAACAAGGACAATAGAATAAGCAGTTAGAAAGAAAAGTGGTCCCATTAACGAAGTCACTCACTACCAGTTAGTGACAAAGCTCATGCATGTAGAATTGCTACTCCGTGAATGCAGTCACTTACCAATGACTGTGACGAAAAGGGACACAAGCACCAGTGGCTGCACTCACGGATGGAAGAGGTGATAGTAAATGAAGCCTACAAGTCTGCCTAACACTAAATCTAAGACCTCGTGGTTGAAGAGCATAGCCCTAGCGCTATCCTCTGAAACTACAAGTGGCGTTAAAAAATGACGAACATGGTAAAAAAGAAAAAACAATCAAAATTACAACAGTTCGGGGCTCAGAGGACACTACCCTCTTTCTCTTCCATTCACAACAGACAGCTTCAGGATAGACTATAGAGTGCCCAACAAATAAGCCATTTTCACTTCAGATGTTAATTCAAACAAAATTATTTTGTATGAATTAGCTAGAAAAAAATGGTTTATATTTTGTATCTAATGTAAAGTCTCACCAGACATGTTGGGGTATGACACCCCCGGCAGTCCCCCAATGGTGATATTGATGCTCCCTCCCCCGGCTGTGGGGATGACATTGGTGGAGAAGGGAGTGTTTGCTTTGTTAGGAGGGTTGCCTCCACTCTGCCACAAGTCACTGCTGGAGGAGGAGCTTTCACGCCTCCTTGAGGAGAAGAAAATTTTAGCAAGGAGGAGAGAGACGAAATGGGGTAAGTTACGAATTATCGGCCGGTTTCACAACTTTGGTCATATAAATAAATGATTGAATAATCATTTTTTAATTTCTATTTTTACTAGTAGCTAGCTATCCATGATTCTACAGGTAGCTATCATGGATACTAATTATATAATTATTGTTATATCGTTTTTTCTTATATGATCAAAGATATGGAACTGACCGATAATTGGTAACTTACCCTAATTATGTATAAGAATTAGCTAGCTAAAGATGAAAAAAAGTGATACAGCTATGCAATAAAAATTGTTAAGTTTAAAGAGGAACTCTTGTAAAAAATTTAATAGCTAGGTAGCTACATTCCATATCAAATAAATTTTTCAGGACAACTACAACTCTTAGTTGTAGAGAAATATAAAAAATGAAAGATATTAAATGATGAATGATGTTGAAAATTCATTCCGCCAACAACACCAATAAACAGATTAAAAAAGTTATTTAATGGAAAACAGAAATTTTTTGTAGAGCTATACTCTGACACAAGAGGCCTGTATACTCACACAGAAGGCTGCAGTACAATCTGTGTAGTGTTTTGCTGCAGGAACTGCTTCAGGAGGAGGTTGTAGTGGTTTGTCAGCTGAATGGCGTTGAGTTTGACATTGTTGTGGTAGTTAAGCACTCTCTCTCTGTACATCTTCTGCAGGTCTAACAAACCACCAATGCCTGCCGTTTGGAAGGTCTGCTCCAACACATCCTGTAATTACAACAAAATGGTGAAATATATATAGCTATTGCATAAAATCAATTATAATCATAGAAACGATATTATTATTATTAGGGTGAGTTCAGTGTTATCACACGATTCTACATTTTCGATAATAAAAGAAAATATCAAAATTATAGCTACCTACCTAGCTATCTCATTTTAGTTTGTAGGTATCCAAGATTCCAACAGGTAGCTATCATGGATACGAATTAAAAAATATGAATTACTTTTCTAATAACAGCTAGCTATCAAAAATGTGGAACCATTCAATAACTCAGAACTTACCCATTTTCTCTAATAAATAAACTCTCTGACAATTCTAACTTATCAACTCACATGGAAACCACAGTAGTTAGCGTTCAGTTTAGCATTGTCAATGTTCACTCGGTACATCTTGGTGACTTTGCTGAGAAAGTCGTGCATGAGGTCAGTCAATAGCCGCAACACAGAGTCTGTCGTGTCTGTGAAACCAGTGTGTGCGCACACCAGAGCCACAGACTGCTTCAGCATCTTACGTGCTGTATTCTGCTCTATTTCAAGATTGAAACCTCCTTCTCTGCCCTTCGTGAAGGAACTGAGATGAAGAGAAGAATATTGACATTTTGATATTAGATATAAAATTTATAATAATGTATTGGAAAGTTCTGACTTAGCTACTTTATAAAATCATAAGGTAAATTTGTGCTTTAGGTCCCCCACCGATTTTCGATATTATGACACTTTATATAGGTAAAAAGAGCCATTTTAAGACGTTTTTCACAAATACCATTTGTTGTGCAAATGCTTCGTTTTCGAGATATAGCGCAATTAAGTTTCCGATGGGTTAGGTTAAGGTTGGAGGTCTGGAAAGGTACATTAACATTACAAATAAGTATATCGGGGGTCATATTTTGCGCTACAGCGCTGCCGCTTCTTTTAAAATCAAAAATATTAAAGTTATCTGAGGAATCTAGATAAAAGTCTACAAATGCGCGACCCTAGATAGCTAATTAGTTGTAAGTGATATTCAGACAAATCCGCGCAGTGCGACCAACTGATATTCCAACAATGATTCATAGTACGACCATAATAATGCTACGAAATGTGAATATTTGATATTAAGACAAAACCGCCCAATACGATCAACTTACACATCGTCTTACGCTTTTATGCAGATGTGTTCATTGCCATAAAATGGGTTAACTCAATGGTTATTCTTGGAAATTTCAGGAAATGTGCATCAACATTACGAGTAAATTTAAAAAAAAATGAAAAATTCAAATATTATTTCAGATGCGTAAATAAACGTTTTAAATAAAAAAATTTAACGATAGCGTTCATGTGTAGTTTAATTGCTAATTTTTAGTCAATATCCGGTTTGATTTCCCCTCTTTTCCACCATTTTTAAAAGACGCTTATCTATCAAATCTGTAAATTTCTGAATTGTATCAGACGTTATCATCTTACAAGAGTCTTCAGCATCCTTCCAGAGCTCATCTTTCCACGAGAACTGACGTCTTCGCACGTACACATTCTTCTTCAGGATGGACTGAAGTTTTTCAATTGAGTTTGAATCTAGAGAGAGACTGATCCATACCATCAACTGGTCATTAGCGAACTTATTACTCCTCAGGAGATTCACAGTTGCCTTAGCAGAGTGAGAAAGAGCGTTGTTATGTATGAAAATAACTTTTTTTAACGCAGCAGGTTTCCTTTTCAGCCAATGAACAAATTCACAATTCAAAAAGTTAATATAATTAGCAGAATTTATTATCACTCCTTTTGGAATCCAGCCCAAATTATCACACCTCCACTTCCATGATGACGTCAAATTCGTTGGCGATGTGGTGAGGCATGAGGGAGCGAAGCTTTAGCCCATCAGTCGAGGCCGTCGAGAGTTTTCACGCATTTTGTCTTTGTAGAGTACTGTTTTTTAATCCGTCTTAAGATACTTCTCCGCCCATAGTAACCTTGTGTGTATCCATCGAAAGAGGCCTGGTAACAGGTGAAACATAAGAGGCAATTAGTTTCAATATTCTACAGTGAGGAGTTTTTCCACACAGACTCTCTTAAAATTGCATCACTAGTTTCCAATGGTTTCCTCTTGAGTTATCTCTTGATCAATGGCAGTTATGTCTCGTAGCTATTTGGAATTTGTTCCTATCCTTGCGTGTAATCTTTTTTCAGGGGATCAACAATTTATTTATACACTGTACAGTGTGTTTCAACATCATTGACATTTTTCAATAGCCATAAATAAACAATTAACTATCGTAATGCCTAACTTTACGCTCTGATGGGGATCACCTTGACGTTGTGGAGCGGCTTGCGTAATCCACTGTAGCAAGTGGCTATACCAGATTAGATCCTATCATGCTGGGAAGGCACTTGTGGGAGGATTCAGACCAAGAATCCCGGGGTGGTCTGATTGGGGGCAAAGGCTCTGATACTGGAATCCTCGAAACTAGCAGGCTGGTTGGATCACCTCCCCGGATGGTCTCCGACTGAGTCGCCGGGATTAGAGGAGGAAGATGGACGAGCCCGAGCGTAACCATGATGCCACCCTACCGTTTAAATGAGGGCGACAAGGTATGTACCGGCCTTGGCGATACGGTGACTTTGTGCGAACCGGTGACTGGTGTTTGAGCCAAAGAAAGTGTTTGTGATCGACCTTCGGGCGCCTTTCAATGGCAACATAACGCTTTGTCCCGATAGTAGTTCAAAGCCGAACCGTGGCCCTGGAGTAGCGTCCATGGTGCCAGGGGCAACCCTCCGCATGGTTAGCCCTGGGAGGTGCGAGGTCCGCTGCAGGAGGTAGACATACTAAGCTCGGAAAGAACTGAAGTGGCCTGAGAACCACTTTGGGGATGGAAGAGTGGAGGAGCTGTTGAGACCAGTCAGGGGGCCTATAGGAACCGTGACGCGGGAGGGCGGTCTCTTCCCTAAAGAGACCATATTCCTGGCCGTTGTTGCCTCAACTGTGTCGAGAACGTTGATCGGGTCCTGAATTCTTTCCTATGTTATATGGATTTCCCCGGTATTTTCTCAGTTCTAACACACACGGAGGATGCAGAAGGTAACTTGTTACCTGATGCTACTCCGGTTCCCCGGCCTGAGGGTGACGCCGATCCTTCGGGATCTGGAACACCTCAGTGCCGGAAGATCGACGCGGCGAAAGCTGCTGAGATCGCCCAACCAGGGAAAGAAACTTCGGCTTCTGACACTGGGTTTCAACCTCAGACCTCTGATGGTCAGAATCCTGCAAAGGATTCAAGCCTGAAGAATCGTCTGAGAAAGCAGAGGTCTCGTGCCAGGAAGAAGTTTGAACGTCTAACGATTCAAATGACTCCTGGACCGAGTACCTCAGCTACGGAACCCAAGGTGTCGGGACCCATCGAACCTTCCAGTAGGAAGCGATCTTTAGGTTCTACACCTGGTTCTTCCCAAAAGCCACCTCAGAAGGTTCGGAAGGTCAAAGGCCTGACGTTTTCTGAGGCGGCTTAAGAGTACCCTTTCATTGTATGTAGGACCTACCTCCAGTGATGACCCGCTTACTATGGAAGAGTTTGTGAACGTGAAAAGGACTCTAAACAAAAAAATACTTGATCGAGCACGTAGCAAACCTGAGTGGCCCGTCCAGGTAGAGAGCTGTACTCACCACAATGGCCGAGTACGGGTAATCTGCTCGGATGAACGTTCACTTGGGTTGGTGAAGGAGGAGGCAAAGAAGCTGGTTCCAGGACCCGGATCCCGTAAGGGTTACTGGATTATGGGGCCGGGTGACTTGCCTCCTACTAAGAGATGTACCGCGTGGGTTCCGTTGGATGTGGCCGAGAGCAGGAAGGATCTCCTTCAGCTCTTGGAGGCGTCCAACACGAACCTACGTGTGGCAGGTCTGCACCTCACCACTGAGGCGCCACCAACTGGCCAGGGCCATATGCGTGGGCGCGTCTGCGTCTTTTCCGTTGAGGAGGATGCTTTTCAACGGCTGAAGGCTCTGCAGATGCGACCATTCTGTGGCATGGGCAGATTGGAGTTCAGACACCCAACGCCTGCTGCTCCGCCCCCAGCACTGAAAGCCCCGGCCAACAATGATGGAGGAGCTGCCTCTGGTATGGTGGTTTCCACTTCACCTGCAGACCCGTCTGTAGGTGCTGGGGAATCTTCCACCATTGGGGACCTGGATATCTCTCCCATTGGTAACCCGTCTGGTCTCGTATCATCGGCAGTCGTGGGTGAGAAACCGGGTCCTAGCGGTCTGAATCTGGTCTTTGGATCCTAGATCCAGGGCTAGACCCTTTCCTTCCATCATGGTTATTGTTCATGGATGGCAGCTGAAAATGCACCGATGTTACAGTGCCTCTGTTGAATTGCAGAGGAAGCTGGAACACGATGCAGAGTTCATGGTTCTCATTCAAGAGCCATACACTTTTGGTGGCTTAGCCACTATCAACCTTTTGGGGTCCATGGTCTTCCAAGCACCTGCGGGTGATAACTTGCGTAACAGAGCAGTCATAGTAGCGTCTTCATCCTTGAACGTATGGTCTGTTCCTGGTTACACCGACAATGATATGGTCACTGTTGCTATGGAATGCTGGTGCTCCTCTGTGTACATGCCACAATTACCGCAGACTCAAGCGTGCATATAAATCTATGATTCGTAGAGCTAAAAAGAGTTCCTGGCGGAACTTCTGCAGCAGCAACGAAAACATACACGATTTTAACATAATCGGTAAGTTACTCAAAGGAGTAAGGAAGGTACAACTGGACGTTTTACAGAAAACTGACGGTACGTACACTTCTAGCTCCAGCGAGACCCTAGAGTTCATGATGTCCGTGCACTATCCCGGTAGTGTAAGGATAGACCATGACTCACCCTTTACCCTGCCAAAATTGAGCTGGTGCAACCGGCAATTTGATCACTTCATTACGGAGGAGAGAATTGCTAAGTCTATCAGTTCTTTTAACAGTTATAAATCACCTGGTGGAGATATGGTCAGTCCTGTAATGCTCCAAAGGGCGGGTCATGCCTTGCGAGAGATTCTGGTTCGACTTTTCCGAGCTAGTCTCTGCCTGAGTCATGTTCCTGATACCTGGTGCAACGCGAGGGCTGTCTTTATCCCGAAACCAGGGTAACCCTCGTATCTGAAGGCTAAGTCCTTTAGACCGATCACTCTGACCTCTTTCTTCCTGAAAGTTTTGGAGAGACTGGTCTACTGGCACCTGAGTGAGTGCATTGGCGGACTCAACCCAAAAATGCACTTGAATCAGTTTGCTTTCAAACAGGGCCACTCGACCGATGCAGCCCTGCATGCCGTTGTTCAAAAGCTTGAAAAAGCAGTGTTCAAAAAACAACTAGCCCTTGCCCTGTTTTTGGATAATGAAGGTGCCTTTAGTAATGTCTCTCTGGCGGCTATAAGGTCCACTTTATTCAATGCAGGAATAGAGATACACCTGGTCACTTGGATCATGGGGATGCTGAAGAGCCAAAGGGTCACAGCTACTCTTGGTGATTATAACATCTCTGTTCGTTTGACTAGGGGTACACCACAAGGAGGAGTTCTCTCACCACTCTTATTCAATCTGGTGATGAGTGAACTTCTCAGGAAACTGACTAATGTTTCCGGAGTTTATGCACAGGCTTACACTGATGATGTACTCCTGCTATCAACTGGAATAGACTCCTTCACTATTAGTGAACGAGTTCAGGAAGGTTTGATGACTGTTGAGGAATGGGCCAGAGAATCTGGACTATCCTTGTGCAGCAATAAAACTTTTGCTACTATGTTTACATGGAAACGGAAATGGAAGTATTGCCCCCTAAGACTTATGGGACAAGAAATTCGGCTTGTGGACAGAGTAACTTACCTCGGAGTGACCCTGGACTCAAAGCTGAGCTGGATCCACCATATAGTTGACAAGTCTGCTAAAGCCAATAGATGCCTCCTACTGTGTATGCGAGCAGTTGGACAGACCTGGGGGTTTTCTCCGAAGGTCATGATGTGGATTTTCACCACCATGATTCGACCTATTATGAGCTACGCTGTTACAGTTTGAGCGGCAGGGCTGGAGACTGTCCACACTGCAGCGGAAGGCTTGTATTGCCGTTTCATTGGCCTATCCTGGAACGCCCACAGCCGCACTAGAGATGCTCCTCGGCCTGCCACCTCTGACTTCCTTTCTCAAAGGGACAGCGGTGTCAGGTGCTTACCGGTTGAAGCAGGCGGGTTTGTGGAGGGGTGGTTACATAAAAGACACTTTGGCTCACCAGAGCCATGTGAATTGGTGTGACAATAACTCCAGGGACCTACCTGTTCTAGCCTTTCCGGGAGACCTATGCAGCCCTCGGTTAAATCTACAAGTGAGATTTAAGACGAGTACTGTGGCCCCCGACCACACAGTGGAAGATTCGACTGTGGTCTGTTTTACAGATGGCTCTAAGCTTGAATCTGGCAGAACAGGTACAGGAGTATACTTCCCTAGTAGGAACGATCGACCTAGTTGTATATCTAGGTTATCACTCCTCCGTTTTCCAGGCGGAGATATTGGCGATCACTCTGGCAGCAGAGAGACTGACCAGCATCATTTCCGGGGAACCTGATGTGGAGAGAGTTATCATAAACTCAGATAGCCAAGCGGCAATCAAAGCCGTGGTTAGTTTGAAGACCAGGAGCCAAACGGTAAACCGATGTGTAAATGCCCTGAACTCTTTGAAGCAGCAAGCTGACGTCACTCTTCAGTGGGTTAAGGCTCACGTTGGTACCATTGGTAACGAAACCGCCGACTTCTTAGCTAAGGAAGCAGCTAAGACCTCATGTGAAGGACCCGAACCCTTTCTGCCAGTGCCCTATAGCTAGTGCATGTAAACTTTCAGTTTACTGGTGGATTGCGGATAATTCCAGAAGAAGATGAGCCAACCTATCTTCTTGTAGACAGACTTAAGAGCTCTTCAAGCAGCCTCTGGATAGGAGAGGCTGTCTGAGACTCTTGTCGTTGACTCGAAGGAAACTTCGTCTTACCCTGCAAATTTTAACAGGGCACGGAAACTTTGGATCCCATAACAAGATTACACTTGCCGACGATGTGTCAGAGACTTGCCCCAGAGACAAGGACTCATATTGTTGAAGAATGCCCTTCTTATCACAGGACTAGGGACTCTACTCTGGATGGATTTTTAACGGACCTCCACAGAATTAGTAGGACTTTCAGCTTCTCGCATCTTTCTACCTTTCTTGAAAGAATTAGGAGGCTGGAGGATTTCAACGACTAGTCTCTAGATCGGTTCAATGGGGATTTAGTACAGATGGGCCCACCTGCGGCCTGAGTGCTCACCCGCTTTCACAACAGCGAGCGGAGATCCTCTCAATAATAGCGCCGCTACATTATTATGCATGAAGCGGCAGCGCCGCTGCTTTTCAAAGTAGCGCTGCCCACCTCTGGTTATTAATATTTTCTACTTTTTAACTAACTGTAACAATATAATTAAGTTAAATACCCAGGCTACAAATCACTGAAAACAGTTGTAACACTTAACAATATAATGGCAAATTTTAAATTTAACTTTACCAGTGGATTTTATCTCTGCATCAAAGTAATTTAGGAATCTTGTTTGCAAAATCTCTATTCTATTTTATTTACACTATTTCAGAATTAGGTATTCTACGAGACAAATAGATGAACGTGTTAGTTAAAGTTAAAGTGCTAACTCCCTCGTAAAAGATATCATACAACTTGTTTAAGTGAAGGAAGAATAACCTTTCAGACTAAAGCTAGCTAATAATTTATCACTAAATATTGACCCCATGACTGCAACATTAGAAGTTAACTTTTTAACAACAGTTGCCACTTCTTAATCACTGCTATTATTGATTAGAATTAACACTGAACATTAGAATGAGTTGGGAAAAAATGATAACTTCTAAAGATGTTATCACTAATCTACTCAATTTTATTTGATAGCTATTTCGCATCTGAAAAAGTGAAGGTCACTTACCTAGTCTGAGGAGGCAGGAAGTTGAGAGGCTGGTGACCAAGGGGTGTTTTAGAGGCTGCTATTTCGGTAGGCATGGGGGGGCATGGCTGAAGTACAGTGGGGGAGTCACTTGTAGAACTACTCAGAGCATTCTGAAGAAAAGAAACACGCTTACATTAGTGAATGAACTAAAAATCATTTCTCTCAATTTGCTAGCTACTGGCCTATTTTTCTTAGTAGCTATGCTATCTCGTGACCGGAAATTTCGCCGTATGAAATTTCACACCCAGGAATTTTTGCCGTCTGGATTTGTTTTGAGAGAGTCAAAATAGTTTAACAAGACACTTGATAGCAAACAATAACAATTTCATACAAAAAAAAAAAAATTGAATGGACAATAAAACTTAATTATTTGTTCTTAGATTGTTCTTTATTTTTTAATTTTAAACTTAGTTTTGACGATGTCATGAAAATTTACATGATATCAGTTGGTACTCTTGTTACCAAATGCAATTACACGATCAACTTGTGTTGTGTTTCATTGTCCATCAAATAAAAGATTTTTTCATTTTTACCATGTTTATCCTTTTTTGTGAAGCTACTTGTAATTTTAGAGGATAGCGCTAGGATTATGTTCTTCAACTACGAGGTCTTAGATTTTTGTATCAGGTAGGTAGTCTCGTATTCTTCATTCACTATCACCTCTTCACATTCCTCTTCTATCCATTAGTGCAGTCACCGGTGCTTGTGTCCCTTTTCGTCACATTCCTTGGTAAGTGACTGCATTGAGGTAGGTAGTAGCTTTTCTGCATCCATGAGCCTTATCACCGACGGTTCACGAAGCTTTGTTCAAGAAGCCACATTCCTTTCTGACTGCTTCTTCCAGTCTCTTGTACTTAATTTCCTTTTGGCATAAGCGATAGCTATGGCCTTTGGTTCCAAAGCATACGTTAAACCCATACTAAAATTAAATTAAAATAAAACTGAAAATCAGAATAAAGTCACTATTCATATAGCTATAATTAGTCTGCTTTCTCTTTTTATCAGTAACTATCCTATTAACGGGGGTTGAAGAAGGACCCTAACAATTAGCTATTTTGGTGATCACTTTAAATTATTTGTCTGGGGTTCTTAAGCCGAGAGTTAAAAATAAAATTTACGGCGAAAATTCCTCAGGGCGAATTTCCTTGTGGCGAATTTTCTGGCAGCGAAATTTTCCTACAGCGAATTTTCTTTCGGCAAAAATTCCTAGTACCCTGCTACCTACATATTTATAACACCCGAACTCCCTGCCAGTACATGAAACAATCATGAAGTGCAGAGTACAACAAAGTAGCGGATACAACCAACTACATAACGCCATTATGTTGAAATTCTTCAAAATGAGAAATTTCAAACTTTGTGTTTCATAAATTTCATTAGTAGCTAGCTATTCAGTGATAGATTCGGAATAAATAACTTGGAACCATCATAGCTCAAACAGTCGCTCTTAGTTTCTAAAAAACGGTTATGATTTTCGGATTCTTTAGACCAAGGATACCCAAATTTTTACCTTGTCGACCCCTTTACACGATATTTGACTAATCGTCGACCCCTTCCTTTATTGGATATTTGACGTATCACCTACCCCAAATAATACAAAAAATCCTTAGGTATTGTTAGTAAAAGCGTTAAAACATTTTCATATATTAGCAGTTAACATGCCATATTATTTCAATTATTAACATAAATTTCACGATAAGCTATCATATCTCTGCATTAAAATAGTCGACAATATTGGGGTGAATGGGCTTGATGAGTTCCAGCAAAACTTTTGATGTAAGATTGAAAATTTGTAAACTTTCTGTCTCAAATCACCACTATTCTTCCAAGTTCAACGTGTCCAATGAACAGATTCCTTTGGAAACAGGTCCATCCTTCTTTAACAACTAAAATCAAATCTTTATTCAAGTCAAAACTTTATTTAAAAATTAGAATTTTTAACTTTTCCGCCCCCACCCACTTAGAACTGCTTCAAAATAATTACTAATCTATCCAACACTTAATGGGGCATCTCCCCTTCACCGCCCACCATATTTCATGCAACACTCTCCTCTTCTCTTTCTCATCTCCATCTCCAAACAAAACTCCCCAACACTGAATTTCCACTCTCCTGCCTTGGTCTCTGCAACTCCACTGGCTGCCTTCTTGGTTGCCTACACTCCAAAATAAAATGCTCCTTGACCTCTTATCAACTTGCATCTGTCACTCTCCTCTTCCCATCTTCTATAGTCCAACTTCAAACATCCTGTCTTCGCAGCAAACCACAGCCTAGATGCCATTCCCTCCACATGATCTTCCTCTCTCATCTCTTGAACCATGTGAATCCTAAAACTGCACCTCTGATCCATCTTCTCCCTCCACTCTGAATGCACCAACTCTGCTACCATTTTCTTCACTTGCTCCTTTGACATTACTTTTAACTTGACATTACCTCCTCAATCCCTGACGAGTTCATACACATTCCATTCTCTTTCAACTCCTCATCCATTCACTCTGCTTTACCAGTGCATTTCTAAAGACTAATCATCATCTTGTTCTTCCCTTATTCCACTCTTCTGAAATACTGCACCCTTTTTCGCACCATTCTACTCTCCATCATACCTATTCCAATGTCTCATCTCATCCCTAACAACCCTCGTTCATGATGCTTACAACATTCTTCGTATTTCTGCATTCTCTAGTCTCTGCAAAATATTCACATCCTCCACCATCAGTCTCACAACTTATGACCCAAACAGATACAACCCTCTTCCAATAACTCTTACCTATCATCACTTTATGACACCCTTTTTCTATAACAGTATGTCATGCCTTCCCATCCATATCATTCCTCTATATCACAAACATATTTCTTGTACGCTGGCCCATTACACCCAAATATCTCTCCTCATCCACCACTAATATTCCCTCAATTTCTTCAACCTGCCTCTCGACATTGAACAAGAGAACTTCCTATTGTTCCTATTGTTCATCTCTAATTCATATCTATCAGCCACCCGTCTCACCCGCTCCGCTACCTCATTTACACTCTTTGCCAAATCAAGTTATCATCTGCAAAGATCAGACTAATCAACTAAAATAACACAGATGACACCATACAATACGTAGCTACATCCTTGTCTTATGCCACTCTCTACCTCCACCTCAACATCATTCTGCTGACTTATCACAAGTCTTGTTCCATCTTCACTATATGCCCTCTTAAACAGTTCCACAACTCTCCCCTCTACTCTATAGCTACTCTTCGAAACGTTCAGTCTCTCTTTTGTTAAAATTGCATGGCTGAAGCCAGAGTATGAGAGTATGTATGAGGTTGGAATGTCACTTTTGCCCTTATGCCATTTTCATTATAAATAGATCAATCATAAATTCTCTACTAGCTACTTGACGTTTTTTCACCTGCGCAACATTGATGAGAGAAGAAACGTGTCGAGTGTGCTGGAGTAACCTTATGGTGTTTTGAACTGTCACATCAGACTGACATGACTCACCACTAAGTCTGAAAAGAAACCATTTCACTTTAGATATCACAATTATAAATAGCTAGGTAGCTACATATGAAGAAAATTATTAAAAAGAAATTCAAGACACACAGTAATTTCTAATTGATTTACCATCCCCCCAGGGAAAGCTGAGAAATGGGGTAGATTTCAGTTAGCTACTTGAAAATATTCCCAATATCTAGGTCACTAAAAAATACACTTTGAAAAGACCAATTTAAAAATAAGCCCCAGACGATATTACCCCATAGCTATGCTCTTTCATTTATAACTGAAATCAGGTAAATCGGTACAATACTAGTGAAGTTATGATTTAAATGATCCTAAAGAAGAAAATCAAACCTCAGGTAGCTATAGAGCTATAATTCGTCTCAGCAAAGCTCTGAGGTGAGGTAGCTAACTGATAATAGAACAACATAGACTCCAACCACTTTTTCTTCCATTAGGACTGTTAAGAGCTAAACGATTTTTTTTTCAATATCAATAAAATTGATCAATTAATAGTGCCATCATTTTTGATAGCACTATTACACTAGTGAATAATATGCCTCACATTTGGAATGATGAAGTTAACTGAGGAGAGGGTTGGTGCAGAGAAGCATTGACTGGAGGGTATAACTGAGGGGTCAGGAGTTTGTCCCAGTCTACAGAACTGATGCTGTGATCTTCCCTGAAAAAAATTGTAACCATGAGTCAAGTTATAAAAGTAAAACTCAACACACTGTCCATGGTGTGTCCTTAGAAGGTGATAGCTACTATCTATACCTACCTACTATTTTCAACTCTGACAATTCATTTCAAGAAGGGTTCTTTCAGCTCATTGATTTAGTAGCTACCTACTTATTGAAATTGCATTACAGCTATAATAGCTATATTAAAAAATAGCTAATAGCTATAAATATAAAAAATATCAATATAAGAAATTTAGTAGACCGTTTAAGTCTTCTTCTGCACCAAAGGCTATAGCTATAAATAACATTGGGAAGGAAAATGTAAAAAAGAAAATGTAAAAAAGAAAATTTGAAAATGCAGTCAAACAGTAAAATGAGTCAAGACTGAAGTCATCTTGCCAGTTACTATCAATCATATTATTCTAAATGCTAATAGATGGAAAAATATAGTTCATGGATAACATCTCTTATCAAACAAGGCAATCAATGGTGACTGATAGATATAGGAGTGAAGAAAAAATTTAAAGACTAAGTATGCAAAGTTTGCAGTAAGTGACCCAATTTCACATAACTAAATCCATAAAAACATGTTTATTGAATCTGTGCATCATTTTTCACATTCACATGCCAGTAGCAACTTGTGCAAAAACTTTTCTCCACTTCTAATTGAAATTGAAATTTATTTATTTTATTAACTTATTAGCTAGCTATGCATTAAAATATAAAAATGACTATATGAACTAGGGCTGTACCGATATTATCGGTATCGGTACTAGTTATATCGGCCATTTTTTAAGTATCGGTACTTGATATCGGATCGGCAAATATTAATTCAAAAATGCCGATAGCTACTATTAAAGTCTTATTTTTATCAAAAATTCACTTACTACATCTTTGATTGCTTTAGTTTCTATTGTTGAGAAAATGAACAATGAATATCATCAAACTAATTAATTTTGTTTAAAGTGTCTTTTCTTAAATTTAACGGCAGCAGACAACAATAAACTGAAAATAAAACATGTCCATAAACATGTTCAGATTGAACCAATTATGACAGACGTACATATTAGGATTATAATGATTAAATAGGTGGTAATAATTATGATTCTGGTTAAATTGTTATAAGTAAGAAAATTTTAAGTTTAAAAACGTATGATTTAAATATATAAATCATAAGCTCACGTACCATGGCATATATAATTTTGTAAACAAAATGGCTGTCTGATGACGCGCTATAACTAGGTATATTCCAAACAGACACTGACTTGTATCAAACTTGTACTAAAACGGTTATATATAATAAGTCGTTGCTATTCAATGAATATAAGCAGAGTATTAAGAATAATGGTTGAATGAAATAAATTAATCATGTTTTGGATTATGAGCAATGATTACAATACTTGAAACTTATTTATATTGTATTTAAAAACAAACTGGACGAAGTCACGAATATACCAATTTATTAGCTACATCCGGTTTCTTAGTACTACTCTAATCATACGTCATCAATGCTTCCAACCAATAGCAGTGCACATTTATGGCCATAAGAACATTGAATATAAGTATTCGGTACATCATTGGTAGATAATAGATTGTGCATACCTACGTAGTATGTACATTATACGGTACATATCAGACTTGCCGAATCTGATACTATTCTATCAGATTCGGTACATTTAATATATAGGTAGCTAAATAAAATTACTAATAATAATGTGTAATTAAAAAATATCAGTGTATCGGTATCGGGAGTATCGGAATATCTGTGATTTTTAAGTATCGGTGTATCGGCAGATTACCAAAACCTAGTATCGATTCTCGTATCAGTATCGGCAATAATTATGGTATATATCAGTACAGCCCTAATATGAACTAATTCAAAAGCAGCCCAATCTAATAGTTAGCTAATCAGTAAAGAGAAAGAATTCCATAAATAGCTAGCTATATGAAATACATTACCTAGCTATATTTTAAATTGCAGCTAGCTACTCATTGTTGCTCTGAATCTATTAGCCATGTTAAAAAAATGGAAAGAAAGAGAAATTTCCAATAGCTAGCTACAGCTTAAAATATCTTCACTCCATATGCCATGTCTCTGTTCATCCTAACCACCTTTTATCAATACAAAATAATGTCAAAATAAATTATAAATCAATTGATAATTGAGAACTAGCTATCAACTTCACTACAAGATGTTAAGACTTACCATGTATCATCAGAATTGTTTTCCAGTTCCCCCCATAATGTTTCCTTGGAATTATTCATATTTGAATGATTAAATAGCTTCTTAAAAATGCATTATCTTGCAGAGTTGACACTGAAAGAGAATCTGATGTTAGTTAGTGCGCTGCTATTTAAATGAGATAGGTGCCTAGTGTTTGATGCATCGGAAAATCCTGAGAATCTTTACCAGAGATTCACCGATACCAGTACCAATTACAATTAGCTACTTTAATATTCTTGTAACCGATACCCAGACTGCAGGAACTGATAAACTATTCTCCAAGAAATCCTCTATTTTAGCTTCTATTTTCAGTAAAATGCATGTAAATATAGGAAGAAATTAAGGATTGTTCACAAAAAAAAAGTAAAAATGTCCCATATTCTGCAGACTGGACTGATACTAATTACTTTTTAAAAGTATATATTCAAGCCAAAGAACTCTCCCACCACCGATTGTTTATGGTTCTCCTCTCTGTCTCTGCAATTCCAAAGTCCCTTTCATCCTCCAGCTCTGCACAATCCAACATAAAGTGCAACAATTCTTCCACACCTCTCTCCACATATCAAGTATCTCTCCTCATTCCTCTCACTTGTCCTGTCTCCCAGACTCAAACAGTTTGTTCTTGCCCGGACCACATCCTGTCTCTTTCTCCTCCTTCGTAGTCCTCATTCCTCGTGTCCGACTTATACTCGATGTAAAGCCATAGGGTGCTACTCTCAATTAACCCCTCCTTCCACTCCCTCTCAAGTCTCACTGCTATTCTCCTCTTTCCCTCCTGCTCCTGCTCATGCTCACGCCACTGTATAAAAACCAGAAAAAAGGAATTTTCAAGTTCAAGTTAAAATTTCCAGAGAAGCTTTTGTATCAGCTCTAGTCTCATAAATAAAATCATAATCAAATAATTCTTTATTTATAAAAGTATGATCAAGCCTTAAGCTAAAACTTGAAACAAATCCTACATACATCAAAACTAAAATATTTACAAATAATAATAAAGTTTTTAAAATTTGCACAACCTGTCTTCTACGTCTCCATACATAATTTTAAAACCAAATTCTAATTACAATATTTACATGTTTACCAGGGACAATCTGCCAAGCGTTCTCTTCAATACCCACCCCATCCCCACCCAAGTAAAATAATATAGCTCATAAACTCTCCATTTGACTCTCCAAAATTAACCAAATTTCTCTCCAAAATCATGAAATTATCATAAATTCTCTCCAAAATCATGAAATTATCATAAATTCTCTCCAAAATCATGAAATTATCATAAATTCTCTCCAAAATCATGAAATTATCATAAATTCTCTCCAAAATAACATTGTAGCATAGGAGAAAATTAGATTTTTCTTACCATTTGCAATTGAAGGGCTCAAATAACTGTCACAAACTCGCCATTAAAATAGCGAGTTTGGACATGCTTCATTACCTGGATCCCCACTGATATAAACTCAGCAGAGATTTGGAGTGGTCCTACTGGGAGCCGGGAGGGCTTAAGGGATAAACACAATATGGGGAAAATGCCGGGCATTCTCTTCAGTACCCACCCTAATCCCCGGCCAGTCTGCAGAGTGCGTCTCTTCTCCCGCAGAGATTTTATTTTGAGAGAGTTACTCTCTGACTCTCAGCAGCAGATTTAGAATCTCCCTCAGCAAAATTAATGGTAACATAGGAATTAATTCAAAATCTACCGCAGCAAAATTAATGGTAACATAAGAATTAATTCATGATCTCCTGCCAGTCTGTATTTGGTGCAAAAAATCACACTGACTTTTTCAAAAAACTGAAAAAAATCCATCATAAATTTCCAGTAATTTGGCTGATCCACCAACATTTTCCCAATTTATCCACCGAAAATTAATGGTAACATAGGAATAAATAGCTAAAAATCCACAGAATTTGCCAGAATATTAATTTTTAAAATGAAAAAATTCCACCGACATTGTCTGTGGAATTTACCACGAAATACAGACTGGGTGGTGGTGGGAAAGGTGTATTGGAAGTCGGTGGTGTTGGCGAGTGTGTTGTATGGAGCGGAGGTGGTTGATGTGAGAGAGGAGGATGTTGAGAAGTTGCAGAGGCAGGAGAATGTGGCTATGAGGAGGATACTGGGGGCACCCAAGTATGCGTCTGTGGCAGCTATACGGGGAGAGATAGGCATAGGTACAATGAAGAGCAGGTCCAGCAGGATGGTGAGAAGCAGACTACAGTATTTAAGGAGGAAGATGCAAGGAGAGAATGTGCTGGTGAAGAGAGTTTTGAGTGACATGAGGAGAGGTGGAGTGGGATGGTGGAAAAGAACGCAGAGATACTTGGAGTGGGCTGGAATAGAGGCAGATGAGCTGGAGATTATGAGCGGACAGGAGGTAAAGACTAAAGAGGAGAATAGCGGAGAGAGTTGAGAGGGAGTGGAGGGGGGAGTTGTTGGAGACTATGGAGAGGAGTACACTGTGGCTATACAGAGAATATAAGACCGAAATGAGGGAGGAGGACTACGAGGGAGGAGAGAGAGACAGGATATGGACTCCATGTTTCAAAGTATGGACAAAGTCGCCAGTATATTGGCGACTTTTGAGGGGTGAAATAAGTTTGAAAACAAGTAAACCACTCATAAAATAGTCTCAAAAGATGCACATGCATCAGACATGAAGCATGACTCGATGAGGATATTTTCAATTGTAAAATCTTCACTAGGAAGTCAAATTTCGTCTATAAAGTATCTTAAATGTGGCGACCTGGATCCATTTTCTCACTAAACTGGCGACTCTCCTGCCACACTTTGAAACATGGGATATGGTTCCGGGCAGGAACAAACTGCTTGTGGCTGGGAGCCTGGGAGACAGGAGGAGAGAGAGAGGGAAGAGGCGAGATGCTTGATATGTGGGCCTGTCAGTCTGAAAAGTAGATCTCCAGAGACCCAGGATTTTTTTCCAGAAATAGGGATTTGGGCGCAGCAAATTACATGGGAACATAGGAATTAAATAGGACTTGGGCGCAGGATTAATTCACAAATCCTGCTGTACTTTTCAGACTAGTATGTGGAGAGAGAGGAGTGGTAGTGGAAGACTTGCTGCACTTTGTGTTGGATTGTGATAAGCTGGAGGGCGAGAGGAGGGGGGCTGTGCCGCTGTGGAGTTGCACTGTTGCAGAGACTCCATGTTTCAAAGTATGGACAAAGTCGCCAGTATACTGGCGACTTTTGAGGGGTGAAATAAGTTTAGAAACCTGTTAAAAACAAGTAAATCACTCAAAGATAGTCTAAAGTGATATACATGCATCAGACCTGAGACATAAAGCATAAGGATGTTTTCAAGTGTTAAATCTTTCCTGACACACTTTGAAGCATAACAGAGACTGAGAGCAACAGTATCGAAAAGCTGAGCGGCGCACTGCTGTACTTTCTATTAATGATCTCAAAGTAAATAACTGTTATGAAGTTTGTTGTATCCGCTAGTTTGTTGTTCTGCACACTTCATGATTGTTTAATGACCTGGCAGGGGGGTTACATCTACCTAACGGCTAACTAATAAGTTTTCATTTACACCTCAGACTGAAAGTTTTAAGTTTACAATAGTTACCCCATAAAATTTTAATTACAGTTTTCTATGATGAATTTTATTTTCTATTCCAAATTAAACATCTCAATCAAATAATTAAACTGTGTAATATAAATTCATTGGATTCAGGTACCGTCAGGCATCAGTCATATATCTGATAAAACAATTACCCATCAAATTCACTCCATTTATCATTAATCTGTATTCAAAATACCTACCTAATAGAATGTACAGTGGTGCGCCGTACTGTGGTGCGCCGCTCAGCTTTCAGATACGTATCACTGAGAGTGGAGGAGAGGCGGACTGTGTTGGGGGAGTTTTTGTTTGGAGGGGAGCAGAGGAGAGCAAGGAGCGAGGTTCTGATGAAAATGTGAAGGAGGAGAAGAGTGATCGAAGGAAGAATTAATTGATTTGGATGAGGAGGAGGATGAGTTGTGCAGATGAAGAGGATGAATGGCGCAGATGAAGAGGATGAATGGCGCAGATGAAGAGGAAGCCGATGAAAATGGCACTATTCAAGAAACACCTGACTGACTGACTAGTGACTGGAAACTTCTAGGTTTAAAACAATATTACAAGGTAGCTATGCAGAATTTAAAACAAAAAATAAAATAAAAAAAAGTGATAAGACCATTATTGAAGTTTAGTCGAACACATATTCACAAAAATATAGGAAACAAAACATAAAAGTATAGTAAATAATACAAGAGATAAAAATTTTGTACCTATACATTCAGATCCATTTTCATACATTCAATTTGCGTGCAAGCCTACGGTACTAAGTTGACTAAAACATGGAAAATAGGAATTTATTTGCGTACCATGCTGGGTGTGAGAAGGTGGGTAAAAAGGATTATGAGATGATAAGTAAGATAGGGGATAAGGGAAGGTGGTACTGTCAAGGATGTAGAGGGGTGGAAGGTAAAATGAAAGAAGAGAATAAGAAATATAAGATTGAAATGGGAGAAATGAACAAGAAGAATAAGGACCTAAAACAAGAAATTAGTAAAATAATGAAGGAATTTGAGGGAGTAGAGGAAAGATGTAGGAAGATGACACAGGAGTTACTGCTGAATCTGAAGAAAGAGATGGTAGACAGTATGGAGAAAGCTATGAATAAAATGAGGAGTGAATGTGATGAGAAGATCAGAATGGAGAAGAAACAAATAGAAGAGTTGAAGAGGGTTATAGAAAGTAGGAACTTGGTAGGAAGTCAGGGAGAGGGAGTGGAGAGAGAAAGGACCAAAGAAATGGATAATATCAGAAGTGTGATCGAGGATGTAAAAAAGAAATGCAGCGATGAATGGAATAGAAACAAAAGAGATATTGATAACCTGAAGAGTGCAATAGGAAATGGGATGGAGATGGTGAACCAGGGAGAGAAAGTGAGAGAGGAAATGGAGAAAATAAAGGTTGAAATAGCAAGTATTGGGGTAGAGGAGATGGGAGTGGAAAGAGGAATCAAGGGGAAAAAGATAGAGGAGATAGAGATGAAACTGGAAGATCTGGAAAAAGAGAAAAAGAAGAAAAATGTAGTGATCTTTAATCTTGTAGAGTCGGACAAACAGGAGCCAAATGAACGGTACAAGGAAGATGAGAGCAGTTGCAGGAAAATACTAGAAGAGTTAGACCTAGTAGAAATGAAATTGGTGAACATGATTAGATTGGGCAAGAGGATTGAGAATGGCAGTGGCACCAGACCACTCTTAGTTAAGTTAGGTAGTGAGGAAGATAGAAATGAGATTCTGTATGTGACAAAGAGATTGAGAAATTCTATGAGATTTAGGAATGTGTACATAAATAGAGACATGACGGCGAATGAAAGGGAGAGTGATAGGAAGTTGAGGGAGGAATTGAAGGAGAGAAGAAATGCAGAGGAGGGGGTTACATTTGTAATAAGAAAGAGGAGAGTAGTTAGGATTGAGAGGGAAGAGGAAGACAGAAGAAATAACAATGAGGCGATGGGGGGAGTCAGGCCTAAAGTGAGGGGAAACCAGCAAAATTTTCAGGGGGGAATGAGAGGAGGTTATGGGGACAGAGGGAGGGGAGCATCAGGGGGTTACCAGAGGGGAGCGGGAGTGAGGGGGAGGTATTGAGGGGTGCTATGTGCATAAGATTAATGAATGTGCAGGGATTAAGTATAGGAAAAAGTACAGAAATATTTGATATGATAAATGAGAACATGCTGATGTTTCTAACGGAAACTCAGAAGAAGGTGGATGATGTTAGACTGGAGGGAGGAATAAAGGTGTGGCAAAGTATGAGGGAGATGCAGGATAGAAAGGGAGGTGGACTCATGTGTGCATACAAAGAGAATGATAGTATAGATCTGGAGAAGAAAGAGACTAAGAGCAGGGACATACTGCATTTGAGGGGAAACATTGAGAAGTTGAAAATTACAGTGGTGCTTGTATACCTGAGGACAGGAAATGATGTGGAGGTGGAGTTGTTTAACGAGGAAATTATCAGGGAGTGTGAGGTGATTGTGAGAGGGATTGGGGATGAGGAAGGAGTTTTGGTGCTTGGTGATTTTAATGGTCATCTCGGTTACTTGGGTTACCAGGTGGAAAACAGAAACGGAAGATTGGTAAGCAACTTTATAGAGAGATGTGACCTGATTCTGCTAAATTGTGATGAGAGGTGCGAAGGGATTTACACGTGGGAGAGAGCAGATCAGAAAAGTGCTATCGACTTGGTGATGACGAACGAGATACTGTATGGGAGATTTGTGGAGATGAAAATTGATGAAGGCAGAGAAGTGGTGGATTTTTCAGACCACTGTGTGGTTGATACTTACATGAGAATGGGTATTAGAGAGGAGAGACGGGAGACTGGGGGGTGGCATGAGGCAAGTTATTTCAAGTTTACGGAAGAAAGAAGTGAAAGGTTTAGAGCTGGAGTTGAGGAGGAGTTGACGGGATTAGGGGAGATGAGCATGGAAGCTTTGAATGGCATCATGAAAAGTGTAGCAGAGAGAACACTGAGGGCAAAGTATAGGAGAAGGGTAGAAAGGAATGGGAAGATTGAACAACCATGGATGAATGATCTGATAAGAGAGGAGATTAAGAAGAGAAGAAGGCTGAACAAGGAACACAGGAACTGGAGAGAATTAGAGGGCAAGGAGGAAGCATGGAAGAGGTATGTGGAGCAGAAAGTGAGGGTGGCCCATATGATATCTGGAGAAATGAAGCTGCATGAGAAGAGACAGGCACAGGAAATTAAAAGTGGCAATAGGGGAAGAGATCTCTGGGAGAGGATTAATAAGTTGAGAGGAATAGACAGGAAGAAAGAAGACTTGAAGATTTACAGTGCAGAGGGGAAGAGATTGGAGGGAGGAGAGGTGAGGGAGGAGGTAGTGGATTTCTGGCAGGGAATATACAAATTGCATCCGAACAGAATGGGAGAAATGTGGACAGAGGAGATCAGGGGGAAATATGAAGAGGAT
This sequence comes from Caprella mutica, assembly GCA_947561585.1. NCBI lineage: Eukaryota > Metazoa > Arthropoda > Malacostraca > Amphipoda > Caprellidae > Caprella > Caprella mutica. The sequence continues at coordinate 20,671 of CANNZV010001150.1, read as the reverse complement.
CTAGTACTGAGAAGAAGACAAGAGAGAGAGGAGCAGGGGCAGGACAGGCTGTTACTACCGAGAATTGTGTTGGACCCCTACAAAGATGTGAAAGTGCTAGATATTGAAATAAACAAAGAAGAAATAGGAAAAGCCATAGAGAAGTTAAAAAGCAGGAAAGCAGGAGGAGTGGATGGACTGAAGTCAGAGATGTACAAAATAATGGGCAAGAGTGATGTTTTTCTGCTGGGAATGGAGAATAGTTACAGGAGAGTGCTGGAGATGGGGGAGGTGCCAGAGAGCTGGAAGAGATCGAGAACGGTAATGATACCTAAGAAGAAAAAACCCACGGTATCCGATCTCAGACCTATCGCAATGACGGATGTGTCATATAAGATGATGATGGCTGTGGTGAGAGATCGGATTGAGGACCAGATAAACAGGAATGGAATGAGGAGGGACGAACAGATAGGATTTACTCCTGGGGGAATGATTGTGGACAACCTGTTTGTTCTACAGGAGTGTGTCCATGAGTCATATAGGAGAAGAGAGGAGTTGGTATTGGTAGCAGTCGACTTTAAGAAGGCCTATGATTCAATTAAAAGGGAGGCGGTGCTGGAGGTGTTGAAGGAGTACAGGGTGGAGGGAAGAGTGTAGGAGTTGTTCAGGAAGGTATATTGTGAGGATAGGACCAGAGTGGAGTTGGGATGCGGTGATGTGGTGGAGATGGAGGTGGAGAGTGGGATTCGGCAGGGATGTACTGCATCGACAGTACTTTTCAAGCTGATTACCTTCAAGATGATTGAAGCATTGCCAGTCTGCAGAATATGTGAGATATTTGGGATATTCTCTCCGAACAATTTTGAATTAATTCCTATATTTACATTAATTTTGCTACGAACACATCTGAATTAATTCCTATATTTACATTAATTTTGCTACAAACAGATTAAGAGATCTCTACGAACACTTAACCAGTTTCTGCAGACTGGAAGCATTGAGGAGGAAGCTAACGGGAGTGCAGATAGGGGATGTGAGGGTGAGAAGTTTGTGGTATGCGGATGATGGTTTGCTTCTGTGTAGAAGTGTAGGAGAAGCAGATGAGGGCATACGGGAGCTGAAGAGAGTGGCAGAGAGATACGGATTGGAGGTTAATATGGAGAAAAGTCAGTGTATGTTATCCAGAGTGGAATAATAACTCATTTCAAATTGACTAGTAACTCTGTTAGGAATTTAGAATGAACAAAAATTACTCATTTTAACCCTAAAAAATGCAGAAAAAAGTGAATTATTTTTTAAGTTACAACTCCGCAGTGAAAACTATTGTAAAATAAGTCATTTAAGCTTCACAATTGGGCTTGTTGTGATGATAAACATCACTGATAGGAATGCAATCAATGCATGAAGTTAGGAGTAACTCTGTTGGAATTTATGTTTTCCAGTCTGGTATGTTATTTAATGTGAGAGGCGAGGTAGAAGAGATAGGAGGCATGGCGGTGGTGGGAGATATCAGGTACCTGGGAGTGAAAATTGAAAATAAAAAGAATATGTTTGAAAGCCACAGAAAAGATATGGTAAATAAAGCGAGGTGGATGAGCAACCTAACATATTCGGTAATTGAGAAAAACTGCCATAAGGTTCTGATAGGCAAGAATCCAGTCTGTATTTCATGGGAAATTCCACCGACATGTCGGCGGAATTTTTTCACTCTTGAGAATAATATTCTAGCAAAGTCAGTGGAATTTTGGCTATTTATTCCTATGTTACCATTAATTTTTGGTGGCTTTTCAGGGAAAATGTTGGTGGATTAGTCAATTTATTGGCAATATCTTGGTGGATTTTTTCAGCTTTTTGAAGAAGTCAGTGGGTTTCTATGCACCAAATACAGACTGGGCAAGAATTACTGGAAGGGGGTGGTACTACCCAGGGTGTTGTATGGTGCGGAGGTGTTAGGGTTGAGCCAAGTAAAATAGTATGTCTCATAAACTCACCATTTGTCTCTCCAGCTCTCTCCAATATTCAACAAATTCTCTCCAAAATGATCAAATTTTCATAAATTCTCTCCAAAATAACATTGTAGCATAGGAGAAAAATAGATAGAACTCGCCATTTGCAATTGAAGGTCTCAAAATAACTGTCACAAACTCGCCATTAAAATGGCGAGTTTGGACATGCTTTATTACTTGGGGGTTGAGGAAGAAGGAGATGGATAGTATTCAAACACAGGAGAATGCGGCAATGAGGAGAATGTTGGGGGCATCGAGAGGAGTAGCGGTGGCTGGAATGAGGGGAGACGTGGGAATAGGAACAGTAAGGAGTAGAGTAGCTAGAGGCCAAGTAAAATAGTAGGGTGTTTGTGCCAGTAATCGGTCACTTAAGGATAAATTACAAACAAATACCAATAACAAGTCACATATAAACGCTACCGACGCGATGCAACTATCATTAGAAAGCTAGAATTTTTATCTTTCCAATCGTTTTACACATAAACACATTTATGTTATTACTTATGCAATTAAAAGTAAAACCGTCCCATTAGTCTAAAATGCTAGTAATCGTCATAGCAATATCTATGTTCGGTCACTTCCAATTCTATTATCGTCAGGTGGCCAATCATAAGGAACTAATGTTCGTCATACTTGTTGATTAGTGACTGATTAATAGATAAATATAATAGTATAATTAGTCTCCCGCTTTTAATTACTAGTAATAGATTTTGTCATTCCTAATATCTATAGATTCTATACAATCAATGTGTATCTTTTTTTATTAATGTAATTCCTACTGTTCTAAGTAATAGTAAGTATTATGTTTATATTATCATTACCTACCCATACACACAACCAAACACTTCGTCAATGGTTAAAAATACGTTATATTTTAGTGCTGTCATTTCATTCGAAAGTTTGAACATGGTATATATTGTTGTTTGCTACACACCAGAATTGAAAACTGAGATATTTTATATAAATGTGATTATTTATTTACATAAACTGAAGCTCCTACAACTGCTACCTTCTACATGCAAGAGGAAATAATTACCCGCTTCAGAATCAACGGCTACTTTAAATTATAAGGTTTATTATATATTTGATTCGTCTGCCAAGTATACATTGATTATAATATTCAGATATTTTAAAATTGACAATCAATGCTTAATTGATTCATTTGTCAGAAGACTCAGATTGGTATTCAGTAATATCTATTAATTTAGTTATCCGGCCAGCAGCCTCTATACGTTTTCTTTGATTAGAGTAGTTCTGAAAAAGGGGGAATTATTTTAAATAAAAGCAAGCTGTAATTGCAATGCCGCATGCGCATTTCATGTCTATTTAGTTGCAGATATCTAAGCCTTATTATAATGCTAACTATAAGTCTATAACACATTTTATTTACTGATAAAAATTATTTTGAAATTGCTTTAACTCAATTAGATTTTCATTGAAATAGTACCAAAGCTAGGTTCCTAAGTAATTTTCAGCCCATAAATAACTGTTGCTTTGTTTAAGTTTAAACTGGACATAATTCGAATGTCCTCTTAAAAATAAATGCCGTCTACATTCCCTTTGGTTTGCCCTCTTCCACTATTGTGATGTAGATTCAACAATTCTTTGTCGCTATCAATGACGTCACAACCTGGAGTGGAAGTCCTGTTTTCTGTTGATTCTAAATCCTTCTGATTGAATTTTACGTATTTTGGCTATTGACAAACGCCATATAAAATTCACACGTGACACTATACAAGTGGGTATTATTATGTAAAATAACTAGGTATATATTTGACGTTAAAGTAATCATATCTTGTTATCATATGTAATAACGTATTTAATTCGGAAAACATGCAAGCGTAACTACTTCAAAATTTATTCATTAATGTTATCGGTCAATGTAACGATCTAAATTAATGAGTTAAAATAGCATGACGGGAAGTTTTTCCAGTAATAGTCAGGGTGGACGGATGGATTCTATGTTTAATCGGCCAGTCTGTCCGAACATTAAAATTAGTTGTTCTGATAATCTAGTGATCGGACTACCATTTTAAATAAAAAGTAAGTATTTGTTGGCTTAGATTTTAAAATGCACTGATAGATCGTAAAATGTACATCTAGAAAAACATACACCTGGTACATTAAAAGCTACTGAAACACACTCAGGAGTTTCAAAGAGGAACCGTTCTCTTACGAAAAATACAACGAACTGACTGATAACTTGACTTTCCGACAATGATAGGAAGCTACCTGTTAATTTGTGTGGTTAAATAATAAGAAGGAATTACTAATCAATTATACCTAGTGGTTGATTCTTCAATAATTTAGTATGTATGCCTCTATTCCTTAATATATTATATAGAAAATTATACTCAATGTGTCTGCTATTCCGATTACTAGAGGTATGCCGATTACTGGCACAAACACCCTATGTCTCATAAACTCGCCATTTGTCTCTCCAGTCTCCAGCTCTCTCCAAAATTCAACAAATTCTCTCCAAAATGATTGAAATTATCATTAATCCTCTCCAAATAAACATTGTAGCATAGAAGAAAAAATAGATAAAACTCGCCATTTGCAATTGAAGGGCTCAGAATAACTGTCACAAACTCGCCATTAAAATGGGTCCTGCTAAACACCGCCCGGAGCCACCCGGGACCGACCGGAGCTACCCAGGGACAAATTTCTACCCGCCATTAAAATGGGTCCTGCTAAACACCGCCCGGGACCGACCGGAGCTACCCAGGGACAAATTGCACGCTCACGTCACTTAGTATTGACTAAAACACGGAAAATGGAATTTGCGTGCACGCCCACGCAACTAAGTTGACTAAAACATGAAAAAGTGGAATTTCATGGAATTTCTTGGCGTGCACGCTCACGCAACTGTCTAAAACGCGGAAAAAATGAAATTATTGGCGTGCACGCTCACGCAACTGTCTAAAATGCGGAAAAAAAGAATTGGCGTGCACGCTCACGCAACGGTCAAAAATATTTTTGACTCAAATATTTTTGGCTCAAATATTTTTGACTCAAATATTTTTGACTCAAATATTTTTGACTCAAATATTTTTGACTCAAATATTTTTGACTCAAATATTTTTGACTCAAATATTTTTGACTCAAATATTTTTGACTCAAATATTTTTGACTCAAATATTTTTGACTCAAATTTTTTGACTCAAATATTTTTGACTCAAATATTTTCGACTCAAATATTTTTGACTCAAATATTTTTGACTCAAATATTTTTGACTCAAATATTTTTGACTCAAATATTTTTGACTCAAATATTTTGACTCAAATATTTTGACTCAAATATTTTGACTCAAATATTTTGACTCAAATATTTTGACTCAAATATTTTGACTCAAATATTTTGACTCAAATATTGACTCAAATATTTTGACTCAAATATTTTGACTCATATTTTGACTCATATTTTTTGACTCATATTTTTTGACTCATATTTTTTGACTCATATTTTTTGACTCATATTTTTTGACTCATATTTTTTGACTCAAATATTTTGACTCAAATAGTTTGACTCAAATATTTTGACTCAAATATTTTTGTCTCAAATATTTTTGGCTCAAATATTTTTGGCTCAAATATTTTTAACTCAAATATTTTGACTCAAATATTTTTGACTGAAATATTTTTGGCTCAAGTATTTTGACTCATATTTTTTGACTCATATTTTTTGACTCATATTTTTTGACTCATATTTTTTGACTCATATTTTTTGACTCATATTTTTTGACTCATATTTTTTGACTCAAATATTTTGACTCAAATATTTTGACTCAAATATTTTGACTCAAATATTTTGACTCAAATATTTTGACTCAAATATTTTTGTCTCAAATATTTTTGGCTCAAATATTTTTGGCTCAAATATTTTTAACTCAAATATTTTGACTCAAATATTTTTGACTGAAATATTTTTGGCTCAAATATTTTTGGCTCAAATATTTTGACTCATATTTTTTTGACTCATATTTTTTGACTCATATTTTTTGACTCATATTTTTTGACTCATATTTTTTGACTCATATTTTTTGACTTATATTTTTTGACTCATATTTTTTGACTCAAATATTTTGACTCAAATATTTTGACTCAAATATTTTGACTCAAATATTTTTGTCTCAAATATTTTTGGCTCAAATATTTTTGGCTCAAATATTTTTAACTCAAATATTTTGAATCAAATATATTCTTTAAAGATATATATTTTTAATTAATACTATTTTTTTCTTTTACTATTGATAACCCATTATTTTTATGGGAAGTACACTATAGTTAGTGAAATTGAAATATAAATATAAATTAGCGTGACGATATATTAATTTTATAATATAATTTTGAACGGAATTATGTGATGCATGAAAGGAACGTGCGTCACGCAACTTAATTAGCACAATGATGACAGAAAATATAAATTGGCGTGACGATATCAATTGTATAATTTACTATTGTATGGAATTATGTGTTGGCACGATAGAAACGTGCGGCACGCTGCTTAGTGAAAAGATAACAGAAATTATAAATTACCGTGACGATATCAATTGTATAGTAAAATATCGGATGGAACTATATGTTGGCGTGATAGAAACGTGCGGCACACAGCTTAGTGAAAAGATAACAAAAATTATAAATTAGCATGACGATATCAATTGTATAGTATAATATCGGATGGAATTATGTGTTGGCGTGATAGAAACGTGCAGCCCGCTGCTTGGTGAAAAAATAACCGAAATTATAAATTAGCGTGACGATATCAATTGTATAGTATAATATCGGATGGAATTATGTGTTGGCGTGATAGAAACGTGCAGCCCGCTGCTTAGTGAAAAAATAACCGAAATTATAAATTAGCGTGACGATATCAATTGTATAGTTTAATATCGGATGGAATTATGTGTTGGCGTGATAGAAACGTGCAGCCCGCTGCTTAGTGAAAAGATAACCGAAATTATAAATTAGCGTGACGATATCAATTGTATAGTATAATATCGGATGGAATTATGTGTTGGCGTGATAGAAACGTGCAGCCCGCTGCTTAGTGAAAAGATAACCGAAATTATAAATTAGCCTGACAATATCAATTGTATAGTATAATAACGGATGGAACTATGTGTTGGCGTGATAGAAACGTGCGGCACACAGCTTAGTGAAAAGATAACCGAAATTATAAATTAGCATGACGATATCAATTGTATAGTATAATATCGGATGGAATTATGTGTTGGCGTGATAGAAACGTGCAGCTCGCTGCTTGGTGAAAAAATAACCGAAATTATAAATTAGCGTGACGATATCAATTGTATAGTATAATATCGGATGGAATTATGTGTTGGCGTGATAGAAACGTGCAGCCCGCTGCTTAGTGAAAAAATAACCGAAATTATAAATTAGCGTGACGATATCAATTATATAGTTTAATATCGGATGGAATTATGTGTTGGCGTGATAGAAACGTGCAGCCCGCTGCTTAGTGAAAAGATAACCGAAATTATAAATTAGCGTGACGATATCAATTGTATAGTATAATATCGGATGGAATTATGTGTTGGCGTGATAGAAACGTGCAGCCCGCTGCTTAGTGAAAAGATAACCGAAATTATAAATTAGCCTGACAATATCAATTGTATAGTATAATAACGGATGGAACTATGTGTTGGCGTGATAGAAACGTGCGGCACACAGCTTAGTGAAAAGATAACCGAAATTATAAATTAGCATGACGATATCAATTGTATAGTATGATAACGGATGGAACTATATGTTGGCGTGATAGAAACGTGCAGCCCGCTGCTTGGTGAAAAAATAACCGAAATTATAAATTAGCGTGACGATATCAATTGTATAGTATAATATCGGATAGAATTATGTGTTGGCGTGATAGAAACGTGCAGCCCGCTGCTTAGTGAAAAAATAACCGAAATTATAAATTAGCGTGACGATATCAATTGTATAGTTTAATATCGGATGGAATTATGTGTTGGCGTGATAGAAACGTGCAGCCCGCTGCTTAGTGAAAAGATAACCGAAATTATAAATTAGCGTGACGATATCAATTGTATAGTATAATATCGGATGGAATTATGTGTTGGCGTGATAGAAACGTGCAGCCCGCTGCTTAGTGAAAAGATAACCGAAATTATAAATTAGCCTGACAATATCAATTGTATAGTATAATAACGGATGGAACTATGTGTTGGCGTGATAGAAACGTGCGGCACACAGCTTAGTGAAAAGATAACCGAAATTATAAATTAGCATGACGATATCAATTGTATAGTATAATATCGGATGGAATTATGTGTTGGCGTGATAGAAACGTGCAGCTCGCTGCTTGGTGAAAAAATAACCGAAATTATAAATTAGCGTGACGATATCAATTGTATAGTATAATATCGGATGGAATTATGTGTTGGCGTGATAGAAACGTGCAGCCCGCTGCTTAGTGAAAAAATAACCGAAATTATAAATTAGCGTGACGATATCAATTGTATAGTTTAATATCGGATGGAATTATGTGTTGGCGTGATAGAAACGTGCAGCCCGCTGCTTAGTGAAAAGATAACCGAAATTATAAATTAGCGTGACGATATCAATTGTATAGTATAATATCGGATGGAATTATGTGTTGGCGTGATAGAAACGTGCAGCCCGCTGCTTAGTGAAAAGATAACCGAAATTATAAATTAGCCTGACAATATCAATTGTATAGTATAATAACGGATGGAACTATGTGTTGGCGTGATAGAAACGTGCGGCACACAGCTTAGTGAAAAGATAACCGAAATTATAAATTAGCATGACGATATCAATTGTATAGTATAATATCGGATGGAATTATGTGTTGGCGTGATAGAAACGTGCAGCTCGCTGCTTGGTGAAAAAATAACCGAAATTATAAATTAGCGTGACGATATCAATTGTATAGTATAATATCGGATGGAATTATGTGTTGGCGTGATAGAAACGTGCAGCCCGCTGCTTAGTGAAAAAATAACCGAAATTATAAATTAGCGTGACGATATCAATTGTATAGTTTAATATCGGATGGAATTATGTGTTGGCGTGATAGAAACGTGCAGCCCGCTGCTTAGTGAAAAGATAACCGAAATTATAAATTAGCGTGACGATATCAATTGTATAGTATAATATCGGATGGAATTATGTGTTGGCGTGATAGAAACGTGCAGCCCGCTGCTTAGTGAAAAGATAACCGAAATTATAAATTAGCCTGACAATATCAATTGTATAGTATAATAACGGATGGAACTATGTGTTGGCGTGATAGAAACGTGCGGCACACAGCTTAGTGAAAAGATAACCGAAATTATAAATTAGCATGACGATATCAATTGTATAGTGAAAAGATAACCGAAATTATAAACGGATGGAACTATATGTTATGATAACGGATGGAACTATATGTTGGCGTGATAGAAACGTGCATCACACAGCTTAGTGAAAAGATAACAAAAATTATAAATTAGCATGACGATATCAATTGTATAGTATAATATCGGATGGAATTATGTGTTGGCGTGATAGAAACGTGCAGCCCGCTGCTTGGTGAAAAAATAACCGAAATTATAAATTAGCGTGACGATATCAATTGTATAGTATAATATCGGATGGAATTATGTGTTGGCGTGATAGAAACGTGCAGCCCGCTGCTTAGTGAAAAAATAACCGAAATTATAAATTAGCGTGACGATATCAATTGTATAGTTTAATATCGGATGGAATTATGTGTTGGCGTGATAGAAACGTGCAGCCCGCTGCTTAGTGAAAAGATAACCGAAATTATAAATTAGCGTGACGATATCAATTGTATAGTATAATATCGGATGGAATTATGTGTTGGCGTGATAGAAACGTGCAGCCCGCTGCTTAGTGAAAAGATAACCGAAATTATAAATTAGCCTGACAATATCAATTGTATAGTATAATAACGGATGGAACTATGTGTTGGCGTGATAGAAACGTGCGGCACACAGCTTAGTGAAAAGATAACCGAAATTATAAATTAGCATGACGATATCAATTGTATAGTGAAAAGATAACCGAAATTATAAACGGATGGAACTATATGTTATGATAACGGATGGAACTATATGTTGGCGTGATAGAAACGTGCATCACACAGCTTAGTGAAAAGATAACAAAAATTATAAATTAGCATGACGATATCAATTGTATAGTATAATATCGGATGGAATTATGTGTTGGCGTGATAGAAACGTGCAGCCCGCTGCTTGGTGAAAAAATAACCGAAATTATAAATTAGCGTGACGATATCAATTGTATAGTATAATATCGGATGGAATTATGTGTTGGCGTGATAGAAACGTGCAGCCCGCTGCTTGGTGAAAAAATAACCGGAATTATAAATTAGCGTGACGATATCAATTGTATAGTAGAATATCGGATGGAATTTTGTGTTGGCGTGACAGAAACGTGCGGCACGCTGCTTAGTGAAAAGATAACAGAAATTATAAATTAGTGTGACGATATAAATTGTATAGTATTATATCGGATGGAATTTTGTGTTGGCGTGACAGAAACGTGCGGCACGCTGCTTAGTGAAAAGATAACAGAAATTTTAAATTAGCGTGACGATATCAATTGTATAGTAAAATATCAGATGGAACTATGTGTCGGCGTGATAAAATTGTGCAGCCCGCTGCTTAGTGAAAAGATAACCGAAATTATAAATTAGCATGACGATATCAATTGTATAGTATAATATCGGATGGAACTATGTGTTGGCGTGATAGAAATGTGCGGCACACTGCTTAGTGAAAAGATAACAAAAATTATAAATTAGCATGACGATATCAATTGTATAGTATAATATCGTATGGAATTATGTGTTGGCGTGATAGAAATGTGCAGCCTGCTGCTTAGTGAAAAGATAACCGAAATTATAAATTAGCGAGACGATATCAATTGTATAGTTTGATATCGGATGGATTATATGTTGGCGTGATAGAAACGTGCGGCACGCAAATTTAATTTAATATTTCATAGTAACTTTGATGAATTGCTTATAGTTATATCGTTAATTAATTCAACCAAACTATCTTAAATTTATATAACTAGTCGTAAAAATATATGGTACAGCTAGTCCTAGTTAAGTTTAGAAATTATTATTGTCAGTAGCGTAATTTTGTTCAGCACTAGGACATTTAATTTTAATCAAGCCTCAACAGATTCAATTATATGTTTTTTTACGAAATTATTATATTAGAGTTTAAAGGTTATAAATATGAATTCAATCACTATTATTCGGCAAAAATAGAGAGAACCTACTTCTTGAATGCAGTCTCTTAGCAATGAATGTGACGAAAAGGGACACAAGCAGCTCACGGATGGAAGAGGTGATAATTAGGGCTGGGACAATATGCTCTAAAAACCATAGATCCCTAAAATGTTATAGACGGAGAGAACTAAAGAGTATTGAATGGTTCTAAACCAGCGGTACATAGTATTCGATATCATTTCATTTAGTTTCGTCTATGATATTTTCGGGATCTATAGTTTTTAGAGCATATTGTCCCAGCCCTAGTGATAATACTTGAAACGTACGAGCCTTCCTAACACAAGCCTTCCTAACACAAAAATCTATCACAAAATTAAAAAAGTGTTAACCCCCCGATGATACAGGGGGGGGGGGTGTGTTTTTTGGTGAAAAAAAAGTTGACGTATCTTTCTGAAAATTCGTGAGAGTTCACGGTCCTCCGAAATGGAAATTGAAATAATGCGTCAGAAAGACTCCGAGATTCTCTAGAGAATGGTGTAGGTCAAAAGTTCCTAGGACCCAGGAAACCTCCTTCAACAAGCGTTTCAAAGTTCATTTTTTGGCCAAAAATGGCGTTACAGCTTTTTTTGGTCGATTTTACATGTCGAACTGGTCTAAAAAAGTGGTGTACGGACATGGTCCATGCCACACTTATGGCACTCATTGTGATGGTAAATTTTTTCGAAATTCGACCCCTAACCCCCCTCAAAATGGGGGTTGAAGTTGACCTCCGTTCGTGGACCCGGAGTTTGACCCTGGAACCCTCTGATCAAAACGGGACCCACATCACGTGAAAGATCCTAAAATTCCATACAAGACCATACAAGTATGATTTTCATAGACCCAAACCAAGCTGAGCTACGCAATTGCGAAAATGTTAAATTTTTGCATTTCAGCCCCAAAATTTTTCCGACCTGAAATTTTTTTGAAATTTTTTCTCACGGAAATGGCATTCACGGCAAAATGGTTGGGTTTAGGAGGGAAAGTCATCAGGTCAAAAAGATGCGGACACATTTTCCACATTTAAGAACAGTTAGCACGTACCACATTTCCTCCCCCAACTCCTTCTATGGCGGTTCCCCCAGCACCTATAAAATCACTCACTTTTGTCTTTGAGGTCGTGTAGCTACGACTATGGTCGACACACAGATTTCTCATACCTGGAAATGGATACATCTCAAAATTGTCTACACGACACAACAATCCACAACTCTCTACTTCCACCAGGGGAGGAGCTATAAGCTCTACAAAATAAAATTGAATTTCACGAAATTCAAAAGCCGAAATTTAAAAAAAAACAGAACTGAGGCCCTGTGGAGCCCCCAGTGCTCTTTCATATTCCAAAAGGGCTAAGCTTTAGACCCAAAACTGTAGGAGGAGATGAGATTTCTAACTTTAGTTGCACTGTTTATATATTTACTTAGTTTTTCCCAAGGAAAAAGCTGAGAGTCAGCGCACACCACACACACACGAATATCGCAAGCTCCCCCCCATGTATCGTTGGCATGGACGGAGGTTCCCCCACCTAAAACCCCCCACCTGGGTGTGGGGTGGGGGGAGGGTGGGATGATGGGGGGATGAACCCAAGTTCCAAGGTCAATGGTGTGGTTCCGGGGGAACGGCGCTGCCAGATTTTACAGTACGTAATGCAAAAATAAAAATTCACCAACCTACCAAACTAATTAATGAATTCTGATTCCTGTCAATTCAATTAAATAATCTCCAGCCAATTAATTTTAATAACCAAATTTTTAAGTGATTTTTTTTAAATTACTTCTAGATAATTGTAATTATATGCTATTTTACCATGATTAGAGTGGAACATGACGGAAATTACCGCTATGGGTTGCGCATGTATAATTTTATAGTTATTAAATACAATGTGTTACTGTAAAACGGATAGAAATTGAGTTTCAAGAGAAAAACGGTACTTAAACTTTTACGTAATCAATTGGAATAGCTTAGAGAGAGGATGAAGAATTTTCTTTAAACAAAGAAAATAATAATTAGTTTTCTATAAAAGAGTTTGAGGGGAAACTAACATAAAAATTAAAGGAACAAAAGTAATAAAAATTGACAAAGAGCAAGAAACTAAACAGTGTCTAATTGCATAATATTGTCACGCTACATGATAACAGTCAAACGGAAAAATGAATATGTGTAAATAAAACAATAGCGTGATATAATATTTAATAATAAATATTCGAATGTATATCTTTTCACTAGGTAGCATGCCGCACGTTTCTATCACGCCAATACATAATTCCACCCAATAACAAACTATAAAACTGATATCGTCACGATAATTTATAATTTCTGCTATCTTTTCACTGAGCAGCGTGCCGCACGTTTCTATCACGCCAACACATAATTCCATCCGATATCAAACTATACAATTGATATCGTTACGCCAATTTATATTTTCTGTCATCATTGTACTAAGTTGCGTAACGCACGTTTCTTTCACGCTAAAACATTATTCCATTCAAAAGTATAGTATACAATTTAATAATTAATATGTCGTCACGCTAATTTCTATTTCTATTTTATTCTCACTAACTAGTGTACTTCCCATCACAATTTATGGGTTATCAATAGTAAAAGAAAAAATATTATTAATTAAAGATAGTTTTAAAGTTTCGAGTCCATATCTTGATATTATAATTTGACTAATTGGTCTCCTTCTGGGAAATCTTACTAAATTTATGAAGTGAAGCACAAGAGAAACGACGAAAAAGTTGTACATCCTTTATTTTTAGAGCTTTCGAATAATAGAATATTCATTATCAATAACCTAATTAAGACTAATTTTAAAGAAATATATAGAAATAAGAAGTATTTTGGATACCGAAAAATAAAGGATGTACAACTTTTTCGTCGTTTCTCTTGTGCTTCACTTCATAAATTTAGTAAGATTTCCCAGAAGGAGACCAATTAGTCTAATTAAAGATATATATATTCAAAGAATATATTTGAAGGAATTAATTAAAAAAAAAGTTGTTTAAAAAAATGTATTCAGACAGAAAAATATGTAAAACAATTGAGCCAAGAAATTTGAGTCAAAAAATTTGAGTCAAAAAAATTTGAGTCAAAAAAATTTGAGTCAAAAAAATTTGAGTCAAAAAAATTTGAGTCAAAAAAATTTGAGTCAAAAAAATTTGAGTCAAAAAAATTTGAGTCAATAAAAAATTTGAGTCAAAAAAAATTTGAGTCAAAAAAATTTGAGTCATCAAATTAAGTCAAAAAAATTGATTCAAAAAATTTAATTTTCTGCATTTTAGACAGTTGCGTGAGCGTGCACGCCAATTATTTTAATTTAGACATTTGCGTGAGCGTGCACGCCATTTTCTAAAATTTTTCTGCGTTTTTGACAGTTGCGTGAGCGTGCACGCCAATTATTTTTTTTCCGGATTTTAGACAGTTGCGTGAGCGTGCACGCCAATTATTTTAATTTAGACATTTGCGTGAGCGTGCACGCCTTTTTTTTATTTTTTTTTGCGTTTTTGACAGTTGCGTGAGCGTGCACGCCAGTTCTTTTTTTTCCGCATTTTAGACGGTTGCGTGAGCGTGCACGCCAATTATTTTAATTTAGACATTTGCGTGAGCGTGCACGCCATTTTTAAAATTTTTCTGCGTTTTTGACAGTTGCGTGAGCGTGCACGCCAATTCTTTTTTTTCCGCATTTTAGACAGTTGCGTGAGCGTGCACGCCAATTATTTTAATTTAGACATTTGCGTGAGCGTGCACGCCTTTTTTTATTATTTTTTTCTGCGTTTTTGACAGTTGCGTGAGCGTGCACGCCAGTTCTTTTTTTTCCGCATTTTAGACAGTTGCGTGAGCGTGCACGCCAATTATTTTAATTTAGACATTTGCGTGAGCGTGCACGCCATTTTTTGAAAATGTTCTGCGTTTTTGACAGTTGCGTGAGCGTGCACGCCAATTATTTTTTTTCCGCATTTTAGACAGTTGCGTGAGCGTGCACGCCAATTATTTTAATTTAGACATTTGAGTGAGCGTGCACGCTATTTTTTTTTTTTATGCCTTTATTGACAGTTGCGTGAGCGTGCACGTCAATTATTTTTTTCCGCATTTTAGACAGTTGCGTGAGCGTGCACGCCAATTATTTTAATTTAGACATTTACGTGAGCGTGCACGGCATTTTTTTATTTTTTCTGCGTTTTTGACAGTTGCGTGAGCGTGCACGCCAGTTCTTTTTTTCCGCATTTTAGACAGTTGCGTGAGCGTGCACGCCAATTATTTTAATTTAGACATTTGCGTGAGCGTGCACGCCATTTTTTAAAAATGTTCTGCGTTTTTGACAGTTGCGTGAGCGTGCACGCCAATTATTTTTTTTCCGCATTTTAGACAGTTGCGTGAGCGTGCACGCCAATTATTTTAATTTAGACATTTGAGTGAGCGTGCACGCTATTTTTTTATTTTTTATGCGTTTTTGACAGTTGCGTGAGCGTGCACGCCAATTATTTTTTTCCGCATTTTAGACAGTTGCGTGAGCGTGCACGCCAATTATTTTAATTTAGACATTTACATGAGCGTGCACGCCATTTTTTTATTTTTTCTGCGTTTTTGACAGTTGCGTGAGCGTGCACGCCAGTTCTTTTTTTCCGCATTTTAGACAGTTGCGTGAGCGTGCACGCCAATTATTTTAATTTAGACATTTGCGTGAGCGTGCACGCCATTTTTTAAAAAATTTCTGCGTTTTTGACAGTTGCGTGAGCGTGCACGCCAGTTATTTTTTTTCCGCATTTTAGACAGTTGCGTGAGCGTGCATGCCAATTATTTTAATTTAGACATTTGCGTGAGCGTGCACGCCATTTTTTTATTTTTTCTGCGTTTTTGACAGTTGCGTGAGCGTGCACGCCAATTCTTTTTTTTCCGCATTTTAGACAGTTGCGTGAGCGTGCACGCCAATTATTTTAATTTAGACATTTGCGTGAGCGTGCACGCCATTTTTTTTTTTTTTCTGCGTTTCTGACAGTTGCGTGAGCGTGCACGCCAATTCTTTTTTTTCCGCATTTTAGACAGTTGCGTGAGCGTGCACGCCAATTATTTTAATTTAGACATTTGCGTGAGCGTGCACGCCATTTTTTAAAAAAATTTCTGCGTTTTTGACAGTTGCGTGTGCGTGCACGCCAATTATTTTTTTTCCACATTTTAAACAGTTGCGTGAGCGTGCACGCCAATTATTTTAATTTAGACATTTGCGTGAGCGTGCACGTCATTTTTTTAATTTTTCCGCGTTTTAGACAGTTGCGTGAGCGTGCACGCCAATAATTTTTTTCCGCATTTTAGACAGTTGCGTGAGCGTGCACGCCAAGAAATTCCATAAAATTCCACTTTTCCATATTTTAGTCAACTTAGTTGCGTGGGCGTGCACGCAAATTCCTTTTTTCCGGCTTTTAGACAGTGGCGTGAGCGTGCACGCTCACGCCGATTATTAATTCTTTTCCGTCTTTTAGATACTGCCCTTTTTCAGCACCGCCCGGAGCCTTGCAGAACCGCCCGGAGCTACCCAGGGACAAAATTCTACCGCCCGAGCACATTATATCGAACAATTGGTTATGATTGACCTTCGTACGAATTTTGGAGACGAAAAAATGATTCGTTAATGAGTAAAATCGTTTCACAAGTGACATCATTATGTCTTACTTTTTCAGCACCGCCCGGAGCCTCGCGGGACCGCCCGGAGCTACCCAGGGACAAAATTTGACCACCCGAGCACATTATATCGTACAATTGGTCATGAATGACCTTCGTACGAATTTTGGAGACGAAAAAATGATTCGTTAATGAGTAAAATCGTTTTATAAGTGACATCATTATGTCTTAATTTTTCATCACCGCCCGGAGCCTTGCAGAACCGCCCGGAGCTACCCAGGGACAAAATTCTACCGCCCCAGCACATTATAACGTACAATTGGTTATGATTGACCTTCGTACGAATTTTGGAGACGAAAAAATGATTCGTTAATGAGTAAAATCATTTCACAAGTGACATCATTATGTCTTACTTTTTCCCGGAGCTACCCAGTGACAAAATTCTACCGCCCGAGCACATTATATCGTACAATTGGTTATGATTGACCTTCGTACGAATTTTGGAGACGAAAAAATGATTCGTTAATGAGTAAAATCATTTCACAAGTGACATCATTATGTCTTACTTTATCAGCACCGCCCGGAGCATTGCGGAACCGCCCGGAGCTACCCAGGGACAAAATTCTACCGCCCGAGCACATTATATCGTACAATTAGTTATGAATGACCTTCGTATGAATTTTGGAGACGAAAAAATGATTCGTTAATGAGTAAAATCGTTTTATAAGTGACATCATTATGTCTTACTTTTTCAGCACCGCCCGGAGCCTTGCGGAACCGCCCGGAGCTACCCAGGGACAAAATTCTACCGCCCGAGCACATTATAACGTACAATTGGTTATGATTGACCTTCGTACGAATTTTGGAGACGAAAAAATGATTCGTTAATAAATAAAATCATTTCACAAGTGACATCATTATGTCTTACTTTTTCAGCACCGCCCGGAGCTACCCAGGGACAAAATTCTACCGCCCGAGCACATTATAACGTACAATTGGTTATGATTGACCTTCGTACGAATTTTGGAGACGAAAAAATGATTCGTTAATGAGTAAAATCGTTTTATAAGTGACATCATTATGTCTTACTTTTTCAGCACCGCCCGGAGCCTTGCGGAACCGCCCGGAGCTACCCAGGGACAAAATTCTACCACCCGAGCACATTATAACGTACAATTGGTTATGATTGACCTTCGTACGAATTTTGGAGACGAAAAAATGATTCGTTAATAAGTAAAATCATTTCACAAGTGACATCATTATGTCTTACTTTTTCAGCACCGCCCGGAGCCTTGCAGAACCGCCCGGAGCTACCCAGGGACAAAATTCTATCGCCCGAGCACACTATATCGTACAATTGGTTATGATTGACCTTCGTACGAATTTTGGAGACGAAAAAATGATTCGTTAATGAGTAAAATCATTTCACAAGTGACATCATTATGTCTTACTTTATCAACACCGCCCGGAGCCTTGCGGGACCGCCCGGAGCTACCCAGGGACAAAATTTGACCACCCGAGCACATTATATCGTACAATTGGTCATGAATGACCTTCGTACGAATTTTGGAGACAAAAAATGATTCGTTAATGAGTTAAATCGTTTTATAAGTGACATCATTATGTCTTACTTTTTTAGCACCGCCCGGAGCCTTGCAGAACCGCCCGGAGCTACACAGGGACAAAATTCTACCGCCCGAGCACATTATATCGTACAATTGGTTATGATTGACCTTCGTACGAATTTTGGAGACGAAAAAATGATTCGTTAATGAGTAAAATCATTTCACAAGTGACATCATTATGTCTTACTTTTTCAGCACCGCCCGGAGCCTTGCAGAACCGCCCGGAGCTACCCAGATATAAAATTCTACCGACCGCGCACATTATATCGTACAATTGGTTATGATTGACCTTCGTACGAATTTTGGAGACGAAAAAATGATTCGTTAATGAGTAAAATCATTTCACAAGTGACATCATTATGTCTTACTTTTTCAGCACCGCCCGGAGCCTTGCGGAACCGCCCGGAGCTAGTTTGGGAAAGGTTTTTTTCAGATACTGTGAAAACATGAAAAAATGCAAAACAAATCTGATGGCAGATACGTGGACAGTAGGTATAGCTAATATTATTAATTGAGAGAAACAAATAATCATTTGACTTGTGCAAAACGATTCACATACCTTGTCTTCTGGTGTAGACACCATTCTCGTTTCCGTAGAAGGACTGTGATTTACCTATGATAAAAAAAATCATATTATTATTCTTTTCGCATTTATCGCAATAGAAACTTGTCATATCGGACGTCATGCACGCATACACCCTGTTTAAGATTAATTGTTATGTTTTATTGTCTAATTTACTATTTTTTTTATGAAACTCAAATAAGATCATTATTTATCCTGTGTTGGTGACCTTGTAACTTGGGCGTATGACCGTTTCGTCGACATTTGAATTTTCTTGTCATCCAACACCACCGTCTCGGGAACACGAGAGAGTATGAGTGGAACAAAATGGTCTGCTGTCCATATAAGACCAGGTAAGGGACCAGTCATACTTGTCCACATTATGTATATCGGTGGTCCAGTAGGTTTAGATGTCTTGATAGAACGAAATGTTGTGTTCAGTATTGGAACACATCTGTCGAGAATACCATTCAAAGATGGATAAACAGATAAGATCTCTACGCCTAAAACTATGGCTGCGGCGTGAATGGTCCAGGCAGATGAATAACTTCCATCGACAGCACAGTCGAGACAGGCATCCGAGTAATCGGGCGACACTAAGGGAATACCAGTTTTTCCATGTAGCCTGGAATACTCCTGATTAGTTAACATCTCAATACAAGTTCGAACTCGTAACTCGTTTGTAATAGACTCGTTCTCAACTAAGCATATTGATAACGCATTGAACAGACAGTTTCCGTTGCCGGTGACCGCTGCCGGGATCCGTCCGTTTGCACCACCTGTAGAAAGTAAAAATTAAATTCAAATACTTCATTATACTATGTCCATTTGCTTATCCAAAAAACTGTACTGCCATTTTAAAGAGAAAACATTATCTAAGTGTAACTTGAATATACAGGTTTTAAAAGAGGAAAACATATTTTGAATGTTGAAATTAATTTACCCAATCTGTTCAGAAAGCTTTCTGTGGTAGTATCGATTCTTTTATCTCCAATTGGGTTATCCTTGTGTCTATGCATCAGAGGGTTGTTCCTCAACAAAATTGCTTCTAACTGTGTGGCTGATCGGCATCTCTCAAAACCATCTTTCGCCGCCACACGAAGACGCCGGAGCGAGAGTTGAAAGTCGAAGGTCCCATCGGTGCGGCAGCATGAACTACATACATATTCCTCATAAACGAGGCCATCTAATATAGTCAGTTGTAATGATTTCAACTTCTCACATTTGTCATGAAACCATTTATTACATTCTCCACAAAATACAGATTGGCCATTTAAAGATGGATCATCACATGCTGACATACAAATTCCGCAAGGGTACTTCGCAAGTGATACTTTCTTGATTGGTTTTGCAGAGCGTTTTGGTCTCATCGACTTGATTATGTTCATACAACAGGCAATAATACAATTTTAGATAAAATCAAGAGCTAGTGAATTAGAGGATGTTTATACTTCTAGGTAAGGAGGCAAAAACTGACATGACAGGATTTAGTATCTTGAGCACAGAGATGGGCGAAAAGTACATCGAAAGTACTTAAGTACTAAGTACAAGTACTCGTAAATCAATGTACTTAAAG
>CANNZV010001149.1:32609-210820 GCA_947561585.1 Caprella mutica | reverse complement strand
GATTTTGGTTATAAAAGCGGTGCTTGCCTGTATTGTTCTATTCACTTTAAAATTTCTTTAAGTATCTTCAGGTCGGATAATATCAAAAATTTTTTATAGTAAAACGCATCCACGGTGGCAAAGTGGTAGAGCTGCTGGCACGAGGACGTATAGACCCACGAACGATACCGGGACACATCACTTCATTTCTTCCCATTTAAATTATATATAACATTATGTAACAATAATCAAATTGATATGCATCTAAACGTACAGTACGTTATATCAATGAAATAAGAGTTTTCAATTTTAATTAATTTATTTATTGAATGCAAGTGGATATCGTTTCGAAGCATATTAGATATATAATTAGGCGTCTGTTCGATGCAGAATCCCTATGTATGTTGGATGTCGTACTTTATCTTTCTATTCAACGCTGTTATAACGGTATCGCTTTGATGCCAAATATACTTGATATGATGCGGTTTAGCGGTGCAAACGGATATCGGATTGATATCTACTTGATGTCACCATGTCTAATTTGTTACTGGTATTCGATGTCGGCAGAGAGGTTATACAGAGTCGTTTTGACATCGAATAGATACATTCATGTTTGCTGGGACTGTTCAACAACCGATGTTCCATATCGCTTACTTTACGTTGATCCATTGTACAATCGCACTAGCGTGTCAATGCACGATCGTACCTTTACAGCTGCCGTAGTCCCCTATATAAGTGTATTAATTATTGGGTATAGTTTAAAGGGAGCACTACGTACGTTATATAGAAAGGTACAATCCAATTGAATAGGAATAATTCCTACTTTTCCATACGTATAATAAAACAGGAAGATAAGAAAAGGAATTTCCAAATTTCAAACGATTTTTAAAACTACGTAGCTATCTGTTTTCGCACTTCTGGTCGAAGTATAAATTCAGATATCGTTTGGAAACAGACATGCCGACGTCAAGATGCTGCTGTTAAAACCATGTATCGGTTTTAGTGTTTCTACTCAAAGTTTGAATTCAGATATCATTTAGAAACAGACATTCCGATATCTACTATGAGTCGAAATGGTTGCTAAGTCGATACCCACCGCTAGCGCTACGAATTCGACAGCAAACGGCATCGAATCGACATTCATATGTTTGTTGGGTAGCTGTTTCAGGAGTTACAATTTCACAAAAACTTGAATTGTATCTTGCAAACTAGCTCTTATTTATCATTTGTAATAAGTCTGTCGTATTGGTAATAAAATCGGTGCCTGCTTTAATGTGTATTCTAATCTTATTAAGTATGGAGAATTTGCTGAATTATTCACATTGTTTAATTGCATTCACACTTAAAGTTCATATATCTATATATAACTTATTATTTTTATATTTTTATCATTCTTTTGCGTACTGATTATTCAAAAACGTATGCCGTAATTTGTCTATTAAATTCCATAGGAAGCACATTAAATTGCATCTTACGTAGAGAATATGCCTAGATTTAAAATTTCCTCAGTCAATTTAGCCAATAAAATCAGCATTAGTACTAAACTTTAATTTGTTGAGTTCATCTATTTATATGAATCAATAAGAAATCAAATATGCTGCAAAAAGAAAACTATAATAAAATGGTGCTAGTTAGTCAAAATATCTTGAATTTCTCTGAAACTAAATCGGAAACGGCAACATTTATTGAGTAGGTGATCCTTTGGGGATAAGTATTGTAAACCCAACTAATAATAATTATTATATATAGCTTGAATTAATCTATCTAACTATATTATTAGGTAAATTGAAATGGTTCTCCTAATCACTTTACTATTTAAAGAAGGCTTAATAAACGAAAGGGATAATGGTTTTATTTTAATATTTATAACTGACTAGGTAACTATTACAGAAAGAAGGTAAGCCTAAGATTTAATATTAATTAATAAAGTAATGAAAAGGAAGGTTGATAATATATAGGGAAAATAGAAATAAGGTAGGTCAATATGAAAAATCTTGGATGGGATCTAAGACTAGGACCCTGCAATAAATAGAGTAATCAATTTATTGCATTCAAAATAATACCTATTTAAACATAAATTTATACACGAATAGCTAAATTAAGAGAAAGTATTACAAAAGTAAATAAACAAAAAGGTCCTATAAACTCACCGGTGAACGGGTATATATAAATACAAAATAGAATGAATACACGCTAGGCTCGAGTTAGTTGAGGGCTTAATGACGAAGCTCGCGCTAGGATGTATGACTCAGGACTGGTGGCAAGACTGGTGGAAATTGGATTTAGGTGGCTTTATATATGCTGGCTTTGGTTCACTGCGATTGGTGGCGGCACGGAAGTAACCAAACCGCGGGGAAATGCTTATTAATGATTGGCTGTGACGTATCTGCATTGCAGATCCGCCACAATCCATGTTTCAGAGCATCAGAGGCTGGAAAATTGAAAGCAAATTTTTGAGCCAAAATTTTACAATTTTGGAGCCAACCCAATTTGCCTCAGTTTTTGAAGATTTCAAGACAACATTGAGTCATTAACGTGGGAACATCCGAACATAGGAATTAATTCTAAATTTAAAGCCAATTTGGTAGGCATCTGATGTCAGAAGTTTCCAGGCCAAACGGAGCAATCAAGTGGTTACTCCAGCAGCTTTAGAGTGAATTCATTCACTCAAAATTTGATAAGAAGAAGGTAGGCATCTGAGACTAGTTTTGACCTTTTAAATCTTAGCAAATTAATTGGCTTTAACTGACATGACATACTCTGTAACCAGTAACATAAACATAGTACTGGTAGGTAATTGGTAGCCTATTGTATATCTAATTTTACCTACTAAGCTACTGGTTGGCCAGTGTGCAAAGCATGCAGTTGCCATGCACAATCAGTCTCTTGATATTTAATTTTATGGCAATTTGTCTCTAAAAGATTTTCCAATTTCCCATGTTTTAAAGTGTGACAGGAAAGTCGTCGACTCGTCAGTATAGTGAGAAAGTGGATCCAGGTTGCCACATTTATGATACTTTAAAGTTGAAATTTGTCTTCCTAGTGAAGCTTTTACACTTGGAAACATCCTCATACTTCATGCCTGTGTATCTCTTGAGACTATTTTATTAGTGATTTACTCATTATTTACAGGTTTTCCAACTTATTTAACCCCCCTAAGGCCAAAAGTCGCCAATATGCTGGCGACTACTTTGTCCATACCATACTTTAAAACATGGCCAATTTCTATCCAAAATGATCAAAAATTTCAAAATACTGTCCAGTAATAACATGTAAACATAGGAATTAATTCAGAAATTGTCACTGGATAATTCAGGAGACTAATTTGAAGGCATCAATAGTTGCTGGGTAATCTTCATAATTTCATGCATCTTTTGCTGTCTGGCTGATTAGGTATGTTTATGTTAAAGAGGTCCAGACTGGATAATCGTAAGAGAGTTTGTGCAAGCCCTTCAATTGCAAATGTTGAGAAATATCTATTTCTCCTATGCTACAAAGTAAAATAGTAGGACTCTTAAACTCAATAATTTTCTTTACAGCTCTCTCCATAAATGGAAAATCATCCAATTTCTCTCCAAAATGATCAAATTATCATAAATTCTCAGCAAAATAAGTAAATAACATTGTATTTGTAGTATTGTAACAAGAGAAAATTAGATATTTCTCACCATTTGCAATAGAAGGGCTCAAAATAATTGTCACAAGAGTCACAGACTCGCCATTATGATGATTAAAATGGCGAGTTTGGACATGATTTATTACCTGACTTAGACCAGTCTGTATTTCATGGTAAATTCCACCAACATGTCACGGATTTTTTTTTAAATAATATTCTAGCATAGTATGTGGATTTTCAACTAGTCATTTATTCCTATGTTATTTTGATCTGATTGAAGTTTTCACTCTGAATATTTGTTCTTCGCTTGTTTATTGCCGGGTTAAAGCCCACCTCACCCTTGCATTTTTAACACCGCTAAAAAAGCTCTTCTTAAAATGTGTTCACACGTGAATTTTTTTGTCGCTTAGGTAAGAATATTGTTATTTTTCCATCGGCAATAAAATGAAAGTATAAACACATTTATTGAAGAGTTTCTTATGCGGTGTTTCTTAAAAAAAATATTCAGTGAAAACTTCAATGAGATAAACTGTCACTGAAGTTGTTCAATTTCTAAATAGTTTATAGAAAGAAGTTAAAGCACCCTGTATTATAATGTCTACCATTACATTTTTTCCCTTTATTCACTGCCTTTTAGTAAGTTAAATCACAGAGCTAGCTCTAAGAACAACCTTTGCGCAATGACAAAATAAATTCACCCTTGCTCTTTGTTTACCTGTTCTTAAACTATATCCATCAGTTAAAAATGTTTAGTACAATAAGAGGTAGAGAAAAAGACTCAAGATACAGTTTTAAAATTTTCTATCTTTAATTTTCTATCTACTAACGATTTATAAGTATTTGAAAAAGCTGAAACATTTTTGTGGCCCATACTGTACTATGAAATGTATAACTGATTTTTACATAGTTAAAAAAAATAATGTGGAGTTGTCTTTACAATGAGTTCTCACATAGTTGATTTTGAATCTTAACAGTTACTAGTCAATCATAAATTATATTCCCACTCTCTGGCTTTCATAGCTTTTATGATGATCATTTGTTAAAATCATACAACTGTATAATTGATCAGCATAATTATTATTTTTTAACTGACATACCTAGCTACTCTATAACATGGGCCCAGCTTGCAAAGTTACGGGTAGTTAAAAGGAGACCCGTGTTGTTATGGGAGTGTTTTGTGTTGAATTTGAAATTGTACATAGGTATGCAATTTTATAAATAAGTACCTAATTAGCTTAAAAATTTGAATTAATTTCTATCTCGTGTTCAATGTTAATTTTGGCTTGAAATTTTCAATAATGAGCCAAATTGGCTGGCTCAAAACATTGATGAAATTTTGCCCCAAATAATTGTTTACAGTTTGCAGCCTCTGATACATAGCTAGAAAGTAGAAATCTAGCTAGTTAGTGCATATATGATATGGTAAAGGACAGGTAATAAAGCATGTCCTTAGTCGTTCTTGCCATTTCAATGGCGAGTTTGTGACTTATTTAATTATTTTGAGACCTCCTATGCCAAAATGTTATTTTTGGAGAATTTATGATAATTACTAATTTGTAGGGATGGGACCAAGTATTGCTATCTGTATTTTTTCTTGTATCTGTAGCTAATCTGTATTATGGCAGAGGGAAAAGAGTGCTGATACCACTAGTATTCAAAAAAATATATAATTTTTTAGGTATCTATTATTTATCTACTACAATTAAATTTTTCAAATTTAGATTAATGTAACAATGATTCCATATAAATAGGTAATCCTAATTTTCTAAAATTTCAAAATTATTAATCTCATTTAGGCTAAATAGTTTAAAGTATCTGGCATCAGTTATCTATGAAAATCTAGGTATCGGTATCTGTGAAAATCTGGGTATCGCCTGTCACCGTATCTGTATCGGTGAAAAACCGAGGTTAAAATTTTAATAGATACTCAGTATTGTGACGTTATCAGTTTATTCCTTATAACGTTTCACTATATGGGTTACGTGTGATAGAATCTTACTCTATATAGTATTTTCAGATTCCTTTTTCTCAATATATCTCTTTCTACTAAATACTCATGTTACCATGCCCTAGAACCACCTTGCCAATATGGTTCCGACCTCAGGCCTCTGGTCCAAGCTTAACTGTATTTAGGGTAATAATGGTAATGTAATTAACACTTAAAGAGAATATATTCATTAGTCAAGCAAAGGTTATTACAAAGAGTATCTCCACTAGAACGCTCACAAGTTAATGTCTCAATAACTAAGACTGGAGATAAGGTGTGTATCTCGCGAGAGCAGATCGGTAACTCGCTGTCTACCTACGAATTAACTCATTCATTCTACAAAGCTTACATTTATAGTGACATACTAATGACGTACTAACTATATCAAATCATTACATCACATATCTCCCCCTTCCATTTAAATTGAAAATGATTTTTAAAATATTTATTTCAAAACTTCATTTTCAATTAAACAATTCTAAAATTTAAAAACATAAATCCCATTTTAATCAATCCTAAAATTCAAAACATTAAAACTCAAATTGAAAAATTCTAAAATTCAAATTGAACAATCATACACATCTAACCTATAACTGCAAGAATTTTAAACATTCATTTAATAATAATTCGTTTCTTCCCCTCTTTTTTTCTGAATGTCGATATTAAATAGAGTCTTCAGAAATCCAAAAAAAGAAATTATACTATGTATATAAAATATTTCAAACTTACATTTAACATCAAAAATAGTATGAATACACATCAAAACTGAACTTAACATATTGTGACATTTTTGCTTTAAACCATCAAAAAAATTATTTCAATTTAACTTGTAAAATTTAAATTGATTCAAACAAACATTCAATTCATTTTTTTTTTACGTTAGGTTTAATAAAATTATTTTACTTTCCAAACAAATATTAAGTGTCACACTAAAATTAAACAAAGTACCTTAATTATTCGTAAATTAACAATTTTGACGTTTTCTGACATGATTATAAATTTGTTAAGAAAATTATTTTTAATAAACATATTACATCATAAACATTATATGAAATTCCTTAATTTCATTCAAATTCTGTGTCGTTTTATTTTTAAAAGCAATTATAATTTCATAGATACTTCATAAAATATTGTTTTTTCAATATAATTATCATAATGGGTTCACTGACCTCTCTAAAATATTCATAAAATTAACATTGATTCAACAATCGTGCAATTAAAATTAACATCCATCCGTTAAAAAATAGAATTTATATTTTTTAATTATTTTATTGAATAAAATTTACTATTAAATTCATTCTTCAGAAAAATTTAAAGTTTTATAATTTATTCTGACTCTAAAATTTTCTAATCATCAAAATCTAATTAGTATTTCAAAATTTAAAAATATTTATTTTTAAATATTCACTTTTAAATATTCACTTCTAAATATTCACAGTATGAATATTAATTCATCTGTATTCAATTCAGATGCTCACCTATAATAGACTGCGTAAACA
Source organism: Caprella mutica (assembly GCA_947561585.1). NCBI lineage: Eukaryota > Metazoa > Arthropoda > Malacostraca > Amphipoda > Caprellidae > Caprella > Caprella mutica. The sequence goes on along the minus strand of CANNZV010001149.1, from coordinate 203,739 downwards.
AGCTGAGTCATCAATTAAAATAATAATTAAATGCTGTGTCGGTAGTTTTTGTTACGATTCAAAGATTAATCTGCTGATCATTAAAAAGCTATAAAAGTTCTTGATAACTTATATGTGGTTTCATGTGGTTGTGTGGATTTGTGGTTCTTTTTTTTTCTTGACTCCTTCGATGTGGTAGGTGTCCTTCCTAGCGTTACGTGCATGACTTGATCAGCAACTGTTGTATCTTCGTTCTCCATCTTTCTCCAACACTGTAATGGTTCTTTTGCTGTCCGTTCTTCTTTCTTCGTTTTTTTAATTCTGTAAACAGAGAAAATATTAGCATTTGTGACCCCTGGCATAAATATTTTGTATTATAATTTATTAATCACCCATTGTGATTACTTATTTTCAAATTCACTCTTCAGTATTAATTTCATTTTCTTTGCGAATTCATAATATTAAAATCATAAATATTTTAAATATAGACGTAAGTTAATTTATAATCTCATCATTTTTCCTGATTAATGTCTCATTAATATTGCTGATCGTTGCAATACTTTATTATCCTATAAACTGAATAAAACAACTATCACTCTTTGCATTGTGATATTATTTTATTCCACACACATTTCCTTTCGTGTATCCGTGTCTGCTTTTATTTTTTATGCTGACCCATTCTTACTTCTCGCATTCATGTTCTTACACCGTGATACTTACTTGGATCACCGGATGTCTATTTATTAACCGACTCAGACATTTTGAACTGTCAACAATGTCTGCTGTCTGAAAACTCCTAGATGATGACTGCTTTTTCGCAAGATAAATTAATACATGATGGCATCAAATCCGTCACTAGCAACATTTAATCTTTTAAAATAGCAATCTATACTATTCTACACACTGGTACAGGAGATACACTGACTTTACTAATCATATGCATTCATCTCTACTGCACTACTCAGTGTCATAGTAGTTTCTTTAATCGCACTTTTTGCGTTATTGTTATTAACCCTTAACCCACATCACACTGGTTACTCATAACATTCTTTAAATAACTTGTTCGACCTTTTATCGAACCTCATTAATTCACTTTACGGTTTCACATACCGCTATAACTCATTTGAGAAAATCAAACTTTCTCTGATTCTGTGGTTTCAGCTTTTCCACGAACTATACGTTACGGTTTCAGTTCTACCGAAAACTTTCCTGAGAAAATCAACTTTCTCCATGGTTTCAGTTTACCACTAACTACTATACGGTTTCAGCTTACCGAAAACCTACCTGAGAAAAATTAACTTTCTCCATGGTTTCAGCTTACCACTAACTACTATACGGTTTCAGCTTACCGAAAATTTCATTTAACCCTAATTTTAACGTGGACATGCACGGAGTTTCACAAATAACCACCGTCTAATCATTCAGTTAAACATTTTACTTTTTTTCTTTTTCCCGTCTCCTTTATACCTACTTACTGGTTTCTTTCCAAATTGAGTCAAACTGACAGTTGCCATATTCTTATTTAACTCATACTTAATTGCTATAAATTTTCCTCCTAACAACACATTTAAACTTCAAGAACTCTCTCTCTCTCTCCCCTTTCTTTTTGAATAACAAAAGATTAGTGATTATCATATATTATTTTTTCATAAAAAAAAATCGCCACATATCCTACTTTACCTATGACTTATTTTATCAATCGTTTGGAAAAAAAAATTATACTGATTATATTCTACTAATAAGATAATCGTCTGCACTGGGAAAATTAATAATTTAATAATATCAAAAAGTAATGGATGACTTATCTTTTTTATTCCTCCTCAGCTCCTCTTCTAGTTCGTCTGTGTAGAATTTCTAACTGGGTATATGACTACCATGCAGTTACTGGTGACCTGGTTACTGTCACTGTTCTTATTTAACTTTTATACTTAAATTTCACACTAAAATTGTCAAATAGTATTCACACCTTCAACGTGTTAAAAATCTTCTCGTTTTATCACAAGTACTATCGTTGTTACTTCACGAAACTTTAGTTGGTGTCTGCAATTTTTCCGGAATAAAATAAGTGTCTAATCTTATTTTTTATGTTAATTATTAGATATCTATTATTTAATTATTACAATGAAAATTTTTAACTCAATTTTTTTAATAGTGATTTCATATAAATAGGTAATCCTAATTTTCAAAATTTCAATTATTCATCTCATTTAAATAATCACGAATATCGGTGAAAAACTGAGGTATAGGAATGGTATGGGTATCGATGAAAATTTATTGTCCCATCTGTACTAGATCGCCACATTTAAGATTTAACTTTTTTTAAGGTAGATATTTTACTTTAAAGAATTTACAGTTGAAACTCAGATAACTTCATCAGGTTCATCTCTGAAGCATGTGCATCATTCACAGCTATTTAATTAGTTATTTATAGTTTCTTAAACTTATTTCATTCCTCAAAAGTTGCCAATATATTAGCAACTTTGTGCATAATTATGATAATGTTTGACAAATTGATAATGATAAATCAAACTGTTTCCTAACAGGAATTACTTACAAAATCTCCTCAGCTAAATTTATGGTAACATAGGAATTATTTTAAAAATCTCCCTCAGTGTAGTCTCGTTAAAATGTTCCATATTCTGCAGAGGGTTGAGTGATAAAGTTACTGGTTCATAATCATATTTTAGAAATTTAGTGTGGCAAGTCTGTACATAAAATGTAAAACTCAGTCTCCTTCATTTTGAGTATTATAGACTCCAACTATGACTCCAGCCAGTAAAATAGTATGGCTAAACTCTCCATTTGTCTCTCCAGCTCCAAAAATAGCCAAAATGATCAAATTATGAAAAAAAGTCTCCTAAATAACATTGAAGCATGGGAGAAAATTAGATACATCTTGCCATTTGCAATTGATGGGCTCAAAACAGCTGTCATAAACTCGTTTCTAAAATGGCGAGAGAAGACATGCTTTATTTCCTCAGACTCCACTATTTAGAATTTTACTGACTCCATAACTGACACTCCAAAATGCAGTTTCATGTTAATTTTATCAGTGCTTTCAAGTAGGGATGGGATGATATCCATATTTTCACAGGTACCATCCCGATACTATTGCCAATGGTATCGTGATGGTATCTCTTGAAAATTTGGCTATTGTCCCATCCCTACTTGATGGTTAGATTATTAATTTTGGAATTTTAAATTAGGATTTAAGTACTTTTTGTTGATAAAGTACAGATACTAGAAAAATTGCTGATACGATACTTTGACAAATCCGTACTATTGTCATTTGAGTGTTTAGACAATAAATATTGATTTAATATATAGGTATTAACAGTCTTTGGTTCTTAACAAGTTCTAATGATCAACAAATGAAAAACTTCACCTATTGGTCAAGTTTTTCTCTATAGATATCTTAAATATGGTGATATAGATTCAGTTTTGCACTGCTCTAGTGACATTTTTACTATACGTCTAAATATAAACCTACTTTGAAAAATGGCTTACATGTTAAGGGTATGTTGTTGGTTAAAGGCAATTAATTTGCTTACAATTTCTAGAACCACAAGTAAACTCATAAATCCATGTTATATTTGAATTTGAAATCCTCTCCTCATAAAATTGCAGAATTTTGTTCAGAATTGTCTTACATTTTTCAGCTTCTAAAACATGGTCATTAGGAACTTGGGAGTAAAAACTAAAAAAATAATTGTCAACTTTTGTCTTACATTTTGACAACATCTGAAACATGGTGGGTAGTTTATAATAAAATAGCAATCGGCGTGATAGATAAATTATGTGTGTTGAATGTTGTCATCCATTTTGATGTTAAGTGTGTAAAGTTGGAATTAGCTTGAAGCCTGTACTAACACTTTCACAACTCTCTAGCTTCTTTTATATTATATACAGTTATAATGATTTTCAAATTAGGGATTGGACAAAGTATCTGCATCTGCGAGTGTTTGGTATCTGCATCTGCGAGTGTTTGGTATCTGCATCTGCGAGTGTTTGGTATCTGCATCTGCGAGTGTTTGGTATCTGCATCTGCGAGTGTTTGGTATCTGCATCTGCGAGTGTTTGGTATCTGCATCTGCGAGTGTTTGGTATCTGCATCTGCGAGTGTTTGGTATCTGTATCTGCGAGTGTTTGGTATCTGTATCTGCGAGTGTTTGGTATCTGTATCTGCGAGTGTTTGGTATCTGTATCTGCGAGTGTTTGGTATCTGTATCTGCGAGTGTTTGGTATCTGTATCTGCGAGTGTTTGGTATCTGTATCTGCGAGTGTTTGGTATCTGTATCTGCAAGTGTTTGGTATCTGTATCTGCAAGTGTTTGGTATCTGTATCTGCGAGTGTTTGGTATCTGTATCTGCGAGTGTTTGGTATCTGTATCTGCGAGTGTTTGGTATCTGTATCTGCGAGTGTTTGGTATCTGTATCTGCGAGTGTTTGGTATCTGTATCTGCGAGTGTTTGGTATCTGTATCTGCGAGTGTTTGGTATCATTACTCGGTATCGAAAAAAGTGGTAATTTTTTTCCGATACCACTAATTTAAAAAAATAAAAGATATAATCATATATTAGGAATGGGACAATATCAAAATTTTCAATACTGATACCAATACCTAGATTTTCATTGATACTGATACCAATACCTAGATTTTCATTGATACTGATACCAATACCTAGATTTTCATTGATACTGATACCAAAACCTAGATTTTCATTGATACTGATGCAAATACCAATACTTTGTTTATTCAAATGAGATTAATAATTTTGACAATAAAGATTACATATCTATATGAAATCATTGTTACATCAATTTAAAGTAAAATTATTCATTGTAATAGATAAAAAATAGAGATAATAAACTATATATATTTTTTAAAAACATTATTTGTATCGACAAAAAATTTTAATACTGAGTAACGTTACCAGAAAAATTGCCGATACTTCTGATACCGATACTTCATCCCATCCGGATGCTATTACAATGAAAAATTATAATTTAAAATAATTTTTCTATGATTTCATAATCCTAATTTTCGTAATTCCAAAACTATTAAAGGTCTCCTCCAAGCAAATATTTTTATTGCCTTATTCAACAACGCTAATGTTTCTTATCATTTTGCTGCAAACCGCATCGAATTTAGTTGCATATTTTTAATTTCTAATCTTTTTAAGATTTTTATAATTAAAACTTTCATGTATTATAATTTTGTATTATAATGTATTATAATTTTCTCGGAGTGCCTGTGAAAAGCAAGGGGGCTGTGTGAGAAAATTATTGAAAGATAGATAGTCTCATGGCAAGAAATATATGATTCCAACTCTCTTACTATGTTATTTTTAATAATTTGATCATGTAAGATTGTTTTCTTCAGCTGGAGAGCAGTTAGAAACTTTATGAACAATTTTTATCACAAAATAGAAATTTTCCAATGAGACTCTTTAATTACTTTATGTTTATTGCTGATAGCTACTAAGCTAGTTACAATAAGCAATAATTGCAATACCACTCAAAGATGCTCATACAAATGTAATATTTTTCTAAACTAGCCTTAACATATTTTTTGGTAGCATCTGGCTTATGGCTACCTATACCTAAATGCTCTCCTGAATATTTCAATCTTTTATCTATTGATGGCTTCTATTGAAATGTAATTTTAATTGACAGAAGCTCATTTCGGTGTAGCTTTTTATATATTTTAATTCATATCATATCCATTTGAGAATTGAGAAGATTGTTTATTCTTTATAAATATTTGGATAGTATAATTTCATTCATGAATCAAATCAGTTTGTTCATCATCCTAATTAATTTAATTATTTTGTTGATTTTAAGGTCTCAATATATTATTGGACTGGTCTACTGAGAAACATTCTGAAAACTACAATTTACAAATGTATCTACTTTCTAAAGATTTTTATATTGTAATATTGTTGATTATTTATTAATTTTTCTTATTTCATCAACAGAAATCTCTATTGGGTCCTATGATTGGACTGAGTACTGAAGGATCAAGGCTCTAGCTCACTGAACTAGAAGAGAAGGGGAGCATATATCCAAGGATCACTTCTTAATTGTTTGCTAAATAGTAATATATTCTTGCGTAACCTATTACTGAGAAACTAATTCAAAAAGCTAGTATTTTTTTCAATTTAATTTATGGAAGTTTACATGAAATATAGTTGTGTTACTAATTGTAAATGGAATGTATATTTAAGCAAATTTCTTCCCACAAAGTTGCATTCTACTTGTTGAAATATTATAGAAAAGAGATTATATATATTATTTACCAATCACCTTAAACTTAGCTATTCGCTCTTGAGAAATTTCATTGACTAATTGCTTATAACTAGACAATTCTGAAGAAATTGTATATTTGTTATTTAGTGCGTTGACACAAGTGAATAACGACTTAAAATAGCTCAACTTTTGAAATTAGATAGGGGGTTCACAAGTTATGTAGTTATCTACTTTATTCCTGAAATTTAAGATTTTTTTACCAAGTACACAAAGTACATTTGTAGTTTACAAATACATTTTTTTACAAAGTAGCTTACCTAGGTTACAAATATTTTTCTCACTATGGTAATGAGTTTTACCTGCATTCCCATTCTATATTTTATTCTCTGAAACCTACCTATTTAGACTTTGAAATATTTTCTATTTCCACAGATTTATTATTGAAGAAATATAGATGGTGGAGGCTTGCCTTAGCATGAGATGACATGAGCACAAGAAAGTTAGGTAATTAATTAGATAGATCTGAATCTATTTCTATTGAATAATTGGTGCCGAGATAGAATTTGCTATGATGGAGAGACCCAACTAAGAAGACTCCGTTCTCAAGCCACCTCTGATAATTTAACATCAAACATGAGATGAATAATTAACACAAGAGTTACATGACTAATAAATAGTAATCTATGGTAGATAAATCTAGGGTAAGTCCTGAATTATCAGGACTAACCTACATTAGGTACCAAAAATTGTTATTGTCTTCTTCATTTGAATATTCGATCATAAATGCCATATTCTGATGCTGGTGTTCATAGTTGGAATTTAGGGAGGCTATACCTATGTATCTACATAGACCAGGTATATGTGCTCATATCTATGACATGATCTACTAGGTACCTAGTTAGGTAATTAAATAACTAACCTGCTAAATCCAATTTTTGTTTGCTGTACTCCAAACTTTTTTTCAGCAGCATCTTTCCTCTTGACGTCATGACGAAAATTTAAATTTCGAAATCACTAATTATGAAAGTTTCGCTTCCCGTTTTCCAAACTGCTGTGAATCAAATTGGCGCGTACAGCCACTTATATACCAAGCTGGCACTGATCAAGGCACGCTTGGTGGCATTCAAATCTGCTCTCTCATTGGTGGAGACGAAATCACGCGATTAACTGCCCACTTTTTATTGGCTTAAATTATACAGGGTGACCACCAAAAAAGTTATCGTACTCCACTTAAAATTAACATGAATATTGTATTCATAATTTTAAAGTTTTTTTATTATATAATTCCCTCCCAATGTTAGAAGTATTTTTTTATAGTTAATTCCCTCTAGCGTTAGAAGAAGTTTTTTAATTATTTAATTCCATCTCGAACGTTAGAGGAAGTTTTTCATTATCAAATTCCCACTAACGTTAGCGGTACATGACTGTTGTAGAATGGATACTTGTTAAAATAAAAAAAATTGATTTCTATTTTTATCTACTCGTCAATACAATATTTATATTAATTCACAGTTGGGAAAAAACCATTGTAAGATTTTTAAGGTACAAATATTAAATAAACATATTAGATATAGGACACTAAAAAAAGAGATCAATATTTAGTGTAATAAAAATTTATAATAGGTTTATTAATTATGAGGTTAATTAATAAATTAATTTTAAAAAATAATAATAAAGTTTATTAATGATCTGTTAAAGCGTAAATTTGAACGAGTAGTTAATAGATCGCCATTTTATGTATAGCTGAAAAATAAAATAATAAATTCACGATATAGAAAACTACAGAGTTTAAATAACTGAACAAATCGAAGCTGCTTAGAGTACCTTGCGACACTTGGTAACCCTTAGTATTGCAATAATGTTCGTACTTTGTAGCATCTCCTAATTATATACGAAAATACCAAGGCACAGTCTTAAAATCGAACGAACAATATGGGCACATAATTACGGGAATCAAAATTAATTAATTGATAAATTAATTAATTTTGTGTTTTATCGAAATCAGACTTTAATAACCTAAATTACTGATATTTTATTCGGCGGGGAATAGTCCGGCGGGGAAAAGTCCTACTGCCATACTGACCACCTGTGTCTATAATCTGTTTCTATTATTATCCTATTCTTTATTTACATTACTGTGAGTGTTTCTTTTAGCTTGATGGCACCAAATAGTTAGCAATATTCTTTAATTTTCGAACAAAAATTTAAAATCATATTCATTAGGTAAACAAAATGATAGAACACCTAAAGGTATACTGTTTGTATAACAAATAAATTAGGGTGTTTGTTCAACCTCCCACCAGATATAAACATGCTGGAAGTGCATATATTGCCTTCCTTTCAGTTTCAAATGCATATGCCTTTTTTTATGCATTATCTTTAAGTGCATATGTTTTATCTGCAAAACATATGCGTTTCCTGAAATGCATATTCGTTTTCTCAAAAAGCATAAAACCTGTTGCATATGCAGTATATTTCCCAGTGCATATACTGCATATATGCAAATGCATAATGTCACAACCCTAGTAATAATATTTATTTAACCTACTTATATGAATGTATGAAATAATAAGATAGGTATAACTGCCGCTTAAACTAATATATAGAATAAGATAAAAAAAGGTAATATTTTCAACTTCACTTACATAGACATCTATGTACTTAGTTAAATGTAAACTAATATGAAATCATAATTTATAATCGTTAATTAAACCAACAAGTAACTAATTTAATTTCTTGATTATTACTAGGGCTGTGACTGTAAGGCCTTGCAAAATATGCTCTATAAGCTCTAAAAATATGCTCTATAAGCTCCAAAAATAAGGCTGTAAAACCCGTTTCAGATTATGTTTTTTAAGCTTTAAAAGCTGAATACTATGATGCATAAGCTTTTATTAATAGATATGCCTTCAAATATACAATAGTATATAGTTCAAAATTTTCTTTTGACTGAAGAAAACAAGCAATAATCAAGGGGAACCCTATTATTATTTAACTAAATAGGTATCTTTTACCAGGTATTTCAGGGAATATAAAATGAACTGATTAGTAATTTAGTGATTATTTATAAAAGATACTTTCATCTTCAAAGAAAATTATTTAAAGAAATAATTATAGCAACTCCTGATTTAACAAATGTAGATTTTACATTAGAAAAATTCATCACTAGAATACATTTTCCATGGTAAGGGGCGCGTTAGCACCCTGTCAATGAAGTTAAATTTATTAGTTGGCTGCACTATAAGTATATTCCGGGTGGCACCTCTATGGTTAAAAAATAAAAGGTTACTACCACTTAGAATATAGTTTTAAAAATATTGTTAATTGCGGATAAGTTATTTAGGGTTTTGTTTTTAATGTTACCATATCATTGACTGGGAGGCATGCTGCTTTAGGAATCCTGAATGTATAGGCTATGGAAAGCAATCAACTTAGACTATAATGAAGTGTGCAGTGCAACAAACTAGCTGCAATCACAAACTACATTACAACCATATATGTCGAGAGTTTCAAAGTTCTTTTATATGAAATATGATTTAATTCAACACACACTGGGAAAAATAAACAACTCGAACTGATGCACATAGGTGTTTCGAGTTCACCCTAAGGCTTTGTCTCTAAAGCGAGACACCTTAGTGCAGGGGTGGGCACACATTGTGTTTTTCAGTGCCGAAAGATGGAATGTCAGTGCCAATTTTCTTTTCGTTTTCTAAATTGCTGGGATACTGAGTAATTATATAATGAGGTGGTAGATTTAATTGGAGTACGAACATGTACAACGGTACATATTTTGCGCATAAATATTGGTAGTAGATTTATCATTTGCATTAAAAAGAATTAATAAATGATATATAAAAAAATTTTCTTCATGTGAAAATATCATAATAAAAACAAAATTAAGCTATCTTGCATAAGTAATAATAAATAACTCATAAATTCACAGGATAAATTACTTACCTAACTTATTAAAAATGGGAATTAAAAATGATTGCATAAATATTTACTACAGTGTTTGAATGTCCCTAGACAAGCGTATGAAAGATGTAAATTTAACTGATCTAGATAAAAAGAGACAGAGGTAAATAAATTAGACACCGGCACTATTGCAACAATAAACAAAAATTTCTTATTAAGGGATAAAATTTACTATCAAAGTATCAAGGTCATTCATTACAAATATACTGTTCTTCAATTAGTTGACCATGCACTTCTATATTATCCTTTTAATTTATAGAACAGTCAGGGCTAAAAATTCTTAATTTTCTTTGGAAGAAAATAACGCACCGTTTCCCGGGTGGGCAGTGGTGCCGTTTTGAGTGCCAAAATAGCACTGAGTGCTGCATTTGCCCACCCCTGCCTTAGTGCATCAAACTATAGTTTAGATGAACTAAAGTGCATCAGTTCGATGCACTTTAGTGTCTTAGTTATAAAAGTTTGTTAAAATGATGAGTGAATTATTCTCTCCTTTTTTTGTTTCCTCATCATTTAACAAACTTATAGCTAAGACACTAAAGTGCATCGAACAGCACCAAAGTGTCTCGCTTTAGAGACAAAGCCACAGAGTCAACTCGATGCACCTGGGTGCATCGGCATTTCTCTGAGTGCATAATTGTATGCAAGAAGGGGAAGCCAACAAAGGGCGGAGCACTAACGGTTTAGTGCTCCTCCCCATGTTGGCTCCTCCTTCTAGCTAACCAATCAGAGAAGAGTTATCGTGAAAAACTTGCAACACTGTATCGATAGATACTTACCCAGTACAGACAGTACCTATCTCAAAAACATTATGCGGTGTTTACTATACTTTATAATTTTAGACAATAGAAGCATAGCCTTATTGGACACACAGTAGATTCCTACGGGAAACATGTTGATCGTTATTACTCGAAATGAAGGAATAAAATTGTCTCGTTCTTGAAAATAGCTTCATTTTGCATTTTTCTATACATGCATGGTTGATTCTTTGCTTAGAATTACACAACAGGGGGCCGGAAATTTCGGTTTCGGAATATTCGGTCTTGACATTTAGGTCTTAAAATTATAAATGACCTCTTAACATAAATGAGTTTGTTGTATCGCACATATCCTGATTGTTTAATGACGTAGCAGGGGGGTTCGGGGACACGCCCCCGATTCATCTAATTCATAAGCTTTATTTATACCTGAGACCGAATATTCCGAGACTGAATTTTCCGGTCAAATTTCATGTTAAATAAATGTCAAAACATGTCCAATTTCTAATGTTACGAATCATTTTAAAACGGTTAATGTTATCCTATTTTAATAAATAAACTACACATTTAAGAAATAATAATTTCAACTTTTTATATTATTATTCTTTCATAACACCATTATATACAGAGACCGAATTTTCCAAGAACGAAAATAGATAAAATTATACTATCACTTCAACTTTGCAGAACTTTCGGAAAATCTTGTCAGTTAAAATTTCTAGAGCATTGGATTTAGTTATGAATACACAAAAAAAATTATTGGCTGATTTAGCAACTTTAGTTATCCTGGATGGTAGCTCGTGCAATCTATCAAATTGATTTTTTTTTTTCTAAAAATTTAAAGAGTTACGCCAAAGATATTATGCTACAATAAGATACACTACTGTCGACAATTTCTATTTTAAAAGTGCGTTGTGGCGCCATCTGGTTTTAAAAGCGGGAAATAGAATTGAAATATTGTAAAGACAATCGAGGTATGTTGTGTTCGTGACGTCATAACAGCATTACTCTAAAATAATATTTGATACAATTGAAGAACGTTCTATTATAAAAACAGTGATGAATCCATTAATGTTATTCACACTGATTAACCTTAATTTTCTATTTATGTGTGTTGCCTTGACGTCACGGTCACAAATCACTCGCTTTGTAACCACAGCTCACAAAGCTTTACTCTTTGGTGGTTTCCCTAAATCCCTAGTAGGAATACTAATATTGACAAGTAGCGACAATTGAGTGATTTGTGACGTGACGTAAGCAAGGGAACAAATTTAAAAAGAAAATTAGGGGTTTGGCAGGTTAAATAATTGATTAAATACAGGCGCGTATACAAGGGGGGGGCATATGGGGCAGATGCCCCCCCCTTGAGGTCTGAACTTTTTAAAAATAAATCTACGGATTAATTTAAAATATATGGATTAATCCTCCAAATTGAAGAAATGTCAATTATTTGATTATTTTTAATTGCTTTTGACATGCTTGAACTCAGTATTCTATCAAAATCGACATTTTAAAATTGCAAAATGCGAAAAATTAAATTGCTTCAAGTCGTATTATGCATAAGCCATTTTCTCCATAGAGAGTGGATTTCTATCACCCTATTAATATAAGCATTGTTCTTCAATTTAAAAATGCTTTTGAATTTTAGAAGAAATGCATCGTCCTGTACTCTGTAGTTTGCCAAAACACCTTCTTCTTCAACAATACGCTGAAAATTCATGCTTTCCCAAGATAAATGGAAGGGTGGCTAAATCTTACCACTTGAAAAAGTTCACAAGAAATCGTGGTCTATCCAACGAAACTGGTTCGATTCACAAGAAAAAACAAATGAAAAAACAAACAAATAAACACAAACCGCATTCAGGAGGTGAAGATTTTCCTTGAAGAAACCACTAGTTTTTTTTCTCAGAAAAGTTTTTCAGCAGATTTCATCCACACCAAAACCACGTGGTGGAGGATCGTCATACATACATTTAGTTTCTGATTTTATCAATGAACTTCAGTTCGACCATTAGCGAAAACCACATAAATAGCGGTTTTGTGAGTGGATTATGCAGCAACCATCCAACATTGCCAATTGAATCGTTTGGACAGACGAGAAGTTAATTTACCTCCATCAAAAACACATCAAAAGAATACGAATGGAAATCTTCGAAATATCTGGAAAGAAAATGATAGATACGACGTATGATGCTAAGGTTGCAATTATTAATGGAATGGTTCCAATTGTTCAAGCATTCCTAAACGAATAAGGCAACATGTTACCATGTTAATGTTTTTCAAAACTCTGATCCCAGCCTGCAACTTCTTCATTTTGGTAGATGCAAGACCAAATGCATCTCTAGAATTTAAGGAAAAGTTTCGAGGTCGAGTGATTAGCAGAAGTACGGAAATAAAATTCTTGGTCAGCACACAGTCCAGATCTCAACTCTTTGGACTTTCGCATATGGGCTGCTGCACAAACTCGAGTTTATAAGTTTATATAAAAAAAAAAGATCCCAATGAGTCTCTTATACAATGTGCTCAAATCTCAGTTCAAAAAAACAAAAACAATAAGACTCACAAGAAAGTATGCAAGAATGTTCTGAAGCATGTATCGTTCTGTCTTCACTTCGGAGGGGGTCATTTTCAACAACTTTTGTAGGACCACAGGAGATGTGCTTCATATGATATAAGACAATAAATGTTAACAATAATAAAAATTCTTTCTTTTCCTTCAAAGTGATGCATCTATAATGGTCTTTGACTCATTTTTAAGTGCTTCTAACTCGTAATTGAAAAATTACGTTATCTGATGAAACACAGTGTAGCAGTATGGTTTTGATTAATTTTGCTGCAGCCAATGATTGAATATTGTGATTAAGTTAATGACTATCATTCTATTGGACATGATATACAGCTTATGGACTATACAATTCATCCACTGACACACTGTGTTCCATCAGAAACGATATTTTTAAATTACGAATTAGGAGCACTTCGATCTAATGCATCAACACCACGTTGATGGAAAAGAGAGTAGCTATCATTATTAAAAATTTATTGTCCTATATATATGGCTATATTGTATGAACCACATCTCCTGTGGCCCTACAGAAGTTGTTGAAAATGACCTCCTCCAACCTGAAGACAGAACGAAGCAAACTTCAAACCATTCTTTAAAATTTCTTAGGGGTCAATGAGTTATACCTTTCAGCGAAACTTTAAACACTTTGTATAGGAGACACAATGGAATATTCTTTTTCATATACAAACTCGAGTTTGTGCATCAGCCAAGAAGTGAAAATCAAAAGGGTTGTGATATTGATTGTGTGCTGGCCAGGAATTTTCCGTTCTTCTGCAAATGAATCGGCCTCTAACCTTTTCAATGAGAAATTCTAGAACTGCATTTGTTCAATGTGGTGAAGCGCCGTCTTGCATCCACCAAAGTGAAGAACGAGATGCAGTATGGGCCAAATAAGGGGTGCTAGTTTGGTAAGCGATCTGTGAGGTTAATGTGATCTGATAATTTTTATTTTAATAATTATGATAATTTTTCTTTGTAAGTAACTGTGATACAAAACAAACAATATAGATGAGATGATATTGTCACAATGCATTAAAAGTAAAAAAAAAACATATATTAATCACTTATTTTACTTCATATTAATAAAAGTTTAGTAAGATGTAGTTTATATATTGATATTTTCTTGAAGTATTTATGGTACATAATGATTTAAGGAATATATTTGGTATCTCGTATACCTGTTTGTATCTTTTATATTTGATAATAAATTCTGAATAGATCGCATGCCAAACCAGTAAATGATGATCAGATCGCATAGCAAACTAGCACCAAATAATGTCCTGTAGCAATCTGAGATATGAAACACCATTAACCGATGACGAGTTGCCATCATCATCAAGGAATGCATGAAAGATTAGATCCATTAAATTAATATTGGAAACAAAGATATTACCTTAGCATCATACCTATCATTTATTCCTTTGATATTTCAGGGATTTTCATTAGTGTACCTGACGATCCTCCACAACGGAGTAATGTTTGGTGAAATCTGCTGAGAAACTGGGGGTTCTGGGGGGTTCTTCATAGAAACTCTTCACCTCCTGAATCACTGTTTCTGTCCTTTTTGGTTTTGTTATAATTTGCCTTTCTTGTGAATAGAACCAGTTTCATTGAATAGACCACGAACTCTTTTGAGCTTTTTCAGGTGGTAAGATTTAGCCGCCCTTCACTTGTCATGGAGTGAAGCATGAATTTTCGACATACTGTTGAAGAAGAAGGTGTTTTTGCCAAACTACAGAGTACAGGTCGATGCATTTCTTCTCAAATTCAATTTTTTTTAAGGTTTAAGAAAAATGCCAATACTAATAGGATAAAATCAATTCTTTATACTTTATGAACTTGTTGACGTCCTCCCATTTCGCAATTTGAAAAATGAGTTTTCTGACGAAACACAGTGTAAGCATGTTCAAAGCAATTAAAATAATCCAATAACTGATCAGTCTGAGGAATTATCCGTAGATTTTTTTTCAGAAACGTTAAATTTTTTGAAAAGTGCCCCCCCCTTGACCGAATCCTAGATACGCCCCTGATTAAATATAACTTCAAATTAAAATTAGTCAAGTTCAAATTAAAAAAGATCAACTTTGAATTAAATAAAGTGCAGTTCAAATTAAAACAGATCGATTTCAAATAAAAATAATTCAAGTACAATTTAAAATTTTCATTCTTATTTTATAAAATATCATAAATTATGAAAGATGAACTCAAGCAAAAATCAATTCAACCATCTGATAAATCTTTATAATAATATGAATGTTCTACTGTATCCATTATACATGAACTTATTATGAATTGGATGAGTAAATAAATATATGATGAAATAGAACTGCTTTGGCCATTATTCAATATAGGTAGAAAATTTCCTATTTGTGAATTAAATTCATTTATTTCAGAATTGAGAATTTAACAGAAGAAAAATACGATATTTTCATTTGAAATTGAACTTTTTTTAATTTGAACTTGACCTGTTTTACTTTGAAATAGAACTGTTTTAACTTACAGTTGACTTTTTTAAATTTGAAGTTCACTAATACTAATTCGAAATTCACTTCCTTTAATTTGAAGTTCACTAATTTTTATTCGAAATTCACTTCCTTTAGTTAGAAGTTGACTAATTTTAATTCGAAATTCACTTCCTTTAATTTGAAGTTGACTTCTTTTAATTTGAGGCTAAAATGGTGTAGTTACTAGGTAAACTAATAAAATATTTGTTAAACCATATTATTTAAAGAGGGCGTTGTAGCAAAGATATTATACTACAATTTTGATCTTTTTCAGTGAGAGACCGTTTAAGATCATCCGCTGTACGAGCTTTAACTGTCTGTATATAAGATACTGCATATTTAGGACATTTAAGTGAACTTGAAATTAGAATTTACAAGAAGTGTTTCAATATATTGAAATTATCGTAGATTTAAAGATATTGACTTTTATTCTACCTCCCGGATTTTTTAATATTTTTCACAATTAATAAAAAATATTAAGTGAAAAATACATGGGCAGTAGTAATATCCTATATCTAGAAATCCATGGAAATCTAGAATGTCTACTTAACTGAAATACATGTAATGTTTTTTTTAATTGATTATTTGTTGCATATATTTTGCATATGCGTTTTATAAATGCATATGCATTTTATGAAACGCATATGCATTTCAATGAAATGCATATTTCAAGCGAATATGCACTTAATTTTTATGTGCATGCACTGCATAATGTGCAGTGCATATTGTCACAAGCCTACGTTATATGTTATATAACCTTAGCTCTTTATATCTAAAGCAATTCCAGAAATGTTCTAAATTTAGAGTGGAGAGGACCTTTAACGAATAATTGCAAACTTACAATAAATTAGAAAGGACTTAAGTCTGCCTGGGTACCAAGAGATACATCGCAGACTTTTAAGAAGTAATCTAGCAGGAAAGTGGCTCTACGAACAAAGTCACCTACTATTTATTTATTTATTTTATAGCGTGTTTCTCCACCACATTCTTGGTGTTCTTGCAGTGATTTTGAGGTTGGTTATATTATAGCACATCAAGAGGGTTATTGAGTGCTACTTCTTCAATGGAGTAGGGGAGTATCTATTGGAGCTTCAAGTCATCTGTAGAACACCGAGTTGGTCCAAGTAAGAATAGAGCGGGCCGTGTATTTGGCATTTGTCATCTTTAAAAACATCCTTGAGAGTGGGAGGTCCAGGACAACCGAAGAGTTGTCTCCGTTGTGTGTGAGAGGGGCACTCGATGAGGATGTGTCTCATGGTTAGGGGCACAATACAGTCCTCACAGAGGGGCTGATCTTCTCCAGATATCAGGTATCCGTGTGTGAGAGGAGTGTGGCCTATTCTTGCTCTACAGAGCTTCACAGACTATCGTCGGGGATGAGAGTCTGTGTACTTCAGGGGAATTGTTGGTAGTGATTCGTGAAGTTTATTGTTGTTCAAGTTTTGCCATGTTTGGTGCCATGCTTTTTCGATTGACTGTTTGAGGAAGGATTTGATGTCTGATCTTGGAAGAGACAGCGGAGATATTTGCAATCTGGTTATGCTGCTTCTTGCCAGTTCGTCTGCCTGTTCATTGCCCTGCACACCAACATGTGCAGGGACCAAACATAGGGTGAATGACTTATTGCTGCTAAGTCACCTACTACAATTCTCTGAAAAGTTAATTTGTGAAGACTTAAACTTCGAAAGTAATTTCACTAAAATGGACACAAGAAACAATGCCAATAGCTCATTAATGAAAGAGGAAAATGAAGAGGTGATGATATAGTAGTAGCACTAGAGTTGAAAATTGCATGAAGCATTAAAATCGACAAATAGAAAGGTATAAATAAAACAGACTAAAAATATGAATAAATAATTCATTAAAGTTCAACAAAGAGCAGACATACTGTACAATAAACTTTTTCATTGGAATTCATAAGATAATACTATGTGGACTTTAAGTACTTATCAGTACAATTATTGTGCACAACATCAAAGAACTAATTACTTCATTAAGTACAATTGTGTCTTTCGATAAAACAATCTCAATCTAAGTAAGAAAATTGACTTATAAAAATGGAAAACGGAGATGAAACAATCTTCATAACTATTAACATTGTGATTTTAGCTTCTAATTTCATAAAAACTTCATCAAATTCAACATAACCTAATTAAGTAGTACAAATTTTCAATTCATATCATTGCGAATTACTGTCTTTTAAGGTAGCTGCCATCTAATCTACTTAACTAAATCACAACCTTCTTTACCTGACTACACTTTGCTATCTGCTGTACTACCGCTGGCTGTAGGATTACCGTTCATTGGTACGGTAGGAGTATCATTCGGCAACATCAAGCCAGCGTTGATGGCTTCAATAGCAACTCTGAGTTCTTGTAGACTAACCACGCCTATCAGTTTACCCAAGACAGTAACGTAGGCTTGCTTTAGCTCTAACATGGAGAAGAGAGTGTGCACCTTGAGCAGAGATGTTCTCTCCACAAGTTGGAAGGGAGATTGGTCTATCTGAGAACTACTAAAATCAACCACTTGAGCGTAAATTAACTCCTCTTTTCTTGCGCTCTCCTGACGTGCCCTATCGAGGTAAGAACGAATTTTGAACGAATTCGAAGAGCGCATTGAATCTGTGTATGAATCTCCAGATTTCATTTTCTTCTTGAAAATATCAATAGATTTCTTCCAATTGGAAGACTGATCACCGTGCACTGTATTATAATGAGAATTGAATTGAGGGGAACCACCCCGTTGAGATCGAGGAATGGTAAAACTTTCAGTCTTTTTGAGAATGCTTTTTGGTGGAGAGAGTTTAGACCTTCTCGCAATGTTTGGCTCCGATCCACTGACATCTGAATCACCAGAATCTCTTACACGAAGTAGAGGTTTGAAAGAAGGACTTTTTGGAACTTTGAGGTAATCCTTATTAGGATATGCTTCTTCTTCTCTAACTTCTGATATCGTATCTGTTTCAGCCTCTCCATTGGATGTTTGAGAGGCTAAATTTTCAGAATTTGTTTCAGTATTAAAATCAGGAGTTTTGTTGGTATCAGAAGGTGTAGATACTCTTGTAACAGCAAATCGAGAGTTTCTTCTACTTTTTGCTGCTGTTGCTGAAATGGGTTCAGCCGAGTGTGCATCCTCCTCAGTCTTCTGGTCTTTAACTTCATTCAGTTCCGGAGTTTCAGACTTTTCATTTGCATTGTTATATTCTGAATCAGTATGTTTCGATGAATCTTCTTTTTCCTTGGAAAAATTACGCTTCCTGACTTCAGAGATGTTTTCAGATTTAATGTCATTCTGAAAAGAATTAGGACTTTTGTTTAAGAGTTTTAACAGTTAGAATAAGAAGATATATTTACATAGGTTCCAAACATTTAAGAGAGTTATGATTAAAATTATCACTAAAAAAGTATCATAATTGCATCCTAACAAACAATAAATTAAAAGGGGTATATTTTTATTCATTTTAGTAAGGGTTTAACCTCTGCATCAGAACAAAAGGACATATCGCTGAAGGCAAAAGGAAATTAAGTACAAGGGACTGGAAGAGGTAGTCAGACAGAAAAGTGGCTCCATGAAGATAGTGACCTATCACCAGTCTTTAAGATTGTTCATAGATGTAGGAAAGTTAAAGGGACACAGACACCTGTGACTGCACTGCACTCATGGATGGATGGAAGAGGAAAATGAAGAGGTGATAGTAAATGAAGCCTATGAGCCTGCTTATCAAGAATTTAAGAAGCCATACCCTTTCTCTTCCATTCACCACAGACAGCTTCAGGATAGAGCCTCTGGTGGTTCTTACCAATCATTATCGCGAAACTTACAAGACTGTTGGAAGAAGTCTGCATATCTGGCGTGATGATAGTGGGTTTGTGGACAAAAGCAGGTCTGGTCTCTTCGTTCACTTTCACACTACTACTCGATGGCGTCAGAAGACTGCCACCGAGACTCGGGAAGAGTTGCAGCATCGTCTTACTACCGAACTTGCTATTCCGATTGATTTGTTCAAGACTGCCTGTAGAAAATTAAATGAGGCAGAGCAGCTTGCAATATATTCATTTATAATCACTTATTATTAAGGTAACTAACTTGATCTCCTTCGCAAGTTGTTTGCGAGTTGTCTTGGTGACATTGGAGGCGTTGGTTTATCTTCTGGCGAATTTATAACTGGAATAGTCTTGCCAAGAACTTCCTTTTGAAGACTCCTGCAAATAATATATCTTAAAGAAAATGTATTGAAATATTCCTTCTGCATTTAATTTTAATGCAACACTGAAACTACTCATATTTATTGTAAAAAAAAAATTTCTAATAGACGAACCTATTTAGTGGAAAATTCGATGGATCCTAAAATTCATATGATAGATTAGAGATTGGAGTTACCTCTGGGCAGCTATTTTCCAAGCTGAAGATATCTCAGGAGTGATGTTAGTGAGGAGGTCATCCTCTAATTTCTTCTCAAGGATGGTGATCAACTCTTCCCTCTGAATAGACCCGAGGAGTGTCATAGATTCTGAAAAAAATAAAATTTGTCAAAAGACAAATACACAGAACTTTGATGCTAAATATCTATCACAGCTGTCAACTTTTACTTACTAGGAGAATCTACTAAAGGTAGGGTATTGATTTTTCTAGAGTTGAGAAGAGTGGTTTTGAGTTCTCCGTATGTGATTCCGTAGTAAATAAATTTAACGTCTTTCTGCATGAAACTTTCGACGAAGACGTCATAGACTTTAGATGCAGATGACAAGATATCGGGAAGATAGGGCAGTTTCTTTATTTTGATAATGGAGTCGTATATTGAGGGCTGCAACAGACTCGCTACGGCATTCGATATCAACACTGCTATCTGAAAATGGTGGTAAAGGAGTAACATCATTAAAATATTGTACTCCATGAAAACTAGAGATAAATAACTATGCTAATAGGAGAACAATTTTAATATTCAAAAATATTTAAAAAAATACTAGTTTGATCGAAAGAAATTGGTTATTTTTCACTTCAAAATCACCAGCAAACTTTTCAGATAGAATGTTAGTTCATTGCAGCTCTAAGTACTAACCATGACAGGCAGAAGGTAGTCTATCTGTCCCGTGAGTTCGAAAACTATCACCGAGGTGGAGACTGTGTGAGTTACTGCACCTGACAGGGCAGCGGCTCCTACTATAGAGTACCCTCCTGCCGGAAAAAGAAAGTCATTTTACCCTTCATAAATTAAAGTATAGGCATAGCGCTTTAGGAATGTCATGTTAAGTAGAGGTAAGACAAAATAATTCGACAGCCGAACTTATAGACACGCTTAGTCAATAGACAAGAGATGACATTACTACTATCTTCTAAAGAAAGAAATATATTGAATATATTGAACGGATATAGCAGAAATGCCTCTAAAATACAGTTATTTATAAGGCTAAAAAAGTGCTTCAAGTCAAGCCATGATATGGATTGGAGTAATAAATTTATACTATTATTTCTATTGTTCTGAAGTTTAGTCGTTGAAAATAGTCTTGAATTAATTTCTTCATCAAAAAGTAACCTAAAATTGTTCATACAAATGTCCTCTCTGTACCTATAACTTAAAGTTGAGAAATTTTATTTTTATGGAATTTTATTTGTAATTTCCCAGAAAGTTGATATCATTGTTTTACTTTAATTTCCATTCATATCTTTCTAGTTGCAAAACAAGATTTCCAAGAAGAAACCAATAACTCAAACTATAATATCAAGATTTGAATATTATCTTGGGTTCAACTACTTTGCTAGCCTTATATCTAGAACTGTGAATACAATACAGTTATAAATAATATACAAATCTCACCAGGCACTATCTGATGTGCAAATGTACCGAAGCCTATTCCATCAGGGCAGACAGTGGCCATCATCTCCCCCATCAGTCTGCCTATTGCTGCACCCATCTTGAACACTGGAATGAATATTCCAGATGGGACTGGTATCGTGGATGCTATAACACTCCAAAAGAACTGCAAGCGTACGATACGAACATCAATATTGAAATCGTTGATTAAATCCACAGTAAATGAAGAGTTACTTACAAAAACTATTTTCTATCTGATGTGAATTGGATTATGCTGAAACATCGACAGAGTAGTAAAATAAATAGAAAAATAATGATATAGTTTCCTTGATATATCAAAGTATTTAAGTTTCATAATGAGAAGAAAGCAAAGTAAATACGAGACTCGTAGTCTACATACAGACTTTAGAATGGCATATTTGCAATTAGAAGAATTTTAATTATGAGGACCCTTCTCTACACATTTACCGTGAAAAAGAAGTACAAAGTGAGGTTAACAAATATTGAAGTCCATGGCGTCCTCCAGTTCTCAACAACATGGAACTCTTCAGGCGAGTGCTGCTCATCCACCCATGAGAAATTGCTGAACAACTCCATAACCTGTAGGTGAAATAAAGTTAGAAGAGTTATATATGAAGAGATTAAGAGACATCCCCATGTAAAATAGACTTCATAAATAGATAATTGGATGTAGAACATTACTTGCCTGGTGATGGGTTGAGAGATGACCAGCGACAAACTGTCCCGCCCCAGGGGGAAAAGTCATGGAGGAGTAGAGAAAGGTGACAATAAGCGGGTACATCATTCTGTCAGAAGATCAAATTGGATAGTATTCATTTATTGCTTGAAAACTAAGCATAAAAGCTACCTACAGAAATAAGCAAATCCCGATATCCTTATAAATTACATGTACTCATTTCTTGAAGTCTGAAACTTACCTTTTCTGCAAGAAAGCCTTCATTCGTTTGTTCTTTCGAATGAAAAGAACATACTTTCTGTGAATGAAGACAAACAGAGCGCCTACAATACCGCAAATCAACCTGAAACAGAAAGAATACCCTTTACTAGTGAGGAATGGGAGGAAAATCCACCTGGTTATTAGAAAAACAAATGAGTTCTTACCCAAGCAACGCGTACATGAAGATCTCTGTGATATCAAACGGCACGGCAACTTCAAAATTAGTTTTAAAAATAGCAGTAAGGGTTTCTGAAAAATAAGATAACGGTAATTAAATTCATCACATCAAGTCCTTTAATTTTATTAACAAAAACTTGCTATCTTTCTCACTCTCGCCATAGTAGAAGACAGCCAAAAGTCTGAAGAGAACGGCTCCGGACACCGCCGCAAAAAATCCTCGCCAATAGTTCCTCACAGCGAAATAAACTGAAGTTACCTCTATGCTGAACAGCACTCCTGAATGGAAAATAATATGGTGTGAAGCTATATAATTCAACTCTTGTGTTAATGTCTTCAGGAAGCAAAGCTAAATACATGCGTGTTATGTATCAAAATATAAAATGCATTGAAAAAGATAAAATGTGTGCAAAGGATTCTACAACGAAGTCTCAAAATCATTATAATTAGTCCCCTAATACCTAATTTCCTCTGTGTGTTGAGAGTGAGGAGATAAATGTCCCCTCCAGGTTAATTTTTTATAGTTTCATTCAATACAGCTAATGTCCCTCATCATTTTGCAGAAAATCCTATGAAACATAATAGCCTACCTATATTTGTTTTTAAAATTTACTTCAATATTTGGTTCAATTTTCCTTCATTTTAGAAGTCCCTACTATTTAATATGACCTTTAAAATACATTAACATAGACAGCTACTTGAAAAGCATTGACAACAGTAATTCCCAATGCTACAAAAATACATAAATAATAGAGAAAGAAAAGCCATCATTCAAAATATATACTACCTAGTTACAATAATTTGAGTTTCAGATGATAAAGCGTCTGGAATAACACAGAATATCAATTAAAATATGGAAAGTTCAAATATGAACTGTTGATAATCATTTCAATATTTCAAGCTTATAATTTTTAATAAAGTTTAAAGGTCTGTTATGAAAACGTATATAGGAGTAAATTATTTTTAGTCGAGTTTTTGAAAAAAATTTCAATCAAAAATTTCCCTATTTCACAGATGTCTATTTTTATGCTAAAGTTACATTCAAAATTAAAGAGAAATAAAATTCTGATTATAAATGAAGTACAAAAATCATGACAACAGAAACTACATGTACATTATACAGCATTCATAGAAGTAGACATTGTCACTGCATAATTTTTTTAGACGAGAGCTTCCCTTTCCATCCACCTAAGACAGACTCTAGAAAAATGCATGGTGGCTTAGAATTTTGTAACAAAAACCCTGCAGGATTCTATAGGTAAGATTAAGATGACCGAAGATAACATTACCTCCAATTGGGGCAGCGAAGGAGCAGGCCACCCCCACAGCACAGGCTGCAGCAAGCATTTCTGTTTTGTGGGACTCGTTGAGGTGAATCCCTTTGAAAGATGACACCAGAGTTGACAGCAGAGTGGCGACTATACTCGCCATGTGCACGAACGGACCCTGTTAGAATGAGCATAGCTTCACTTATATGAACTATGACTATAAAGATTTTCTAAAACAGACAGAAAGCTCTGAAAACTGTATATTTAATTACTCGGTGTAGTAGACGGTAAAATATAAGAGTTCAGTCTTGGAAGTCCTTCTTAAAGACCACCCTTTAGTTTGACTCACCTCTTTACCCAGAGGGAGTCCTGAACCAAGAGTGGCAGTGAGTCCTATGACTTTAGCCACCAGAGTCCTGAAGGTGAGGTACTCCTTCAAAACTACTCCTCGTAG
This sequence comes from Caprella mutica, assembly GCA_947561585.1. Lineage (NCBI taxonomy): Eukaryota > Metazoa > Arthropoda > Malacostraca > Amphipoda > Caprellidae > Caprella > Caprella mutica. Next base: position 179,040 of record CANNZV010001149.1, on the reverse strand, counting down.
GATGGTTTTCATTTCCGGAATACCGGAGCCTGAAAAAAAGTAGATTTTAATATAATCTTTAAATATTTTCGGTCATTAGAAAATGCAATTGGTTAATTATTAAGTGGAGGATATACGTGTGTTCAGAAATCAAAGGACCCCGAGATCAAAAAAAGCTTACATATATGGGACATCGAAGAAACCCAAGATCTTACAAATTAACTTACCACCAAACTTTTACAATGCAAACCCATTAATAACTGAAAGTTGTACGGTCACTTAACTACCAGACCACAACACTCACAGGCTACAATAAGGTCCCAGCAAAATACATATATTTAGAAAAAAAAATTGGGAGAAATTTCATGAGCAAAGTCAGAGGTTATATTACAGAATTCATTTAAAGAAGAAAAAAAGAAAGTCTAACAAAAGAATCAGAATTGCTTAGGGAAAACCACGAGAAGATAATAAAATGCCAGAAAATTAATTCATAGTAATCAACATCCATAGCTAATAAAGAGTAACCAGACATTGTGAAAATAGGTAATTGAAACTTAAAACTATAAATGGCAAGGAATTTACTCAAGTTACAGTAAGTATGAAAAATTATTAGTGGGCACGTTGCTAAACAAGTTGACTGGACTTCTTTCTTTGTTGCTGAAGGAAATCTATTAAATAAATGCAAATGGTTTGTCGGAACCAATTAAAGTATTAACAACAACGAAAATATTCAAGTTCTAAAATTTAAGTTCTAAGAAAACTTTCGGCAGGAATGTAGGAAGTAAGGGATCAATAAATAGTCAACATTATATTAAAAATTAACACTATCCACTATCAATACGATCAAAAAATACACAGAGAGCCAGAAAAACTACAGACACAGAAAGCCAGAAATTACAGACAATTCGAACAAAAACCTCTATATTGTTAACATACATTACAAAAATAAACTCTAGACACTATTGAATAATTAAATTAGTAAATTAACTTCCAGTAACTCAAACTTTGGACAAGAAATTCCAATAAGATTACCAGAACGAATTGCAAAAGAATATTTCTTCATGGGCACAGCCTATAGACCCTAAGAGAAAACTAGACGTGAGTATATGCTCCTTGGCAAACTATTGTGATCAGGTGACCTAATATTTATATAATACACACACTGACTAAAATCTGACACTTCCATTTATAATGTACTGTAAATTGAAAATGCAATAAAGATATTCGGTAAAGATGTTGATGGAAAAATCAGAATGCTAATATAGTTATATTTTCAAAGGAAAAATATAAATTGAAGATAACAAACAGAAAAGTTATAGCAATGCTTCAAGTCTAAGACAAAAAAATAAAAAATGAAATGAAGATGATGATGAAAAATATTTAGAGATAATCATCCATAATAAAAATCGGACCAAGGATACAGAGCTCTATAAAATTTCAGCTGTAAATAATCTTAAGCAGAAATTAAAGTTACTTACTAATTTGCCAATTCAAAAGTACAAACATATTACTGACAACTTGAGTAAAATCAGTAGATATAATTAGAAGTTTGTAAACCAGTTATCAACATTGTATTGTTGCAGAGAAGTATTGCTAAGAGGAAAATACTTGAAGTAACTACTAACTAGTAATGCTGTGGAGTACCAATTACCTGAAACTATAAATATTCAATGACTGAAGTTATATTTAGGATTCTTGCTTTATAAAAATAGTTTTTAACTATGCATTTATTTACCTAGAAAGTAATTAATTAATCAATACAAATAAAATCTACTATTCTCTGATAAATAAATCAATGACTATAAAATTAGATGAAAATTCATAACCAGTGACCGCCAAAGGGCACCAATCAGCTGTTCTACTATAATATCTTCTGTGTAAAATATCTTTATGACCACTGTCCACCACGATAAGTCAATGCCCAGCTTCACCACTTGAATTATTTATAAATAGGAGATCCTACAGAAGGTTTTAAAAATGGTTAGGATAAGTTTATTGTAGAAACTGTTCAACTTACCAACAGATTGTGGCGCCACCAGTTGAGCAAAACTTGCGGCAAAGAGCACCAGTAGGATAGACATCAAAACCCAGGCACAGTATTCGCCAGGTACGTTGTGGATCAGTTCATCGAATGCCCAAAGTCTGGCTGCACTCGGAGAGAAATAGCATGTGACAATGATATTCAGAATGGAAAATGATACTTAGGTAACAATTTAGACATCATTAAATGATCACCAATGTTCAAGTAATATTTTATCTAATTCCAGCATCAAGTAGCTAGGGCTTTACAAGAAAATATACTTGAATAATTGCCGGATCAAAATATCATTATAGTATGAGCTGACAATTGTTAATGCAATTTTAATTAGTGAATTAAGAATTACTCTATATTTTCACTGTTTAATCCCAATATGCATTAAATTTGCCAAAATTCATCCAACCCTTTTGATCAGTTACAATCGAAATAACAATATCAATCAAAAACTCATTCTGGACAATTATTAAGAAGACAGTTTATTTCCACAGAAATCACAGCCTTTAAAAAACTTAAATCTTCTAATCGTAATGGAATATAGTTGCAATGAAGAGAGTAGTACCTCTAACTAGAAAAATGTTACCTTTGATGCAAGCAGATATTCCCAGGTCTGTGACGAAGGATATGCAGGCCATTGTGAGCCCCAGCACCAGCAGGAAAGCCCAATCTCCTCCAGCTTTGCCTGAAAAGGACTTTGCTAGCAGCTTGGCACTTTGCTTGAAGTACATCAACGACCTCTGGTAACTGTTGTCTGATGGCCTCAGAGCTGCACAGAGAAGACGAACTTAGTGATTTTCAAAAATTACATCCTCAGAAGAAAATTTAATTTTATTGGAAATTGAAGCCGAAATCCTATTTCTTCTTCTTGACACATACATTATACATTGTAAAAAAATTTGTTTGTCCCTGTTGCAAAGGATAGCTTAGTTCCGATAAGATTGTCACACATGAAGACATTCACTGATTACACTAGACTAGATGATTACTAATGACCGAGAGATAAGATAAGATAAAAATAACAGTCAATGTATCAGATTTGACAGAAGATTTTCATTAAGTCATCAGTTATCTTAAGAATGCAAACTATCTTTAGTATATTGTTCAAAAGCACACTATACTACAATAAAAGACTGTTATCGAAAATATTATTTTAGTATTTAATCAACATTTAATAAAATTGTTACATTAAAATAATATTGTTTTCCACTCGCAGGAAACACGTGACTTCAAATCTCATCCACAGGACACATTCCACACACTCCTCACCCTGTGTGTAGTTCACCACAGACAGCACACACTCCTCACCCTGTGTGTAGTTCACCACAGACAGCACACACTCCTCACCCTGTGTGTAGTTCACCACAGACAGCACACACTCCTCACTCTGTGTGTAGTTCACCACAGACAGCACACACTCCTCACCCTGTGTGTAGTTCACCACAGACAGCACACACTCCTCACCCTGTGTGTAGTTCACCACAGACAGCACACACTCCTCACCCTGTGTGTAGTTCACCACAGACAGCACACACTCCTCACCCTGTGTGTAGTTCACCACAGACAGCACACACTCCTCACCCTGTGTGTAGTTCACCACAGACAGCACACACTCCTCACCCTGTGTGTAGTTCACCACAGACAGCACACACTCCTCACCCTGTGTGTAGTTCACCACAGACAGCACACACTCCTCACCCTGTGTGTAGTTCACCACAGACAGCACACACTCCTCACCCTGTGTGTAGTTCACCACAGACAGCACACACTCCTCACCCTGTGTGTAGTTCACCACAGACAGCACACACTCCTCACCCTGTGTGTAGTTCACCACAGACAGCACACACTCCTCACCCTGTGTGTAGTTCACCACAGACAGCACACACTCCTCACCCTGTGTGTAGTTCACCACAGACAGCACACACTCCTCACCCTGTGTGTAGTTCACCACAGACAGCACACACTCCTCACCCTGTGTGTAGTTCACCACAGACAGCACACACTCCTCACCCTGTGTGTAGTTCACCACAGACAGCACACACTCCTCACCCTGTGTGTAGTTCACCACAGACAGCACACACTCCTCACCCTGTGTGTAGTTCACCACAGACAGCACACACTCCTCACCCTGTGTGTAGTTCACCACAGACAGCACACACTCCTCACCCTGTGTGTAGTTCACCACAGACAGCACACACTCCTCACCCTGTGTGTAGTTCACCACAGACAGCACACACTCCTCACCCTGTCTAGTTCACCACAGACAGCACACACTCCTCACCCTGTCTAGTTCACCACAGACAGCACACACTCCTCACCCTGTGTGTAGTTCACCACAGACAGCACACACTCCTCACCCTGTGTGTAGTTCACCACAGACAGCACACACTCCTCACCCTGTGTGTAGTTCACCACAGACAGCACACACTCCTCACCCTGTGTGTTGTTCACCACAGACAGCACACACTCCTCACCCTGTGTGTAGTTCACCACAGACAGCACACACTCCTCACCCTGTGTGTAGTTCACCACAGACAGCACACACTCCTCACCCTGTGTGTAGTTCACCACAGACAGCACACACTCCTCACCCTGTGTGTAGTTCACCACAGACAGCACACACTCCTCACCCTGTGTGTAGTTCACCACAGACAGCACACACTCCTGACCCTGTGTGTAGTTCACCACAGACAGCACACACTCCTCACCCTGTGTGTAGTTCACCACAGACAGCACACACTCCTCACCCTGTGTGTAGTTCACCACAGACAGCACACACTCCTCACCCTGTGTGTAGTTCACCACAGACAGCACACACTCCTCACCCTGTGTGTAGTTCACCACAGACAGCACACACTCCTCACCCTGTGTGTAGTTCACCACAGACAGCACACACTCCTCACCCTGTGTGTAGTTCACCACAGACAGCACACACTCCTCACCCTGTGTGTAGTTCACCACAGACAGCACACACTCCTCACCCTGTGTGTAGTTCACCACAGACAGCACACACTCCTCACCCTGTGTGTAGTTCACCACAGACAGCACACACTCCTCACCCTGTGTGTAGTTCACCACAGACAGCACACACTCCTCACCCTGTGTGTAGTTCACCACAGACAGCACACTCTCCTCACCCTGTGTGTAGTTCACCACAGACAGCACACACTCCTCACCCTGTGTGTAGTTCACCACAGACAGCACACACTCCTCACCCTGTGTGTAGTTCACCACAGACAGCACACACTCCTCACCCTGTGTGTAGTTCACCACAGACAGCACACTCTCCTCACCCTGTGTGTAGTTCACCACAGACAGCACACACTCCTCACCCTGTCTAGTTCACCACAGACAGCACACACTCCTCACCCTGTGTGTAGTTCACCACAGACAGCACACACTCCTCACCCTGTGTGTAGTTCACCACAGACAGCACACACTCCTCACCCTGTGTGTAGTTCACCACAGACAGCACACACTCCTCACCCTGTGTGTTGTTCACCACAGACAGCACACACTCCTCACCCTGTGTGTAGTTCACCACAGACAGCACACACTCCTCACCCTGTGTGTAGTTCACCACAGACAGCACACACTCCTCACCCTGTGTGTAGTTCACCACAGACAGCACACACTCCTCACCCTGTGTGTAGTTCACCACAGACAGCACACACTCCTCACCCTGTGTGTAGTTCACCACAGACAGCACACACTCCTCACCCTGTGTGTAGTTCACCACAGACAGCACACACTCCTCACCCTGTGTGTAGTTCACCACAGACAGCACACACTCCTCACCCTGTGTGTAGTTCACCACAGACAGCACACACTCCTCACCCTGTGTGTAGTTCACCACAGACAGCACACACTCCTCACCCTGTGTGTAGTTCACCACAGACAGCACACACTCCTCACCCTGTGTGTAGTTCACCACAGACAGCACACACTCCTCACCCTGTGTGTAGTTCACCACAGACAGCACACACTCCTCACCCTGTGTGTAGTTCACCACAGACAGCACACACTCCTCACCCTGTGTGTAGTTCACCACAGACAGCACACACTCCTCACCCTGTGTGTAGTTCACCACAGACAGCACACACTCCTCACCCTGTGTGTAGTTCACCACAGACAGCACACACTCCTCACCCTGTGTAGTTCACCACATACAGCACACATTCCTCACCCTGTGTAGTTTCCCTGAGCAATCTCCTTTCTTCTTTCCTGACTCTCTTGGCTTCTTTCAAAGCAACTTCGCTGAGATTTTTCCGGTATTGTCCATACATCTGAAAATTTGAACAATGGAAGGATATGTCATGTTGAATGACAAACGTTTATTCACAAGTGTATGTAGACCAGTGGTTCTTAACTTGGATTCAGTGAGTCAGTTTCGGGGGTTTGACGGTAATGTTCATTCGTTTTTTTTTCTTAAATTCAGGTATGAATGGTTAGGTTTTTTTAACTAAGTTGTATTTGAGTAAATTACCTATGTGTTATAAGAGGCGTTCAGTTTATAAGAGGCGTTCAGTTGAGAGAGAACCTAAGCCACAATCTTCAAAAATGAAGTTTTTCATGAAAAAGACATCCTTGCGACTTCTTTAATCTCCATACAAAATATTAGAAACCAATTCTTAATTTCTTATCCAAATTAAAGTTTACAGTAGACTTAAAAAAAATTTAACCACAAACTTTGGATGCTTCTGAAACATTTTCAAAATATGGAACAGGTTCTTCCTACACCGATTGTGTCATAGTTATGTACATATTTTTTGAATTTGAAATAGTTCTATTTCTAACTATAAGTTAGATGAAAGCATTTATGATACTTGAGGGGATTAGTACCTCCAACAAAGATGAGAACCACTGATACAATAGACATATAATATCATTCACAAGTTATTGAATATGTTCACGGTTCCATATATAATCCAATTTATAGAACTTTTCTTACCAACGTTTGTTGATATTGTCTGTCACCAGCAATGCTGTTGTCATCGTTAAAATCATCGTCAGACGGGTCGTCTTCATCCGAAGAACCTGTGGGGACTTCTTTCCAAGTAACAGGCATCTTAGGGCTTTAGATGATTTGTTCAAAATATAACAGTTTGGAATTTAGAAGCAACATTCAAACTCTTATAGAGCCAAAATAAAATAATGTAAAACTTAAATTAAATTCACCTGTAAATTGGTATTTTAAGTTATCATCTTAAACATATCGAATAATTAACTCAATTTAATATCCACCCTAATTTAGCATTTAAATGATAAATTGAGAAAAAATCCAAGTATAAATTCAAAGAACTATTAAAATGAGTTGCTAAAAACGTTAAATCAATTAAAAGAAATAAATCTAACTTTTCACTTTCCTATGAATTATAAAATTCTAGAATATTCAGTTTGTTTAGTTATATTTCTAATTCTACCTTTATTTTGTTAAATAATGAATACGTGTTCTAATTAAGTCTTTATACAGAACACATGTATCACAATTTACCTTTGAGTTGAGTAATTGTTATGTAGCTGCCACGCTACACATCACTGCAAGCACTATGTTTTGAAACATTTTGAACTGTGAGAGCCTCTCTTGGTAGCTACCGTGCAGTACACTTAGTAACTGATAATTTATGATCTAAACTATTATGTTACTTTATGTACAAATTATTCAATGTACTAACATTCTCCTTATTTTAGATAGTGATATTTTTAATTATCAATTATAATCATTTAAACTGCACCCTGTTACCCAGTAAGGGTAAATTTTGCATTACCGTGCATGAGTGAATTATCATCTTTTATACTTAATTATTAGCGTTTCAGTTACAAACAATAAGAAGTAGGCGTCAGTCATGAGCTGGTAATCTTTCACTCTTTATCTTCACGTCACAAGACTCCGTAAAAAAAAGGACAAGAAGAATAGTGAATCACTGGAAATAATAATTTAGTATTCCTGACTATGTAAGAACATTGCTAATACAATGGACTTTCAAGAAGCAGACTAAAAGGAGTTGCCAATGAGCAGAGCTATTATGCATCACCAATCAGTAACTATGTTCATTAATTTAATAAGGAGTTAAACACAGCTTTGAAATTAAAGGTCCCATGACTAACGTCAAAAGGAAATTACATACAAATGATACAATGAATTCAAAGAAGCAGACGGAAAGAAAAGTGGCTCGATGAACAAAGTAACATACCAATAGGCCGTTACAATGATAGTGGATGCAAAAAGCTAATTTGTGAATATGAATATTATTGCTAACTAAAGAATGTGACTCAAAGAAACATAAGCCACCTGTGAGGAAAATGAAGAGGTGATAGCAAGTGAAGCCTACGAGCCTCACTATCAAAATTATAAGACCTCGTTGATGAGAGTATAACCCTAGCACTACTTTAGTACCTACCTAGATATTTATTTGCAATGTATTCACTGAACTTTATTTTAAATGAACATGTAGATAACTGTGACAGAGATTATTATTTATCAATTAGGTATCCATCTGACTGAGAAGAAACAAAATATCCATTGATATGATGTTGTCAAAGGAAACACTACATTATTAATTGCAGCGAAACAATTAAACTGAAGAGGATATTCTCGGTGTAACTCCTGATAAATCACTTCCCCTGACCACTTCTGCAGATAAATTTAATAACAGAAGACAGTAATGTTTGGTAGCAAGAGAGTTTATCCGTTGTATAGGAGGCAAGAGGCAGCCAAGAAAGAACTGAGCCTTATCACTTGATTGGTGAGACACATGCACCTGTTACTGTGGACTAAATCATACAATACGCTACTAATTATATCCAACAGAAACAACTATAGTGGTTATTTTTTATCTTTTATTGTAGTGTTGCAATATTCATAGTTCTAACTGGTTGGAATTAAAGGGTGTAATTTATAGTCAGTAACAGTAAAGATAAAGAAAATTAGATTAGTATTTCTCAGTTAAACAAATTTATATTTTTCATATTCTATTTTAGTCTTTGTTCCATTTTATAACAATTACAGCAAGTCATTATTGAACGACTACATTTGCAAAGGGAGCAACAATACTTTTATATGTAATAGTCATATAAGACTGTATTTTAAGTCTAAGGTTTCGACAAGTATGCAAGGATTAAACAACAGCAAATCACCTTCGCAAAATTGGTATCAATATGAAATGCAACCATTGTTCACATCAAATATTTAGTCAGGCGACGCTAAGACAAATCAACAAAGATTTATTATGTTTATTTTTATCTCTTATTCTTAATAAACAGCAGACTATCATTTCTATGGCACAGTGCCATGGATCTAATAATTAATGGTTTAATTGTTACGTATAATCGCAAGTGATACCAACGCTCGAGAATGTTATTCATAGATACTTGATATGACAATCACACACATGGTGATGTAGATATAACCTCACTGCGTGGGGCTAGGAAAAGATTTTAAAAAATTACGTGCAAATATTCTCACCATTCAAATATTATTATGCAAGAAATTAAAGTTAAGACAAATTTAGTTTTAATTTACAATATAATTCAATAGCTTCCCTTCCTCAAAATTTTAATCCATTTTTTATTCGGAAATAAACTCATTTTGCTCTCTTTTCTTATTATCGGATCTTTCCCATTTGACGACCCCCACCAAATTTAATTTGAATTAATTTTTAAGTGTATTTTTGTCCATAGAATCCGAAAATCAAAACAGTTTTTTGTAGAAACTGATAGTTTTTGAGATTTGAGGGTTTAAAGTTATTTATTTCTTATGTATTACTGAAGGATTAGGAACTTTGAAAAAAACTCGTGTTTTCACGCTTTTTGGCCATTTTTGGTCAAAGATAGCCGTAATGTAGTTTGTTGTATCCGCTAGTTTGTTGTACTGCACACTACATGATTGTTTAATGACCTGGCAGGGGGGTGTGGGGGTGGAACGCCCCCCATTACACATATATCAGCATTGAAGTAATAAATTGAAAATATCACGGAAACTGAAAATATATTCGATATATGTATTTCGTGCAGTACAATAAACTAGCCGATACAACAAACTACATTACTGTTTCATGTAAAAAATCTATATTGTTTAAGTAATTTCAATGAAAAAACGAGTTTTTTCAAAGTTCTTAATCCTTCAGTAATACATAGGAAATAAATAACTTTAAACCCTCGTATCTCAAAAAGTATCAGTTTCTACGAAAAACTGTTTTGATTTTTGGATTCTATGGACAAAAATACTTATAAAAAAAATAAATTAAAACTGGTGGGGTCGTCAAATGGGAAAGATACTTATTATCTTCTGATATTTAATAGAATAAATTAACAAATATTACGATCAATCATAATTAGGAGGGCTTAAAGTTTGTTTTAACCACTCGGCGTCTTAGCTAAATTTGAAAGGAAAATAATAGGTAAAAAAGAAAAACTACTCCGTAAAAGAGACAAGGAACACAAGCACCATTGGTTGCACTCACCAATGGAGTGGAAAATGAAGAGGTGATAGTAAATGAAGACTACCCGTCCATATAAAACAAAATCTAAGACCTCTTAGTTGAAAAGCATAACCCTAGCGCTATCTCTTAAAACTGCAGATAGCGGTAAAAAAATAAACAAAGTAATAAAAATAGAAAATCCATACTGATAATTACAACATTCGGGCCTCATTTTCCATTACCACAGACAGCTTCAGGATAGAACCGCTGAGGGAGTCAAATTATCTTTCATGTTTGGGCATGTTCAGGTTTTCAATAAAAAACCAAACTGAGTAAACCTCTGCATTGTCCACAATGTTATTTATAGCTGCTATCATCCATGTTCTATAGAATATCACTTAGAAATGTACTAAAGTACCATAAAGATACGTATCAAAGGTACTTTAAGTTTGTACAGAAATAGAGTTAAGAGTATTCACTTGCCATGACATTTGATATTAAATTGAGGTGTTGTTACTTTATGCTCACGTATCCAATCTAGTCCTGAATGCAGGTCCAGTCATGGGGATGAATTAGGTACTATTATTTGATTAAACTTATTTATTTGAAGTTTCTCATTTTTATCAGAATATTTTTAATATTGATTCACTAGATACCTACCTAGCTGACAATTTAAAACAAATTGCGTACATTATTTCTCTTGACTGAAATTAGCAACTGTTGACTGAAATTAGCAACTGTTGACTGAAATTAGCAACTGTTGACTGAAATTAGCAACTGTTGACTGAAATTAGCAACTGTTGACTGAAATTAGCAACTGTTGACTGAAATTAGCAACTGTTGACTGAAATTAGCTACTGTTGACTGTAATTAGCAACTGTTGACTGTAATTAGCAACTGTTGACTGTAATTAGCAACTGTTGACTGAAATTAGCAACTGTTCAATGAAAGTTATAAAGATCTGTAAGAGCATATAGAATCAAAAGAATGCTATTAAATTTCTTGGGGGTTTGCAACTAAAGGACGAGGTACACTAGCCGCATAAATTAAAATAAAAAATTGCTGCGAGAGGACAAGTTATACACGTCCATTAATTTATAGTTTCGACTATAAGGTATCTAGGTGAATAACTTAATATACTTGCATACAGATCAAGTATAACCACAACTTAAATTTGTTATTAAAGTTTTAAAATCATGATAAATATCTTGTGTGAAGACTATACTGTCTATATATGACATTCATTTAAATTTACTCTGTACCTTAAATTTTAGTATCATAAGCTTATGGACTTACTTGGTTGTTTTTACATTAATCTATCACAACAATTGTCAGGGTGGTAGACAGCTAAAACAATTTCTGATGACGAAGCAGTTATAGATACTTATCAAAAGAAATTAAATGACCTGAACAATATACAGTCTAGCAACTCTAATTACAATTAAGCTATTACTAAATCATTAACAATGAGGTTCAGAAATAAATCATAACTTCATAAACTAGGACGGACACTCGTAGAGCGCATACCTTAGCAGCCGCTATATAGCATTTTTCTCTTCATTTTGACCTTTTCGCGACCTTGACCTTCGACCTGATCTATCCTAAAATATAACCAAATGGTTACTGTATATCTACAAACCATCCCGCCAAATTGAAGGCAATTTGGTTGAATATTTGAGTTATGCGAGTTACAAGATCACAGTCAATTTATGATAACCCGATTACAAATAAATCCCGATCAGAACTCTCTGCAACTTTGCGAAATAACCATTCATTGCAGTTAGGGTGAAGCAGGTAAATTGCGGCACACTAAGTAACTTCGGCCTCTAACCACAGAAGCACTAATAAGAAATCACAGCTTTAAAGCAATCATAAAATTAGCAAATCATAACGTGTACCTAAAGAGTTTCTTTTGATATGAAAACTTTTAAAATAAACTCAGTTCAGGATAATTTAGAATCTTTCTTGAGAAAAGTTGCTAGTAGTTAACAGTGCCGCAATTTACTTGTGTGACTCTAGTAGGTATGTATATTGGTTATCTGTTAGTCCATATACTTACTATCTAGACACTCCCTTGTGGTTAAGAGAGTACTATGACCTTTACCTGCATAGGTAAAGTCTTTGCACTATGCAGGTACAGCTGCCTCCTAATTTGCCTTGAAAAGGGTAGTGTATTCTCACTATTTACCTCCCAGTGAATGAATCAGTGAGGAATAATTTCCTTTAAAATGGAGTTCACAGCACTACTTTCTGGAGCTAAACTTTATCACCTCAAATACTCTACAGTACAGTACCTTGTTAATTTGCAATGGTCTTTGTTTCAACATTAGACTAAGAATAGAAATAAGGAAATGCTCTAAACCGGTTAACTTAATGATTTACCTGGAAATAACCTTATTCTGAGAACTAGAACTAGCAACTAAATCTAGCTGATGTTGATAGCTTAGAATTTAGATGATGCGCACAGTGTAGATTAGATAACCAACTGCAATGTTATTCTAATTTATAATATTCTTTTAATGGCTACATACGATACTTTCGTTATCAAAATGAACAAAAATGAGAAAAAAGGAATTTTAAAGCTGTATTGACAGAGTAAGTCTTATTATTTATCATAATTAGACGTTGACATCCGCTCCGGTAGGGAATATTTTAAGACGTAAAAGGACATTAAATACAAGGGACTTTGATGAAGTCAAACAGGAAAGTGGTTTCGTAAACAGTAAGAGTAACAATTCAGTGACAGTACTTATAAATACTGAAAATATACTTCCTCACAACAAAGTACTTATGTAACTAAAGAGACGCGACTCAAGCAAGCAAGATGGTAATGGAGCCTACCGACCGAATCTTTGCTTATCTTCATATTGTTTTGTTGGTGCAAGAGAAAATTTAAATATTGAGATCAAAATTGGAAGTTTGTTTAGAGTTTTCACCAACTGAATACAAGCAATATCTCTGTAACTAGTTTTTATATAATTATATCAGAGGATCATATACATAGCAAGACTAGTGCCCTAAACTTCGAGTCAATCTATGCTATAGTAGTAAGTTTGCAATGAATAGTGAAGACTTAAGTGTAGATGTATCAACTGACTTGCCCAATTATGCACTAAATTATATTGCTTGCTTATAACCATACAGAATATTAATTAAAATAATGCTTTCCTTAGCAATAACTAATACATTTATTAGACAAATTTGTTCATCATACATGATTAGTTTGAAGAGAAATGTGGTTTGACAACTTATTTTATAGTACAACTGTTCAATATGTACCGTAAAAAAATAAATATTGGAGTGAAGATACTCCTGCAGACCATGAATGAAGAAAGCAAGTGATTATATCTAATAAGGATAGGCAAATTACATAGGGTATATTGGGGCATGGGGATGACGCCCCGTCTACATATGGAATGACAGCTAAACTGAAGTCAGTGCAAGCACGTAAAATACAATGGATTAATATTCAAAAGAAGCAGCAAAAGGATATCAGAGAAAGTGGTAGCAAAAGTAGAGATGTTAGAATAATATACTTCGAACTGATTCATAATACTGACAATTACCTAATAAATCTGAACAAATTATTTTTCTCAACCTTTTCTTATCAAATCGAAAGGCAGTTAAAAATTAAAGTAATTTTCCTAATGGATTTAATGAACATTATTCAACCAGATAATGATAATTATTTTCGGTGTTTAAAGTTTTTCCCTATCAACTACGAGGTGATCCAAAGAAACATGATAAGAAGAAGGCCTCGTAGAAGAGGGGACAGTGAAAGTACGCTCCATACTTTAAGTGGACTACTCTGCTATCACAGGTAACAGTGTCGACCCAGCGCATGGATGGCAAGAATAGACAACCATGGATAAGAAACCTACACAGTCAGTCTGCTTACACATGGATAAGAGACCTACACAGTCAGTCTGCTTACCCATGGATAAGAGACCTACACAGTCAGTCTGCTTACCCATGGATAAGAGACCTACACAGTCAGTCTGCTTACCCATGGATAAGAGACCTACACAGTCAGTGTGCTTACCCATGGATAAGAGACCTACACAGTCAGTCTGCTTACCCATGGATAAGAGACCTACACAGTCAGTCTGCTTACCCATGGATAAGAGACCTACACAGTCAGTCTGCTTACCCATGGATAAGAGACCTACACAGTCAGTCTGCTTACCCATGGATAAGAGACCTACACAGTCAGTCTGCTTACCCATGGATAAGAGACCTACACAGTCAGTCTGCTTACCCATGGATAAGAGACCTACACAGTCAGTCTGCTTACCCATGGATAAGAGACCTACACAGTCAGTCTGCTTACCCATAGATAAGAGACCTACACAGTCAGTCTGCTTACCCATAGATAAGAGACCTACACAGTCAGTCTGCTTACCCATAGATAAGAGACCTACACAGTCAGTCTGCTTACCCATAGATAAGAGACCTACACAGTCAGTCTGCTTACCCATGGATAAGAGACCTACACAGTCAGTCTGCTTACCCATGGATAAGAGACCTACATAGTCAGTCTGCTTACCCATGGATAAGAGACCTACACAGTCAGTCTGCTTACCCATAGATAAGAGACCTACACAGTCAGTCTGCTTACCCATGGATAAGAGACCTACACAGTCAGTCTGCTTACCCATGGATAAGAGAACTACACAGTCAGTCTGCTTACCCATGGATAAGAGACCTACACAGTCAGTCTGCTTACCCATGGATAAGAGACCTACACAGTCAGTCTGCTTACCCATGGATAAGAGACCTACACAGTCAGTCTGCTTACCCATGGATAAGAGACCTACACAGTCAGTCTGCTTACCCATGGATAAGAGACCTACACAGTCAGTCTGCTTACCCATGGATAAGAGACCTACACAGTCAGTCTGCTTACCCATGGATAAGAGAACTACACAGTCAGTCTGCTTACCCATGGATAAGAGACCTACACAGTCAGTCTGCTTACCCATGGATAAGAGACCTACACAGTCAGTCTGCTTACCCATGGATAAGAGACCTACACAGTCAGTCTGCTTACCCATGGATAAGAGACCTACACAGTCAGTCTGCTTACCCATGGATAAGAGACCTACACAGTCAGTCTGCTTACCCATGGATAAGAGACCTACACAGTCAGTCTGCTTACCCATGGATAAGAGACCTACACAGTCAGTCTGCTTACCCATGGATAAGAGACCTACACAGTCAGTCTGCTTACCCATGGATAAGAGACCTACACAGTCAGTCTGCTTACCCATGGATAAGAGACCTACACAGTCAGTCTGCTTACCCATGGATAAGAGACCTACACAGTCAGTCTGCTTACCCATGGATAAGAGACCTACACAGTCAGTCTGCTTACCCATGGATAAGAGACCTACACAGTCAGTCTGCTTACCCATGGATAAGAGACCTACACAGTCAGTCTGCTTACCCATGGATAAGAGACCTACACAGTCAGTCTGCTTACCCATTGATTATTTTTTCTTGTTATCAACATTATTCCATTCGAAATGAATAAATAAATAAGTATTTACGAATGTTTACAATTATATAGTTTATAATTACGATAGATCTGTTACAAGTGACTTCATGAAATAAAATGATTGACTACATCCTAGAAAGGGGTTAGGTACCTTCACCGAAATTGTCTCTGAAATACAAAAACTTATTAATTACATATTTCAATAAAGTCATCACTAAAAACTTGTCAGAAGTACTTTCGCTATAACGTTAATATATGGTAGTTAATCAAGATATATTGTCACCCTAGACTTACTTCCTATAAATAGATCCATAATTTTAAATTATTCTTTTTTTTTTTAAATAAAAACAAAAACATCTCGATAGATATCCTTAAAAAGTAATTAATATTAACCATTAACTGTTCAATGTGCAATATTAGCTGAAAATATTACAGAGAAGTAAGAAAAGCACGACACTTTAAATAAATCATCTTCAGTAAAGAGTGTTATTTAAGTTATTATTTTTACTTTTTAGTCTGTTAGACCTAATTAGATAGGGAAAATTAGAAATAGATAACTGCTAATTATTTAACAGCTATGATCAAATACTAAATTTAATTTCTAGAGAAAAGCATTGAATGGAGATTACCATATTAATAGACTAGTGAAGCATTAACAGTTATTTATTAAAATTATTTTTCAATAAAACCGGCAGTAATTTAGACACTATTTCAATGCAGTAAAAAGAGTAAATGAGTAATGAAGGACCACATAAAAATCACTGGTATGATGTACATTCACATCATAAAAAGTACAGCAAAAAGTTATCAATATCTATTTTCGAAAAAATAAAAATGTGTTAGTAATTTAATAACTATGGTCGCTAAATGATGTAAGATGTTAGTCTCAGAGAGACTTATGATTCTGGTCAGGTAAAAAGTAGCCATTGCACGGACATGTGACAGTGCCATGACCCGTGTAGCAACAACACATGTTACCAGAACACGCTTTGTCTTAACACTACCAACCACTGGCAAAACATGCCCCCAGCGATTGCGCACAAAATAAAAATAAATCACCCCTAGATCAAAAATCACTGCGCAACTTATTATACCCAGTATGCTTATCAGAAATTGGCCAACGGAAATAAAATACTTATGTAAGCACTGGGGAGAAAATTAATGAAGTCATTAAAATTCTCAAAATATGTTCGGTATTGTCCTCAGAGATAAAGAATTTTTGTGCACCAAGCATTCACCACCAACATCATCTCCGTACATGAAGCAGTTATCTCCTTCAGCTGCAGTCTCTTATCACCAAAACACTTCAGCAAAGTAGTTAAGTTAACGTTTGTGTCGGACTAACGTCTTAGGCACCTCACCTTATCAGATTCATCTCAACACTGAGCATTTCAGCTGTTGTGAACTTGTGAACGCGACTACTAGAGTACACCCGGTAAACATTTCTAGCGGGTACCCATAGCATAGTAAATACCTTTATTTACTATGCCCTGTTGTAGCAATGTAATGCTTCGAACTTCTACGAACCTTGGTGCGAAAGGTGATTAATGCTATTAATATAGATAGCAATTGTATGAAATGGAAGCTATTTCTGTTTTCACAATGAAAAAAAGCGTTAAAAAATATTCCCACAATAGACCCACTAGACAACGAGACCAGACAATAATTTAGCTATAATTCTTATGTTCCAAATATTAACGAAAATGGGAAATATAAAATAGTGGAGAAAAGCTTCCAGAAATTGATAGTGAATCAAAGTTTTTGATTTAAAGTTCAAATTAAAATAATTGGAAAATAATACAGGATAAAAGAAATGGAATAATATTGTCTTTTTAAACAAAACTGATGTAATAAAATAGATAAAATAAAAGAATGATATCCGTACTTATCATAATTATAAGTTATACCTCATAAATATTTATGTTTGATTATAGTAATATAAGTATATAATACAATATAATAAAGAATTTTCGAAGGTGCAAATTAGTATAATTTACAATATCTAACCATATTTTAAGCACCGATCATTTTTCAGAATAGTTTTTGATGTGCGTTACTACAGGCAGAGGCGTGTGGAACTAAGTCCTGATGTCAGAAATTATTGGAATTTGGGCAAAAGAATAATTTACACAACTGACATTACTGACTTTTTTTTTAAATATCTATAATTTGTAATAAAAATTGAATAGAGTTTTTCACTTTTCTTTGAGCTCTAAAAATTAAACAATTAATTTACTGAGTTGTTAATTTTTCATAAAAATCAACACAGAGATTCTATATGACTGTCAATAAGTTTGATAGGTGTTATAAAAGAGAATAAAAAGACACTAAATCGAAGTTTTTTATTTTATTTTTTATTATTATTTTCCAATCTTACCAATTTGTTATCGTACACTCAGACTAATTTTAAAATATCTCCTAGCATTACAATTAGTTGAAGTTTCTTTTTGAAATGTAAATCATCACATTGATGGTCACTTCAGAAAAAGGTCATTCCATGGTCAAAATAGTCCACTGTTCTAAATATCTTCCATATAAGGGATATAATTCTTTTATTTTCAATGGCAGAGTGATATATCTGTCATTTTCTGAATTTTAATATAGCAACGCGAAGTGAAGAATTAGTATAGGCAGTTGAAAATATTAAGGCTTATACAATTGATGAGTAATATGCTGGAACAGATCTATATGTTATTGCATTTATATTCTTTAAAGTCCAATAGTCTCCATGAACAAATAACTAAAAGTCGGAGACTGCAGTGTCCACATTACATATTTACATTTATAAATTGTTCCTATGGCAAACATTTTGAATCTTGTACACGCAAGTAAATAAGTTAAGTTGAAAAATATAATTTTTTTCCATTTTAAGTTCATGAACGAATTACATAACTCTTAAATGTAAGTTTGTCATTTAATGACCTAATTATAATGTCATTTTAAGGTCATCTAACAAGGTACAGACATTGTAATTTGAAACAATAAATCATTACAAATGAAAATCATTGAAAAGTGTTATTATTTTCATTAAAAAATCAGGAGAATTCAACGATTATTTATATATTTCAAAATATATTATTCATATTTTAATGAAGTTCAAATAACCTTTTCATCAATCGCAGAGGTTCTTAAAGTGAGGTATAGGGGATGCCTGGCATTGCTGTTCTATATGTTCCATATTAGTTCAGTTATTGCTGTTAATATCATCAAAACATTGATTTTCCTTAATTTTTCATTTCTAATTCCCACTGCATAATATAATAGTAGTTTTTCAATCTATTTCAATGCAGTACATTGCTCATGAGGTGCCTAAGAAAAGCAAGGGGTGTGCGAGAATCCTACATTGACAACCACTGCTCTATCGGTATAATGAGACTTTTCAATCATATCGGCAGTAAATAAGTGACTCCGTAGCTGCATTCATCTCCCTTTCTTAGAGGCTAAATATTGACTCTTGTTATGTCAATATTGACTTTAGCAAAACATAAATCCACTGTGTAAGGAACTACTGTCTGAAGTAGAAATGACGTACTGACCTTCTGCTGGAAAAGGTGAAAGTAATGCAGTATTACCTTAATTTATCGAGTACTGGGACACATTATCACACACAAGGTATATTAACTACAAGGTAGAGTATTGCGCAGGTTCATATCAAGATGATTACAGTTTTGTTGTGAAAGACGCTTCGGTGGCCCGGGTTAATTATATTTACATAGAAACAAGGTATGTTATTTGAAATTTTTTGAATCGAAAGCTTAACTTCTTTTCATTTGACTAAATTGGCTAATTTTAGCATTGCCTTGATTATTCTCAAGATATATAAACTAAAGAGATATGCTAAATGCCTTGATACGAATTTAAGACTCTTCTGCGCATAAACAAATACAAACATAGGAACGCACAGAAGTGACCCTGCAATATTACTTTACATACTCTATATACTGTACAGCGGGTTGAATAGTTATTTGTATAGAAGAATTTGCCCACGGTTGTTAATGCAGTGTACAGATACCACTTAAAAATTGTTTAATCCGCTGAATAGCAAGGTTCATAAACTATAGTGTGTATAAACCTTGCTGTATTGTATATAAAGTATGCAATCTAATATTGCAGGGTCACATCTGTGCGTTCGTATGTGCGTATTTCTTTATGCGCAGAAGAGTTTAAAATTTGTATCAAGGCGTAGCATACCCAGAGATGGGCGGGAAAGTACTTCCCAAGTACCAAGTAAAAGTACTAAGTAACAAGTAAGTACTTCAAGTACTACTTGAAGTACTTTCTAAAAAGTACTTTGAATAATTACTTAGAAGTACTTTTTACAATTACTTGATACTTTCCAAGTAAAAAGTACTTTGCAAAGTACATTTTTTCCTTTCAGTTAAGAGATTTTAAAAGATTAGTTCTAAAATCTTTACAAAATTAATTCTTTTTCTCATAGAAACTGTACTTACAGCAACTGGATAAAAACTAGAGTTTGAAGAGGTCCAACTTGTTGGAAAATTGTTTGTCAAGCAGTAAAATTGAAAACTTTGTCAAACAGTAGAATCGAAAATTAAGACTGTAAGACATTGTATACTTTTATGTGACGGTGAATATTTATATATTCTGACATACAATCATGTATAGAGACTATGAGTTATATTGACCAATTAAAGTACATTGAACATAATTTTTTTTGTGATACCTAGATATCACAACCAATATTTACCAAACACATTGACGAATTATAAGCGTGTGGACGTGTACAGTGAGTCACTGTGATGATGTACTATCAGAGTAAAGAGTCACTGTGATGATGTACTATCAGAGAAAAGAGTCACTGTGATGATTTACTATCAGAGAAAAGAGTCACTGTGATGATGTACTATCAGAGAAAAGAGTCACTGTGATGATGTACTATCAGAGAAAAGAGTCACTGTGATGATGTACTATCAGAGAAAAGAGTCACTGTGATGATGTACTATCAGAGAAAAGAGTCACTGTGATGATGTACTATCAGAGAAAAGAGTCACTGTGATGATGTACTATCAGAGAAAAGAGTCACTGTGATGATGTACTATCAGAGAAAAGAGTCACTGTGATGATGTACTATCAAGAAAAGAGTCACTGTGATGATGTACTATCAGAGAAAAGAGTCACTGTGACGATGTACTATCAGAGAAAAGAGTTACTGTGATGATGTACTATCAGAGAAAAGAGTCACTGTGATGATGTACTATCAGAGAAAAGAGTCACTGTGATGATGTAGTATCAGAGAAAAGAGTCACTGTGATGATGTACTATCAGAGAAAAGAGTCACTGTGATGATGTACTATCAGAGAAAAGAGTTACTGTGATGATGTACTATCAGAGAAAAGAGTTACTGTGATGATGTACTATCAGAGAAAAGAGTCACTGTGATGATGTACTATCAGAGAAAAGAGTTACTGTGATGATGTACTATCAGAGAAAAGAGTCACTGAGAAGATGTACTATCAGAGTTAACAGCATAAATTATTAGTTTTTAAATTGTATAGTTAATGTACTTGGTACTTGAAAGTACTTTAAAAAGTACTTGGTACTTGTACTTTGAAAGTACTTTTTTATTTGAGTACTTGGGCAACTACTTCAAGTACATTGATTTACGAGTACTTGTACTTAGTACTTAAGTACTTTCGATGTACTTTTCGCCCATCTCTGAGCATACCTGGTAAGTTAATGTATCTTGATCACACATATATGGATTGGAAAAGGTGAATCATTTTTATTCAAATAACATCACTTCTTATCTTCATTTATATAGTTAGAAGAATCTAGAAAGTATTTGAATGTTGTTGGATAGGAAGGAGGTATTCTTAACCGTAAAAAATGTGCGATGAATGTGCTTTTAATACTTTGAGTTGTTATATCTGAAATAGGATAGCACTTCGCATCTTATTTTGCTTCTTTGTACTTACTCCTTCGAGGAATATGAAATTTTAGTGAGAGAAAATCACAAATATTATTTTATGTTCTGTTCATATCATCGCTACAACTTTCCATTAAACAACTGAAATTACACCAATAGGTTTAAGCCAGGTAAAGTGGTTCTTGATATTCTATCTTTCGTTAGTATTTCTT
Organism: Caprella mutica; assembly: GCA_947561585.1. Taxonomy (NCBI): domain Eukaryota; kingdom Metazoa; phylum Arthropoda; class Malacostraca; order Amphipoda; family Caprellidae; genus Caprella; species Caprella mutica. The sequence goes on along the minus strand of CANNZV010001149.1, from coordinate 157,013 downwards.
ATTTGCAAACACTTTTTTAATTATTAAACACAAAATCCTCCCTAACAATGAGAACAAATTCTTTCTGTTTCCACGAGATATTTTACATAACTTTATTTTATAGAACATAAAGGCAATGCAAGCCGAAGCTTTTACGGTACCTTAAAAAGACAACAATATAAAAGTACAGCAAATAGCTAAAAACTCTAAAACTCTAAATCTACAAAATTGAGACAAATAATGCTCTTAGCTATTTATTAGACCTTTATCGAAGTCAAGTTACAGTTTATTGACAGAGCAATTTAATTTAAGTGAATTAGGTAACTAAATTATTTCAGAAATTTAATCCAGCGTAATCAATTTAGTGTTGAGGTTTTGATAAATGAAATGGAGGTGAAAATAAGTCATAACTCAATGCTATTGAGAGTAGAATAGTATGAACATCTGAATGGGACCTTAATGATTTAGTTTATTAAATTAGTATCAAAACTGCAAAGTGTTTTATGCAGGTATAGCCAAGTTTGAAACTTACGTAAATCACCAAGTTTTAAAATATATGTAGAATCAGACTGTTTGTAACAGAATCTCATTAAATGATCAAATAAACAGTATTGCATGATTATAATATTACTCTTCAGTCTCCGTCTGATTTTGAAGAACTATGTCATTGCAAATGAGGTAAAATTCTAAAGCAATAAAAACCTCACTTCCATATGTGAATTTACGAAGATAGTACCAGTTAAAAGTGCAGCATCTCGTCATTCTATGTGGCTGAAGCGCCGCATCATTCACTCATTTGTGCATAGTGTGTACTAGTCTTTAGATTTTTCATAAAATTTTATACGATATATTTGTCAATACAACTATTCTAAGTTCATTGTATTTAAGAAGACTATCGTAGCTAAGGGCTCGTTTACACGAGGCTAGTTTACTCGCTGCTAGCTGGCGAGTTGGCAAGTTGGCGAGTTAGATAATGACTAGCCAACATGATGACATGGTGCGAGTTTACTAACAACTTGTAAACTCGCCAACTCGTAGCGAATAAACTAGTCTAGTCTAAACGAGACATAAATATGAGAGAATCAGAGAAAGAGGAAACAGAGAAATATATGAGGAGGACTAGGAGAATTGCAAGAAAATCTTATTTGGGGAGTTTGAAGTTCAAGATTTGAAAATTGAGAAACTCAAAAGACTGGGAAGAAAGGAGGAAGGCCGGAGTAGGCAGCTAATAATCAAATTTAGCTCAGTGACAATCTCATTTAAGTAAGCTTATGCACTCTAAAATATTTGAAAGAGTATTCATTTCAAGGATATGTCTAAAGAGGAGATAGAAAGTAAAAGAAAGTTGAGGGAATAACTAACAGAGGGTAGTAGTAATGATGATACACAGCTTACTATTAAAAGGGGAAAGATAGTGAGACTATAGCGATATGATGAATAAAAAAGAACCAAACTCAAAAGCTAAGACAAACTGGAGACTATTTTTTGAGAGATAAAGAAAGGGAAGAAGTAGGACTGAGGTGGACATGCGTCGTTCCCGTATGTTTATGTTCTATAAATTGTAAAGCTTTTGAATAGCAGTGAAGTGAAAATCTGATGGTGAAACGAATGTCAAAATGATTGAAATTGGAAGAATGATGAGAGAGGATAGACAGAGAAATGATGTGAGAGTGATAGATTTAGTGGAGACACATGAAAAGTGCAGGAGAGAAGAATGGGGAAGTGAAATTAAGTTAATGCAGTATGTGAGAGATATGGAAGATAAGAAAGGAGAGGGTCTTATGATTTTAACGAACGATTTGGAGATTGACATTGAGGAGAGGGAAAGTGGAGATTGGTTGTTTCAGTTTCCTATTGGTATTGGTGTATTTGGACACCAGAGAATTTAGCAATGGCAACATATATGAGCAATTAAATTAGGTCATGAATGGAACTCCAGAAGGTGAGGCATATTCGGTGATGGCCGATTTCAATGAACATGTGAGATACCTTGGAGATCAGGAAATTACAAGAAATGGCGATATGATGTTGGATTTTATGGAGAGATAAATACTGATTATGAGGAATGTGAGGGATGGTACGATATGTGATGAAGACGTGAGGGTAGTAGCTCAGGATAGAAGGGCAGAGGTAGAGGGTTTTAGGTGTCACTGGGAAGGATGTGACAAGGTATGTAAGTCTAGGGGGGAGGGGGGGGGGTTAGTGGTGCATGAGAAAAGGATGCTTAGGTTAGCTGAGGATAGGGTTAGGTTTATATGTGATAGGTGTGGGGTAAGCTTAGAGACTGAGGGGGCTAGGAAGAACCACATGGAAACATGTGGTGGGGGGGGTAGCAGTAGATGGGAATAGGAGGGAATGCCATCAGTGTAGGAGGGTAGTTAGTCGGGCAAATTATGCTAGGCATGTAAGGAGTTGTAGGCAGGTATGGGATCCGGGGGGGGGGGGGCAGGTAGAGGGGGCAGGGTTGGGGTTACGGGTGGAGGGGGATGAGGAAGTAGGGGTAGAATTAGCAGTAAGGGGTTTTAGAACTAAGAGGGTTATGTGCATTTTTTGCAGGCGGGAGCAGTCGGCAGCCAACCTCGCTCGGCACCAGAGGGGCTGCGGTGGTCGGGAGCCGGAGGAGGGACCGCGCCCCTGACGGGGGCGTTTGGTCATGATGATGATGATGATGGTGGTGTTTGAGGGGTTCTAGGAAAATTCCACTGAGGAAAGTTCCACTGCGGTAGATTCCACTGTGAAAATTCCACTGCGGAAAATTCCACTGAGGAATATTCCACTGAGGAAAATTCCACTGCGGAAAGTTCCACTGAGGAATATTCCACTGAGGGAGATTCCACTAAATAGAAATAAATTTATAAATTGTACTGCTTATATTCTAAAACAATACTTTAGAAGTTATCATCTTCATATCATATTATATAAGCTTTTGTGATATTCATCACACTGTTCCTTTTTAAGTGGTTTAATAAAATGTAAGTGAATCTCATTATAGAAATTTTCTTAATGTACATTTTTTTGTGCAACACCTAACGAAAAATCATTGCTTAGCTTCTTCTACTTGAGATTAGGATAATTCTACCTAAAAAAAAAACTAATTTTGTTTAGCCTCTTATTCTGCAAATCTGATTATAGTTAAAGGGGCAGTTCAGTCAATTTTTGTTTTCATAATATTAATGTTGAACGATCACTTAGTATGAATATAGCATTCTTGTAGAATGAAACGGTTGAAAAAAATATAATAAGCGATATATATCATATTTTATAAATTCGATTTAGTTCCTGCTTCCTCCTACAGATGGCGCCACCACTCTGTACTATTTGTTTTCATTTTACAGCTGATAACATGTGAACAATTTTCCTATCAACAGTATTAACAAGTAATTTATGAAGAGATTGTTTTCTTTACAAAACTATATCTAATTGACTCGAAGGACAGTTTTCAATTTCACAAATTTTCATAAATTAATAACCGATTCAATTCTGGGACTGGTTATCATTTTGTTTACGTACTACAATGATTAGTTACGCGGTCCACCGCAGTCCACAGATGGCGCCACTAATTTACAATATACTTTTTATATAAACATTTCTAAAATCAACGAATATTCTAATGTTACATGAATAAATATACTAAATCGATTTAGGACCAATTTGGCGATAGTTTGATTTTGACTGAACTGCCCCTTTTAAGTTGATATTCATTTTGGATGTAAGTTCGAGTTTTAGGTAGGGGCAAATAAAATATGTGTTATACGAGACTATAGTTTGTAACAAAAAGACAATGAGCACAAAGAGTACAATCAGTTTACACATTAATGACGTGGACAAATTCTACAATTTGAACATGTTACATATAGTAACAAAAATAAAAAAGAATTTATTAAAGTAAGGTATGCGCTAATATCTTGAAAAAAAATTAATCTAGCTCAGTCTTGATATTAATTTCTATCTTGAAATTCACACACTAATCGTTCAAAACGTGAGTTAATGGCCTCGTATTTATATGAAAATTATATTTTCAATGTAAGATAAGTATATCTTTTAGGAATGTTAATCCGTTTTCGTCTTGACATCCAAGCAGAATGTAAAGATATAAAAATTGAACTTCAAAACTGTACAATTACATTATCGAAAACACATAAAAAAAATAATGTAGGAATAGAAGTTGCACAAAACTGCTTCACACAAATATAGTTCAAATTTTCATAGCCTTATTGATTAAAGACACTCTCCTACTCTCTACTAGTATAACATTGAACAGATATAAATAATTATTTTAATGAAGTAAACGTTTCCTAGCTATCAACTTACTGGAACAGTATCACCTGCTCAGCTAAAATAATTTATCAAAATATATTATGGACTGCCATTTGGATGAAACAGTATTGTTTAAAAAATTAATGAATAGCTACTACATATCATTTTTCAAATGAAATCCTAAATGAAATCGATTTTAAAATATTGCATTTTTTTCGTGGAATTTTCCGCAGTGGAACTTTCCCAGTGGAATCTTCCGCAGTGGAATTTTCCTCAGTGGAATCTTCCGCGCACCGTTTGAGGATGGGTAAGTCCCTGGATGAGGTTCGATTGGAGGATCGAGCTCGGCAAGAATCGAATTATTGATATATTAATGAGAGTGGACGTATGGTAGGAGAACAGGAAAGAGCATTTTTCACTATAGGAATAGTAGAGAATAGGAATGGATGGGGGGGGGGGATCCTCTACAAACAAAGGTCTGTCTATTCGATAGAACAATCCATCGACTCGATATCCCAGCAATCGAATCGATATACGTTGTTTATAGGGATTCGTATGACAAAAAGAGTAGGAGAACACAGTTGCTCTTCCGAGTGAGGAGCAACACTTTGAGGTTGAGATAGAGGTCAAGGTTCTGGGACGGCGAGTTTGGATGTAGAGTGTGTGGAGCACTTCACCTTTGAGTGCCCTGAGTTGGAAGGAATCAGGCAGAGGTATATGGGGTGGGAAGAATGGAGAGGGTACCCTGATAACATTGCACCATACGGCCAACGTCGGTAAGCGTTGGCAAAGTAAAGGCACGATCGGGCATTGGCACGCCAATACTATTACACACTGGGCCAACGGTTGTCAAACAGTACTGGCCCATTGAAGGAAAACCTTGGTCAACCAATGAATTAAATAGTTAGAAGGATACTCGCACTTGAAAGTGGTGCAAAAGTGTGACTTCACGCGTGCGACTCATGACGTCACTTGGTAAACAGATACTCGTATCGGAAATATTTGGTTATGGATGGATCTTCATGAAAGAACTTTTGATTACTTGTCAAATGTATAATTAAATACATCATAAATGTTAATATATAATTATATATATATACCAAATACTGAAATCATTTATTGAATTTAGCTCAGATGATATTCAATAATAATTGGATTTGTGTCGACTACGATCGATTCTGTATTCTCCAACAATGATTGAAATTGAAGAACTATAGAAAGTAAATTCTAATATAAAATGTAGATACCTATATGAACTATTTATCACGATAAGATAGATATGGTGATATAAATATAATTAATATTTGTCGGTGGATTTCTTTAGTTAAGAAATGAATGAAAATCATAGATCACTAACTTTAAATTGTTGTTCATAATATATACAAATTAACAAAATTAATAAAAAAGAAAACTGTATAGAATAAAGTATAGCTAATAGCTGTATTCTGTAAAGCTAATATTAAGCTACAGAAAAGCTAGTATTGAGCTAAAGACTCAAAGTAAACAATACAAGAACCTTGAAATCGTATTCCGGCCAAGTGACGTCACCTTCTTTTTATTTGTCGGTATTTCTGTCGAGTTCGAGTATCCTTCTAACTATTTGATTCATGGTTCAACCAATCTAGTGATTTTTTGATGCACCAGTATATTTATTATACTGATCTACCGTTTCTATTTGGCAGTTATCATCTTATCGAAAGACAATCAGAGAAGTTAGGTGCAAGCGATCTCTCCCAACTTTAATCACACCAAATACTAAATAGCCAATTTAAAATCCTCATTTGAGTATATCTTTGGAATTGTAGCCGTTTCTGGCAATTTAGTATAAATAGGCCTGTTATCGCTTAAATTATTAATTTATTGTTTTATTTATTTCATTCATAAAGTGAAAAATGAGCTTGACCGCTAGTTAATTCATATATTTAGAATGAAAATTTATTTTTCCGTTTGAAATAATTGCTCACATTGAAAATTAAACTTTCTATACAATTTCAAATGAAAAATATTATTATTTGGATAAAATAGCGTAAGTAAAATAATATAGGTTTGAGTTTGAATTAGAAACTGTTCTATTTTTTCCTCCTGATTTTGATCTATAAAATGTATTTGTAGGACAGTTACTACATAGTTAGAAGTAACTGTTGTCTTCGCGTGTTCTGTATAGCGTAATGACGTGGATAATGAGTACTCTTATCCACCGTTTTCTTTATTTTTTTTATTCTGGATACAAACACTACTACGACGACGTAACCTGTCGAAGAACAAAATACAAGTCGATAAAATAGAGAATAATAGAAATTAAAATCTTAGACAAATCACAATACAAAATCAATAATATACAGTATGACCTATCCTTAGTTAATGTATTTCTTAGTATGGCAAACAATATAATAAATTAAATCACATTAAATATGTATTCGATTATCTCAACAATACTGTCAGACTAACTAGGTACCACGAATATATGGCCAACTTAAAAATGCAATATACATCTTATAATATATATGAAACTAATATTTAATTAAGTAAATCTACTGCGCTACAATCAGAATAAATATATAATAGAAAAACTTACAATCTATGGCTGTTTACTGGGTTATTTGATGTTCGTAATTAACACAACACCTCACAGGTTGAGGGTTAATGTATTACTAATTTCTGGTGGACGGTAGTTATCATTTTTCTAACGAAATATCATACAAAACCTACTTTTAATAACTACAAAACATATTGAAAAGGAAGTTTTAAACAGTATAATATTGGAAATAGCTATATTATCTTTTATTAAATGAGCAATGAGATTTTGAAATATATATATAATGTATTTGAATTACTGAAATTAATTTTGATTTTAATAACTGAAAACTTGAGGGCTTGTGGGAAAAGCAATTTTCCCACGACACTCCCCCCAAAAAATGAGGACTCTAAATGCTCACGAAGAGGAATCAGCATGCACAAGAAGGACAGTATCCCGAACTGAACGTTCAATGAGTCTAGGATGCCCTTCTCTCTTAGCACTCAACTGAATAGTAACAGACCGAACAAGGTTATCACTACTCTTTTTTACTGCGATTATTCGTCCCATAGGCCATTCATTTCGTTTGGTTTGGCCCTTCACTAGAACGACATCTCCTATGTGAACTCGTTCATTGAACTTGATCCATTTAGACCTGCTCTGTAGACGAACCAAGTATAGTTGACGCCAGCGAGACCAAAATTGATCACAAAGGTAAACAACTCTCTTCCAACGTTTCTTGCCATAACTGAGCAGGTCAGCTTCAGTTAACGTATCCATAGTAGGTGGGTTAGGACTGTCTCGCATCGTGAGAATGTTTGATGGAGAGAGAGGTGCAGGATCATCGGGGTGATTTGACGTTTCCCACAATGGGGTGTTATTAATGATGCTAGCACATTCCTGGAGGTAGGTGTTGAGTTCGTCGCGAGAAAGGTTGTTTGAACGATTGGAGGCGAGCGTTGAATCGAGAAGACGCTTTATCGAACCGATCTGACGTTCCCATACACCTCCATAATTGCTTGCTGCTGGAGGATTGAGCTCCCACTCAATGCCATGCTTAATGGCATCTTCTTGAATCTTGGCAAGATCGAATAGTTGGTTTCTAGCACCAATCAGATTAGTTCCTTGGTCGCTGCGGATACGCTTACAAGTTCCTCTGACAGCATAGAAACGTCGCAGACCAAGCTGTAGACTAGAAGTGTCTAGGTAAGGAAGAAGTTCAATATGAACGGCCCGGCTCACCAGACACGTGATGAGAAGACCCCATACCTTCTTGGTTGCTTTGTTGCTACGTGTGGTTTGTCCGTCGTGGATGAGGTATGGTCCAAATAGATCTAGACCGACATTTGAAAAAGGTGGCGACTTTTCCAATCTGTCTGATGGAAGATCAGCCATTCGTTGCTCTTGCAATGGGCCTCTGAGACGCCGACATTGTACGCATTCACTGATGAGTTTCTTCACCACAGAACTCCCTTTATGTACATGGAATCCAGATTGACGTATGCAACCCGTAGTCAAGTAACGTCCCTGATGTTTGACCTTCTCATGACAATCATACACAATCATCTTAGTAACAGGGTGTTTCGATGGTAACAATATTGGATTTTTCAAGTCAGGTGGGAAATCGGAGTCGCGAAGACGACCACCTACACGCAGGATTTTATTACCGTCTACGACCGGAGACAAATTTAAGAGGGGGTTGCTCTTAGATAAGGGCTTCTTATCAACTATAAGATTGATTTCTGCTTGAAATTCACGTTGTGAACCTTTGATCAGGTGTGTTTCAGCCTCTTTTAGGCTCAAATTACATATAGAGCAATTGGTATTTTCCAAGGGACAAGTTTTGAGAAGATGAACGAATTTGAGGACATACGATAGAATGACACGAGCCCTAAACCATGAATTAGTTCGACTTGCAATGACATCTGCAATTGACCGAATCTCTACATCGTTGCTTTTCGTGATAGCACACTTAATCTCGGGAAGGTCTAAGTCAACAACGGGAGATGATTCTTCTTCGGAGGGCATCTCCGACCTGAGAAAGACGGGACCACATAACCAGTCAGAATCTAGAAGAGATTGAATAGTTTGAGGTCGGGAAGCTATGTCTGCAACATTCTTTGATCCCTCAATGTGACGCCATTGAGATACTTTGGACTGTTTTAGAATTTCATCGATACGATGATAGACATAACGAGAGAATCGCTTCGTAGAATTTTGCAGATAGCCGAGAACGATTTTACTGTCGGTGTAAAATCTTAATTTGTGGATCTCTATAGCCAACTCCAAAAACACCTTTCTTACTGCCCTGGTAACCTCCAAAGCTGCGCAAAGTTCCAACCTGGGAATCGTCCCTGCAGCACGAGGAGCAACCTTAGAGTTAGCACAAAACTTACTGATATAGCGTTGTGAACATTGATTTGTCGCAAGTAAATCACTAATCCAATGGCAACATCTGAAGCATCGGCAAAACAATGAAGTTCATTGTGGACAGATTCTCCAAAATTTGGAGGTTTGTAGCACCGTCGTACGGACACCAAATTCGTTGTGTCCAAGGATTGCACCCAAGAAAACCATTCCGTTTGATACGTAAGAGGCAATGGGTCATCCCAACCACAGTCTTCTAGTTCCGGAGTGCTTTGATTTTTTGGTGGGATGATCCGGCGCAGAAATAACCTGCCTTTGAGGACGATTGGACAAACCAGTCCAATAGGATCATAACAAGCACTGGTTACACTAAGAAGTCCTCGTTTGGTGAAAGGACGAGAAGGAATTCGAGGACATAAGGATAGAGTGTCCTGAAGGGGAGACCAAGCCACTCCTAAAGTTTTGCTTAGAGGATCTTCAGAAATGAGATCATAAGAATCATGGATATCCGCGAGCTCACTCGCTGGGAAGGCATCCATAACTTCTTTGTGTGATGACATTATTTTACATAATCTAATATTGTATTTTCCCAATATAGCTCGGGCATCAGAAAGTACCTTTATCGCACTAGCAACTGTCTTTGTACTATACAAGGCATCGTCGACATAGAAATGATTGCTTATGAATTCACAAGCCTCAGCATCTTTATTTTGATCACAATAAAGAGTAGTGTATCTTAGCGCAAAATTAGCGATCGCAGGGGAGGGCTTGTTTCCAAAAATATGGACACGCGCACGATATGGAACAATTTCTTTAGAGGCATCATTATCCTTAAACCAGAAAAATCTTAACAAATCTACTTGGCTAGGGTCAACATAAAAGGAATGAAACATCTTTTCAATGTCAGCGTTGATTGCAACTTCCTCTAATCTAAAACGCAATAGTACGCCAACGAGAGAATTGTTCAGGTCTGGGCCCTGCATTAAGGCATTGTTCAAGCTGACTCCGTCGAATACTGCGGAAGAGTCAAATACGAGTCTTGTTTTATTCTTCTGTTCGTTGTACACAGGAAAAATAGGTATGTAATAAGTAGACGAGGACGCATTTGTGGATGGAGTAATTGGTTCTACATGACCAGCAGTGAGGTATGAATCGAACACTTCTAGACTGCTTTTCAATTTCTCGGGAGACCGTCGCAAGCGATCTAGGGTGTTTTTCGTTCTGTGAAAAACTGTGCCACGATTGTCTGGCAGCTCAACGTCTTTCAGAGGTAGAGGGAGTTGGAGATTACCCTGCTCATTTACGACTATTTTATCTTCCATCAGTTTCGTAAATTTCAAATCTTCTTGTGATGGCCCTGGAAGATTGTCATCTGGGGATGTGGCAAATGGTGATTCTGCTAAAGAACTTTTCCTAACAGAATCAAACAAAATTTTAGCAGAAATGGACTCGTATGGACCGATGTCAACAGAAGTTTTGAAAACACTATGTTCGGTATTTGATTCCGACTCTGAATTGGGACAAGCCAGACCAACGAGTGAGTATCCAAGAGGAGTTTCATGTACAAACGGATAGTGATCCCCATGTTGCTTAGTTTTCATGAAATTTCCTGAGTCAGCGCCTACCAAAATCATTACCATTGCATCAGCATCAATTGGTGGGAAATGCTTGGCTAAATGACTTATATGTGAATGGGAAGCTACAACTGTTTGAGAAGCTACCTGATCAAGGGGGTTTGGCAAAGTTGAGAGCGTAAGGAGTGGTGGTAATTGTAACCAATCAGAAGAATTGACTCCGCGAATGACCAAACCAGACACCAAGAAATTGTTATCACAGGGGGTACGACTGGTAGTTGCCGTAGTCAAGGAATACTTAATACTAGGTGGGTCTAAACCAAATACCTTAATGAATTCAGGATCACAAAATGATCTATCACTTTGTTCATCAATAATGCATAAACAACGAAAAATTTTAGATGAGTTTGGCACAGATACTTCTACTAAAAGAGTTTTGGAACAAATTCTAGACTTAGAACTAGACCCACAAATGCGCGTACAGACGTTAGTCGATGCCAATGGAGTATTGTCTTTCTGTACTTGCATATCACGGGCGCTTGATTTATTATCGGAAACTTTGTCATTTGCTCTTTTGAAATGCATTGCGGTGTTATGTGGCATTTGACATTTAGCACATTTGATTTGGGACTTACTAGGGCAAGAGTTAGAAAAGTGTTTCCCAAAACATAGAAAACATAACTTATTCTTAACAACAAAATCTTTGCGTTCTTGAAATGGAAGGTTTGAGAAACTCTTACAATTATCTATAGTATGGCCTTTAAATTTATGATAAACACATGTTGGTGATTGAGTTTCTGAAGTTTCGTTCACTGTTACTAGGGCACGAGCATTGTAAGATGTTTTAGTATTAGATAAGAAGGAAGGATGACTAACTTCTTTTAAGTAGCGTTCAAAGAAATCAATAAACAAACTTAAATCGGGAGAAAACCCTGTCTCTTCTTCGTGCCTGAAATAACGTGACCTCCACTTCACTTGGAAATGTTCTGGGAGCTTCTCCCATACAGATTTCATGCCATGTCTTAGATTAAATACCGATAACTCAGGACAAGAAGGTATACTACTATTAATAATTTTACAAAGGTCTAAAAGATCTTCTAATTTATGAAATTGACTACTGCTTTTAATTGGAGCAGTGTCATTGATCTTACGAAACAGTCCTTCAGCTATGCGTTCCGCTGTCGCGAAACGTCTTTCAAGGTTTGTCCAGATGTCCCTCAAGGTGTAGTCTGGATCAGAAATCCCGGCCGACAGGAAGTGCTGCACCATGGAGTGAGGTCTGTCAGTTGTGTTAGCAAGAATCATGTGGATAGCATCCAGGCTATCCGGTTCAATTTCTTCGAAACGTCGTTGAAGGTTACTCCTCCAAGAGAGAAATTGCTGTGGATCTCCATTGAATTTGGATGGGCCTCCGCGTAGGAGATCTTGCTTCATCATGTGTTTAGTGTAAGGATCCAGGCTGCTCTTTAGTGGAGGGACTAAATTTTGATAGAACGGAGCTGGTGTAGCCTGGAAGCTTGGATAGTTCTCGGGTGGTTCTCTGTGGTAATAGCGTTTGTAAGGCTGAGGTGGAGCCTCCTCCCTCCAATAACCTTTGGGTTTGTATTCAGTTGGTTGCTGTTTTTGAGGCATATTTTGAAAATTTGAGGTACCACAGGGCTTATTGAAATCTTGGAATACTTCATAGCAACTATTACTCTTGGATGGAGAATAATTGATATTCTGGTGATGAATAGGGGCATTATAATTTGAATGAATTGCTTGTTGTTCTCTGGAGACAACCTGCGCAAGGTTATGAGCAGAAGTCCTGTGTGTCTCCTCCAGGGAACGGTCAACAGGAGAAGTCTGAGGACCAATATTTGGATTCAAAACTGGTTCTTGTCTTCTGGAGACAACCGATGAGTTATCTTGTCTAAGGATAACTGATGAATAAAGTTGTCTGTGGACCACTGGTGAGTTATCCAGTCTGGGAACAACTGATGAGTTAACTTGCGTTAGTTCATGATTCTGCAGAGGATTCAAATCAAGGCCACGATTATTAACTATAGTTTTATCCTCACAAGAGACGACTTTCTCACCATCAGGTGCGTTCCCAAGAGGCTGAACGTCTTCGTCCCGATGTTGGTGAGAAACCGCTTGCAAAGATTCTTCAATAGGATGAGATGACATGACTGACATTGAACTTGCAACACCGACGCTGGAGACAGTTTCCAGATTCAAGTCTGCAAGAATGCTGTTTAAATCATCAATTGATTCTTTAGCTTCAATATAGACCATCTTGTGTCTACGATGTCTTACGATACGTGCTTCTTGAGTGTGACCATGTTGAGTTAGCCACTGAGATAGGTTTCTGCTACTTTCTTCGAATTTAAAAATGCAGACTTTCAAATGTTTGGCAGCTTCCAAAGCATAATCCTTGTCTGGTTGTAAATTGGCTGACGATGAGAGTAGGGCAGATTCTAGGTTAACTCGGGATGAGTGTTCACGTTCTTCTAACATGAGTTTTGATGGCTTAGGCTGACGCTTGTCAGCTGCATCTATATCACCAATATGCGACATAATGACAATAAATCAGTTCTTGATAACCAAGGAGAAGCGTAGATTGTTACTGACGTGGATAATGAGTACTCTTATCCACCGTTTTCTTTATTTTTTTTATTCTGGATACAAACACTACTACGACGACGTAACCTGTCGAAGAACAAAATACAAGTCGATAAAATAGAGAATAATAGAAATTAAAATCTTAGACAAATCACAATACAAAATCAATAATATACAGTTTGACCTATCCTTAGTTAATGTATTTCTTAGTATGGCAAACAATATAATAAATTAAATCACATTAAATATGTATTCGATTATCTCAACAATACTGTCAGACTAACTAGGTACCACGAATATATGGCCAACTTAAAAATGCAATATACATCTTATAATATATATGAAACTAATATTTAATTGAGTAAATCTACTGCGCTACAATCAGAATAAATATATAATAGAAAAACTTACAATCTATGGCTGTTTACTGGGTTATTTGATGTTCGTAATTAACACAACACCTCACAGGTTGAGGGTTAATGTATTACTAATTTCTGGTGGACGGTGGTTATCATTTTTCTAACGAAATATCATACAAAACCTACTTTTAATAACTACAAAACATATTGAAAAGGAAGTTTTAAACAGTATAATATTGGAAATAGCTATATTATCTTTTATTAAATGAGCAATGAGATTTTGAAATATATATATAATGTATTTGAATTACTGAAATTAATTTTGATTTTAATAACTGAAAACTTGAGGGCTTGTGGGAAAAGCAATTTTCCCACGACACGTAATCTAATTAATACACCTCTTATATGAAAATAGTACTGGCCGTAGACAAGCATGACATCGGCAACTTTAAGTATTGCCGGTACCAATAAGTGGTTTATACGTGGTTATACTGTTCTGGGCCGGTGGACATCCGTGAGGTAGGCCAACGTCGGCCTTTGCAGGCCCAATACACTGAGACTGGCATGACAACGTAAGCCCAGAGCTTCGTTCTGAATTGGACCAACGTTGGCCCAACATTGTAATGTTTACTGGGTAGGTACGATGTCGTTTAGAAATTCGGAAAATGGAGATATTTGCAGGTTTTTGGAGGTGGCCTGAATTGTCAAAGCTGGGTTTATTAGTGAGCTGTCTCAGTCTGTGGGGTCAGGTGTGTGGGAAGAAGCGTGAGAGGAAGTGAGGTGAATGAAACGAGTTAGCTGGTTTCAGCTGGTTTCATTCCAGTTCCAGGTTTCATTAGGTTTTTAGTGCTTTCACAACCATGCGGCCGTGTTTCAAGCATTTTGGTGTGAAAATTATATGTATTAATTTTGTTTATTTAAAGTTATTAAGGCGCATTTATAGGGGCCTCAGCCCTGATAACATTGCACTATCGGGTCAACGTCGGTAAACGTTGGCAATGTAAAGGCACGATCGGGCATTGGCACACCAATGCTATTACACACTGGGCCAATGCAATGAAAACGACATTGGGCCAAAGGTTTCCAAACGACACTGGCCCAATGAAGGGCAACATTGGTTAACCAATCCAGTGATTTTTTGATGTACAAGTATATTTATTATACTAGCTTAGCGGTTCTATTTGGCAGTTATCGCCAGACAATCAGAGAAAATATGTGCAAACGATCTCTCCTAACTTTAATCACACAAAATAGCCAATTGAATATCCTCAATTGAGTATATCTTTGAAATTGTAGTCGTTTCTGGTAATTTAGTATAAATAGGCCTGTTATCCCTTCAATTATTAATTCAACACTTCATTTATTTCATTCATAAAAATGAGCTTGGACGCTAGTTGATTCATATATTTAGTAGGAAAAGTTATTTTTTCGTTTGAAATAATTATTCACGTTGAAAATTATACTTTCTATTTAATTTTAAATAGAAATATTATTAATTGGTTAAAATAGCGTAGGTAAAATTATACAGATTTGAGTTTGAATTGGCAATTATTTAACTTTTTTTCTTTACAGCGTAATCTAAATAATACACATCTAATATGTCAACGTTAAGTATTGCCAGTACAATGAAGTCGTTTATACGTGGTTATACTGTTCAGGGCTGATGGACATCCGTGAGATGGGCCAACGTACGTCGGGCCTTTGCTGGCCCAATTCACCGAGACCGGCATGACAGCGTTGGCCCAGAGTTTCGTTCTGAATTGGGCCAACGTTAATTGGCCCAACATTGTAATGTTTACTGGGAGGTGGCAGAACGCTGCTTTTATTATATCGAAATTTCTGACAGTGTTGTATTTTATTGACGTACTGGTGTAATACTATATTAGTAGTAGTGTCTACAATGATTATTTTGGTGTTATTACCTTCGCAAATTACGGAAGGTTGTGTTTTGGTCCTCATTTTATATTTATTTGTAATCTTACGTCATTCGCATAACTCAAAAAAATTCAACCAAATTGCCTGATATTTAGTGAGATGATTTTCCTTATCCAGGAAGCAGAAATTCAGATTTTGGGAACGATCAAGTCATTGGCCAAGATCATTTATAACTCTTAAAGTACTCATACCAAATTGCCTGAAATGACGTGGGACGATTGGTCATTATCCAAGAACCACTTAATTAGATTTTTGGAGTAAACGGGTCAAAGATCCAGGTTATTCCTAACTTAAGGATTGTTGGATGGTCAAGATCATTTATAAGTGGCGGCGAAGGCATGCTCTCTTTGAGTGCCTGTCATCTAAATGTCGTCTGTTCGCCACTATTTCGGCGTTTCCGTCATTCAAGTAAATTCACCTTTCTTCTTCCTATATTTTCCTATTCATGTATTTTTTTTAATTATAGGATAAGAAGAGTCCAAGTCTCCAAGAGAACAGTACTGGAGAAGATTCATAAAGCCAATGATCTAAACACTTAAAAAGTGCTTCCTCTTTCACCTTTAACGAAAGAGCATATTTCCTGGTAGGGTCAAGCAGGTAAATTGCGGCACACTAACTATGTAACTGTGGCCTCTTACAAGTTACAACAGAAACAATAATGAAACATCATTGCTGATAGCTTCAAAACACTTGTTAAAAACTTAAATTAATAAATTATAACATACAATCATACACTGCAATTATTTTGGTAGGTATGCATTATTTTAATGTAATTTCGGTTCAGAAATTACAAATTCCACTGACTTGTCGGCGGAAATTTTTCTCCTTTAAAAATACTATTCTTGCAAAGTCAGTGGATTTTTAGATATTTATTTCTATGTCGCCATTAATTTTCGGTGGATAAATTGGAGAAATGTTGGTGGATCTGGATCAGCCAAATTGTTGGTGGATTTTTCAGCTTTTTGGAAAAGTCAGTGGGATCTTTTACCAGCCTGCAGATGAGAATATGGAACATGTTTTCTTTCCAAGACTCTCTGCAGGAGTTTTTGATAGAATTTTAGAAATTTGAGATCTCTGCGTGATACCTTGGGCTTGAATTAATTCCTATGTTACCATTAATTTAGTTTTGGGAGATTTTGAATTAATTCCTATGTTGCCATTATTAACTCCTAGTTTAAGTCTAAGAGTATGTACCAAGTCGCCGATTAATTGTAGACTTAAAATTTGTGAAAATAAGAATCTTTCCCATATATAGTCGACTAATGAGCACTTTAAATTTTTAATTAAAATTGGTGACTCAAGAATCATGTATGAATGGCAGAAAGTCACTCTGGAAAAAGTGGTCTTTTCAGTTTTCTGATAGATTAATCACTCTGTTGGAGTTTAGCAAACCTTTAAATACAGTAATAAATTAATGGGAAGTTGGGAACTGTATAATCTGCAGCATTTAGCCTCTAAAATTCTTCTGTTAGCCTAAGGTATTTTCCAGAGGGGGTGGAAATCATCTTTGTTGAAATGTAAACAAAGCCGCCATTTTGTTTTGATATGGCCCGATGTATTATGTATATCAGTTTTCTGTTTTCTGTGAAAGATTGTTATGAATGATGTTGTCAACTTGTCAGTTTTATTTTGATGCTCTCTGACTAATGTCTAATTATTGGGAAAAAACAAATGAATAACTATGAAAGCCAGACTGTATTTCATGGTAAATTTTACCGACTTGTCGGTGGGATTTTTCTGCATTGAAAATAATATTCTGGCAAAGTCGATGGATTTTTAGCTATTTATTCCTATGTTACCATTAATTTTCGGTGGAATTTGGAAAATGGGTAAAATGTTGGTGGATCAGCCAAATTACTTGAAATTTATGGTAGATTTTTATCATTTTTTCAGCTTTTTCAAAAAGTCAGTGGAATTTTGTACACCAAATTACAGACTGGTATGAAAGAAAGTATGCCTCTCTGTGATTGGCTGGTAGCCTTGTATCAGTTCAGTTGTATGCCTCTCTCTGATTGGCTGATACGCTCTCAATTATTTACCTATATATAATATATTAAGGTATGTTTACTTTTGATAATTAGGTAGGTATAATAATATAGGTATTGAGGACTGTCGACTTTCAAAATTGGAATTAAATTTTGACGACTGGCAACTGCATTACTAATTTTTGTTGACTTATTTTTGAAAAAAAAGATATATTGGTGACTCAATGAACATTCTATGAAACTAGGCATTAACTTAAAAGTTAGAGGCAAAAGATTCTGAATCTGCTACTGAGAGTCGCCTGAGTCTGAGAGTAACTGTCTCTCAAATTAAAATATCTGCGGGAGAAGAGACACATTCTGCAGACTGGGGATTTTGTGCACCTACTTCTTTCCCTGTTTAGGTGGCTGCCTCCACCCCAGTCTGTGCACCTTCTTCTTTCCCTGTTTAGGTGGCTGCCTCCACCCCAGTCTGCAAAGGGCGTCCATGTTGCCTAAGATCTTTGGAGACTATATTTGAGGGAAAATTCATCAAAACAAGATCTTGGTGACTATTTTCTAATTAATTCCTATGTTTACATGTTATTATTTTAGACATTTTGAAGAAATTTGGTCATTTTGGAGACAAATTTGTAAATTTTTGGAGACTAATTTTCTTGAAATATATCTTGGTGACAGATTTGACACACTTTGCAGACTGGCCTCCACGTTAAAGCAAGCCAATGGGAAGCTCTTAGCTGTACAGCTCTCCGTGAAGCGGCACTGAAGCCTGGAAACGATTTTGTGCACCAAATACAGACTGGGAGAGAGCCGCAGCCCGCAATTAAGGATTAAATTGCCCCAGTCTGCAAATCATGCACAATCACTCAATCTGTCTCCAGATATTTAATTTTGGGGGTAATTTCTCCGAAGATTTTCAATTTTCTCTCCAAAATGGCTAAAAATTTCAAAAAACCATGATGAACATGTAAACATAGGAATTAATCAATTAAATATTAAAAATTAATTAGAAAATTGTCGCCAGTTTTACCCACTCTGCATAGTGCATAATATGTCTCTTCCCCGCAGAAATTTTAATTTGAGAGATAATAGCAGATTCAGAATCTCCCGCATCTAAATTAATGGTTACATAGGAATTAATTCAAAATTTCCCGCTGCTAAATTGGCATCAGATTTACCGCAGAGTGTCTTGGGGAAAATGTTCCATATTCTGGAGACTAATTTCATGGCCTCAATGTTCGCCGGCTAAACTTCACAACTTCATGTACCTTTTGCAGACTAGAAAGGGCCGCAATTGACCTGCGTGCCAGTCTGTATTTGGTGCACAAAAAGTTGTCTAAAACCCACCGACTTGTTAAAAAAGCTGAGAATATCCTCCAACATATTTGGATGATGCTGATCCACCAACATTTTCAGCTCATTTAGGCAATTTAGCCATCGAAAGTCGCCAGTATATTGGCGACTTTTGAGGGGTGAAATAAGTTGAAAAATATGTAAATAACAAGTAAATCACTCTTCAGACATGAAGCATGAGCCATGAGGATATTTTCAAGTGTAAAATCTTCACTAGGAAGTCAAATTTATTCTTTAAAGTATCTTAAATGTAGCGACCTGCCAGTCTGCAAAATGTGTCTCTTCTCCCGCAGAGATTTTAATTTGAGAGAGAGTTACTCTCTGACTCTCACAGTCTCTCAGCAACAGATTCAGAATCTCACGCATCTAAATTAATGGTAACATAAGAATTAATTCAAAATCTCCCGCAGAGTCTGGGAAAATATTAGTGATGGGACGATTTATTGGAATAGTATCGGAGAATCGAGTTTTTTCAAGGTATCTGGAATCGGAGCACCAAAATTTTAGGTCGATTCCTATACCTAAAACGATTATTCATTGTGTATTATATGTAACATGGTAATACGTATATATGTCCTGTAAAACTTAAAATGTAGTGTATATATTTCTAGATGAGGTCAAACAGAATACTCCCTAATAAGTTAGTAACTAGTTAAATAATATCTTTTACTGTAATTTTAATTAAATTAAATATATTCCACACTTCCAATAGTCTAACTATCAACTTAATTTAGATTTTGATTTATTATTTACATTAAAGGTCCGGGGCCCCCTCCAAGCAATTTTTTTATCATTTAAATCAATGAGGCTAATGCTTCTAATAATTTTGCTGCAAACCCCATGAAATTTGAAGGCATATTATAGCTAATTTTATATGGTTTTAAAGATTTTTATAATCAAAACACTACTGGGAAGAAGGATAAAAAGGAACACCAGTACTGGAATGTACATTTCTTTAAAAAAACAGGACGTTTCGATAGTCTAACTATCATTATCAACTAATATAAAATCTGTAATGGAACATAAAAAATAAAAAACATACACTAATATTTATTGAACATTAAAAACCTAACTAAAAATTAATTAAAAGTTAAAGGATAAGAGCTGTCACTATTGTTTAAAATTGGTTGGCGTTTAAAAATGTGAAGTGATTCTAAAATTCTCAACTCATTAAAATTGTTTGCACTACCTAAAATTTTAAAATGATCTAATTTGATTGGAGAGTCGCAAGTACTCTCTGTGTGAATTCTAATTGATGAATGAGGTGGATTGCAAATTGGTCTATTAGTTCGAAAACTCCTCCCAGCATGCTCCGCAATCCTCATGTAGAGTGGCCGCGACGTCATGCCAACGTACTCTGACGTGCACTGCACGCAACTAAAGGAATAAACGATTGACGAGAGCATGCCGAGAGGAAGTTTATCTTTGTAATTAAAAAAAGAGCCTATTGCAAATGAATTGGTAAAAACAAATCTAAAAGTTACATCATTAAAATATTTAGTAAAAAGAATGGAAAGATCTTGTTTTAATTTGACAGAGTGGTAGCCTAGATATGGTAGGGATGCATATAAAATGTTTTCAGCGGGTGGTACAGTATAAGTGCTATTAAAATTCCTATCTAAAAACTGCATAAGGATTTTATTATGCATACCACCATATTATGCATATTATGCATATACAGGCTTAGCATAATTCCTGCTAATTTTTTAGACTACTACTGGGAAGGTATCATCAATTCACTATTAAATATTACAGTAATGGTACAAAATTGGAGAAACTAATTATAGAAACGTTTTTATACTTCAGGAAACAATTTAAATCTTAAATAAAGACCCGAACATGCATTTTTTGTTTATAAAATTCAAATTGGAAATCGGAACAAAGAGTGTACAATTACACTCTTCAGCATACAATTGTTACACTAAGAAAATATTAAAAACTTTAAAAGCATATAGAATAATAGAAAAATATATACTGAACTAAATTTTATGCAGTTTGCAGATTAATGATCCTAGAATTCTCTGAGAAGAAGAGGCCACCGGGTGAATCGAGCACGCCTTGTCCGCAGTCCGGATACACACGGTGTCTAGACCTTAGTTCTCCAATATTCTTTAATAAACTCATTTTTTACTGGAGCCTGGAGAGGACCTTTAATGATTACTCAATAAAATGAAAACTAATGTGTTAAAACAGTTTCACTAAAACCTATATGGCTTTACCATATAAGTTTCAGCCTACTTGTAAACACTGCTAGGTAAAAATTAACTTATGGAATTATTAATATATTGAAGATTTAATATGATACTTGGTAAGGTACAATTAGCTGAATTAGGTAGCTAAATATCCTAAATATCTAGTCCAATAAAAATATGATCAGGAATCGGTACATTTGGATAGAATCGGAATCGTTAAAAATCTTGGTATCGTCCCATCACTAAAAAATATTCCATATTGGATCCATTTTCTCGGTAAACTGGCGACTTTCCTGCCACACTTTGAAACATGGTAAATTAATGGTAACATAGGAATAATTGGCAAAAAATCCACCGACTTTGCTAGAATATTATTTTCAAAGGGGAAAAATTCCACTGACAAGTCGGTGAGTTTACCATGAAATACAGGCTGGCCTGCATGAGTCGTGACGGCCTTGAGTAGTTACCCTATTAGAAGGGGTCCTTACAGGTAACAAGCTTACAGCAGTCACGCAGTGTTACTTTTAAGTTTTTAACGTAATTACACTAGCCTACTACTGTAGCTACTACCTAATTGTAATGGCAGGGGCGTATCTAGGATTCGGTCAAGGGGGGGGCACTTTTCAAAAAATTTAACGTTTCTGAAAAAAAATCTACGGATAATTCCTCAGACTGATCAGTTATTGGATTATTTTAATTGCTTTGAACATGCTTACACTGTGTTTCGTCAGAAAACTCATTTTTCAAATTGCGAAATGGGAGGACGTCAACAAGTTCATAAAGTATAAAGAATTGATTTTATCCTATTAGTATTGGCATTTTTCTTAAACCTTAAAAAAAATTGAATTTGAGAAGAAATGCATCGACCTGTACTCTGTAGTTTGGCAAAAACACCTTCTTCTTCAACAGTATGTCGAAAATTCATGCTTCACTCCATGACAAGTGAAGGGCGGCTAAATCTTACCACCTGAAAAAGCTCAAAAGAGTTCGTGGTCTATTCAATGAAACTGGTTCTATTCACAAGAAAGGCAAATTATAACAAAACCAAAAAGGACAGAAACAGTGATTCAGGAGGTGAAGAGTTTCTATGAAGAACCCCCCAGAACCCCCAGTTTCTCAGCAGATTTCACCAAACATTACTCCGTTGTGGAGGATCGTCAGGTACACTAATGAAAATCCCTGAAATATCAAAGGAATAAATGATAGGTATGATGCTAAGGTAATATCTTTGTTTCCAATATTAATTTAATGGATCTAATCTTTCATGCAT
This sequence comes from Caprella mutica, assembly GCA_947561585.1. Lineage (NCBI taxonomy): Eukaryota > Metazoa > Arthropoda > Malacostraca > Amphipoda > Caprellidae > Caprella > Caprella mutica. Next base: position 134,626 of record CANNZV010001149.1, on the reverse strand, counting down.
TCCTTGATGATGATGGCAACTCGTCATCGGTTAATGGTGTTTCATATCTCAGATTGCTACAGGACATTATTTGGTGCTAGTTTGCTATGCGATCTGATCATCATTTACTGGTTTGGCATGCGATCTATTCAGAATTTATTATCAAATATAAAAGATACAAACAGGTATACGAGATACCAAATATATTCCTTAAATCATTATGTACCATAAATACTTCAAGAAAATATCAATATATAAACTACATCTTACTAAACTTTTATTAATATGAAGTAAAATAAGTGATTAATATATGTTTTTTTTTTACTTTTAATGCATTGTGACAATATCATCTCATCTATATTGTTTGTTTTGTATCACAGTTACTTACAAAGAAAAATTATCATAATTATTAAAATAAAAATTATCAGATCACATTAACCTCACAGATCGCTTACCAAACTAGCACCCCTTATTTGGCCCATACTGCATCTCGTTCTTCACTTTGGTGGATGCAAGACGGCGCTTCACCACATTGAACAAATGCAGTTCTAGAATTTCTCATTGAAAAGGTTAGAGGCCGATTCATTAGCAGAAGAACGGAAAATTCCTGGCCAGCACACAATCAATATCACAACCCTTTTGATTTTCACTTCTTGGCTGATGCACAAACTCGAGTTTGTATATGAAAAAGAATATTCCATTGTGTCTCCTATACAAAGTGTTTAAAGTTTCGCTGAAAGGTATAACTCATTGACCCCTAAGAAATTTTAAAGAATGGTTTGAAGTTTGCTTCGTTCTGTCTTCAGGTTGGAGGAGGTCATTTTCAACAACTTCTGTAGGGCCACAGGAGATGTGGTTCATACAATATAGCCATATATATAGGACAATAAATTTTTAATAATGATAGCTACTCTCTTTTCCATCAACGTGGTGTTGATGCATTAGATCGAAGTGCTCCTAATTCGTAATTTAAAAATATCGTTTCTGATGGAACACAGTGTGTCAGTGGATGAATTGTATAGTCCATAAGCTGTATATCATGTCCAATAGAATGATAGTCATTAACTTAATCACAATATTCAATCATTGGCTGCAGCAAAATTAATCAAAACCATACTGCTACACTGTGTTTCATCAGATAACGTAATTTTTCAATTACGAGTTAGAAGCACTTAAAAATGAGTCAAAGACCATTATAGATGCATCACTTTGAAGGAAAAGAAAGAATTTTTATTATTGTTAACATTTATTGTCTTATATCATATGAAGCACATCTCCTGTGGTCCTACAAAAGTTGTTGAAAATGACCCCCTCCGAAGTGAAGACAGAACGATACATGCTTCAGAACATTCTTGCATACTTTCTTGTGAGTCTTATTGTTTTTGTTTTTTTGAACTGAGATTTGAGCACATTGTATAAGAGACTCATTGGGATCTTTTTTTTTTATATAAACTTATAAACTCGAGTTTGTGCAGCAGCCCATATGCGAAAGTCCAAAGAGTTGAGATCTGGACTGTGTGCTGACCAAGAATTTTATTTCCGTACTTCTGCTAATCACTCGACCTCGAAACTTTTCCTTAAATTCTAGAGATGCATTTGGTCTTGCATCTACCAAAATGAAGAAGTTGCAGGCTGGGATCAGAGTTTTGAAAAACATTAACATGGTAACATGTTGCCTTATTCGTTTAGGAATGCTTGAACAATTGGAACCATTCCATTAATAATTGCAACCTTAGCATCATACGTCGTATCTATCATTTTCTTTCCAGATATTTCGAAGATTTCCATTCGTATTCTTTTGATGTGTTTTTGATGGAGGTAAATTAACTTCTCGTCTGTCCAAACGATTCAATTGGCAATGTTGGATGGTTGCTGCATAATCCACTCACAAAACCGCTATTTATGTGGTTTTCGCTAATGGTCGAACTGAAGTTCATTGATAAAATCAGAAACTAAATGTATGTATGACGATCCTCCACCACGTGGTTTTGGTGTGGATGAAATCTGCTGAAAAACTTTTCTGAGAAAAAAAACTAGTGGTTTCTTCAAGGAAAATCTTCACCTCCTGAATGCGGTTTGTGTTTATTTGTTTGTTTTTTCATTTGTTTTTTCTTGTGAATCGAACCAGTTTCGTTGGATAGACCACGATTTCTTGTGAACTTTTTCAAGTGGTAAGATTTAGCCACCCTTCCATTTATCTTGGGAAAGCATGAATTTTCAGCGTATTGTTGAAGAAGAAGGTGTTTTGGCAAACTACAGAGTACAGGACGATGCATTTCTTCTAAAATTCAAAAGCATTTTTAAATTGAAGAACAATGCTTATATTAATAGGGTGATAGAAATCCACTCTCTATGGAGAAAATGGCTTATGCATAATACGACTTGAAGCAATTTAATTTTTCGCATTTTGCAATTTTAAAATGTCGATTTTGATAGAATACTGAGTTCAAGCATGTCAAAAGCAATTAAAAATAATCAAATAATTGACATTTCTTCAATTTGGAGGATTAATCCATATATTTTAAATTAATCCGTAGATTTATTTTTAAAAAGTTCAGACCTCAAGGGGGGGGCATCTGCCCCATATGCCCCCCCCTTGTATACGCGCCTGTGTAATGGGTAAAATTAATGTATCCTGAATTTTGGTTCTAATGAAATTTGAATCTCACAAATTCATAACTACGTAACCCTGCACTGTTCGCCGCTCTGACAGCTATGTAAAATGGATACTCATCAAAGTCATTGGTTTTAGCCTCTTGGGTCCATTCCCTTTAATAATAAGTTATTATTATTTTAATAAAATAAATTGAATTTCCAGTCTAAAAAGTACAGCATAATAGCAGGACTTTTGGATTAATGATCATTAATCCTGTGTGGCTGTGCCCAAGTCCTATTTAATTGAATTAATTCCTATGTTCCCCTAAGTTAGTAGGAGAACATATAATGACTCATAAACTATCTATTTGTCTCTCCAGCTCACTCTAAGAGACACAAAAATTTTCTCAAATTGTCAAATTATAATTAATTCTCTCCAAAATAACATTTTAGTATTGGAGAGAATCCAATCTGCAAAGCGCGTCCATGTCGCCAAAGATTTTTGGAGACATTTTTGAGGGGGAAATTATCTTTGCAAGATCTTGGATACAATTTCTCAAATAATTCCTTTGTTTATATTTTACTATTGGAGACATTTTAGAGAATTTTGGTCATTTTGGAAATCTTTGGAGACAAAATCCCCACAAAATTAAATCTTGGCAACAGATTTGACACATTTTGCAGACTGGGTCAGAAAATTAGATATTTTTCGCCATTTGCACTGGGAGGGCTCTAAATAACCGTCATAAACTGGCCACTAAAATGAAAAGTTTGGACATGCTTTATTACCTGGAATTGTTCCCATATTATTAACTTATTTGCTGCACGCCTGCGCCCAATTTATTCCTTTGTAAGTGACTGCATTGCAATCACGGTGATTCACCTAACTTGACCCAAGTTAAAAGTTAAATAGTATGAATCCTAAACTCTCCATTTGTCTCACCAGCTCACTCCCAAAATGATTAAATTATCATAAAATCTCTCCAAAATAACATTGTAGCATATTAAGCATAGAAGAAAAATAGATATTTCTCTCCATTTGCAATTGAACTGTCACAAAATCGCCATTAGAATGGCAAGTTTGGACATGCTTTATTACCTGTGCATTAATGGAGTAGCTTTTTTGCATCCATGAGCTGCATTATCACCGACATTCTTTAATAATTTCAGTCAGAGGCTTTGGTGTTCCAAGTAATAAAGCATGTCCTTTCATGCCATTTTATTGGCAAGTTAATGACAATGATTTTGAGCTCTTTAATTGTAATTGGAGAGAAATATCTAATAGTCTCCTATACTATAATGTTATTTTTCATATTTTGGAGAGAAATAATAATCATTTTGGAGAGAATTTTAGCTTCTTTTGGCGATAGCTGGAGAGACAAATAGAGAGTTTTTGAGTTGAACATACTATTTTACTTGGTTGGTGTGTTGGTGATAAAAATTATTTTATATATACAGTCATTACGGTGCCATACCATTACATAAAACCTTTCAAATTCTTGATCTGAAACTCATTTGTATTCTCAGGACTCCAAGAGGCACAGAATGCCAGTAGTTTGAAAAAAATTGAACTTTGAAGCAGTCCAATCTCCTCATTAACTCTGCAAAAGAAGGATTAATGAACCTCTGAAACTTTGTATTTTGTTCATTGAAATGGACTCTCTTTTCATTTCGTTAACCCACCAACATTTTTAAAATCTGAAGTAATCCCTATGTTGGATGCTTCTATTAAATATCAATTTACCTGAGACAAATTATGAAAATTATTAGTCCCAAGAGGAATTCAGACATTTACTACAAACCTATTTTGCATAATTCACTTCACTCTCTGACTCTCGATAGCTACTGTATTTTAATTATTTTGAGAAAGCCTCACTGTCTATTGCAGATACTGTTTTGTGAGAATTTGTATCTTGTGTTGTATTAATATCCTTGCCAAAAGTTAGATCTACTACCCACACTACTCTAATATTCTCTTTTTACAGGTTTAGGTACTCTAAATATTTAATTATTACAATTTACAATGGCTTCCATCATCAGAAGTGCACTAAGAGGGAGTCGTGTCACCAAGAGGATAAAGGGTGTTAGTGTCACAAGAAAGTACTCTTCTGTCATAGCATTGGATGGTAAGACTCATAGCAATTACTGCACTTGAACACTTTTTTAAGAATACTCAAAAGTAAAATTCATTTATTTGTGCCTACAGGTGCTTCTGGATTGTCAGATGAACAGCAAGCTACAAGAGAACTTGCTGTTAAATTTGCCCAAAATGAACTACAGCCCAATATGGCTAAATGGGATAGACAGGTATGTACATCTTAATATAATAACTATATAACTTCATAGTTTAAACTATTTTGTTATTTCATTATTACTTTAAGATTTAATTATATATATATTAGATATTACCAAAATTGTACAACTTTAATTCATGTTAGTTTTATAAATTGTAACCATGAAATGTTAAGTCTTTTGCTCTTCTTCTTAGCTAACTGAACAGTGACGCATTGTTTTTTTTTTAAATCAAAGCTATGTTTTATGAAGCATACTCTACATCTCTTTCAAAAATGTTTTTTAGTGTCATTAGTTAGCTATTTATTAACTGCTGATATGAAAATTATGTTTTACTCTAACATGACATTTACTGCAGGAATGTCTACCATCTCCTGCTCTTCGCACTGCTGCTAATTTGGGCTTTGGAGCTATCTACTGCTCTGATACTTACGGAGGGACTGGATTGTGTAGATTAGATGCTTCTGTTATCTTTGAGGCACTAGCTGCAGGATGTGTGTCAACTACTGCATACCTCAGTATCCACAAGTATGCTAAGTGAAATGTACTGGAACAATTATCTACTAACTTCTTTCATTTTGATGTCTGATTCAAAAGTAAAAAGTAAGATAGTTATCACATTATAAAGGGTAGCTGTAATATGGACAAATTGTTTCTAATGTCTTAAACAATATCTTTAATTTATTCATATAGAAACTAGCTATAGCTTTTCGGGTAGCTAGTTAACTTACTTTTCTTTAATAAAAGTTGTAATTCAGTTGAAATGAAAGGTTTTGAAAAAAATATCCAATAGTTCAGTTGTACCATCATTCACATCCACTTCTATTTTCAGCATGTGTGCATGGATGGTGGATACATTTGGTAATGACAAACAGAGAGAACAATGGATTCCCACTCTTGCAACTATGGACCAATTTGCATCTTATTGCCTCACAGAGCCTAATGCTGGGTCAGACGCTGCTTCTCTATCAACTAAAGCTGTGAAGAAAGGAGATCACTATGTGGTATCAGGAGCTAAAGCTTTCATAAGTTATGCTGGTGAGAGTGATCTGTACATCGTTATGTGTCGTACTGGTGATGATGGGCCCAAGGGGATATCCTGTCTGATGATTACTAAAGATATGGAAGGTGTGGTCTTTGGAGGCAAGGAAAAGAAAATGGGTTGGAACTCACAACCTACAAGGATGATTCATTTTGAAGATGTTAAAGTACCTATTTCTAACCGCTTGGGTGAAGAGGGACAAGGTTTTGCTATAGCAATGAGAGGACTCAATGGCGGACGTGTGAACATTGCTTCTTGCTCTCTTGGTGCTGCTGATGCAAGCTTGAAAGCTGTTGTTGATTATGCTAAGAGTCGTAAACTATTCAACACATCGCTCTCTAATTTCCAGAATACACAATTTCAATTAGCTGAAATGGCAACCGAAATAGTATCTTCTAGACTGATGGTTCGCAATGCTGCTACAGCTCTAGACACCAATCATCCAAACAGTGTAGTACTCTGCGCAATGGCAAAGATGCAAGCCACGCATAACTGCCTCCAAGTGAGTAGAATTTTCAAATAATGAATCACATTATAGATTCTTTCAAATAAATAATCTTTATGATTCTGATGTTTTTAAAAACAAGTTTTCATTATAACTTTCAAGTTCCAAAACATTGCAGTTTCAAAAAAGTTGTGTTATAATTATCAGGAGCCAATGACTGATATTTTTTATATTTAATTTCATTTGCCCTTTCTGTGCCAAATATTTAGTCCTTTTTAATTTTTCTTAAAAGCAGTTTTTTACCAAGTTTATAAACCTTAATGTGAATATATTCTACATTCAGGTAATTGACAAGGCTCTACAATTGCACGGAGGATATGGTTACCTGAAAGATTACCCTATAGAGCAATATTACCGGGACTGCAGAGTTCACCGCATACTGGAGGGAACAAACGAAATTATGAAACTGATAGTTTCGAGATCTCTCCTCTAGTGGCAGAGTCTCTCCTCTAGTGGCAGAGTCTCTCCTCTAGTGGCAGAGTCTCTCCTCTAGTGGCAGAGTCTCTCCTCTAGTGTCAGAGTCTCTCCTCTAGTGGCAGAGTCTCTCCTCTAGTGGCAGAGTCTCTCCTCTAGTGGCAGAGTCTCTCCTCTAGTGGCAGAGTCTCTCCTCTAGTGTCAGAGTCTCTCCTCTAGTGGCAGAGTCTCTCCTCTAGTGGCAGAGTCTCTCCTCTAGTGGCAGAGTCTCTCCTCTAGTGGCAGAGTCTCTCCTCTAGTGTCAGAGTCTCTCCTCTAGTCATTCAATTCTCATCTTGGCTATCTACTGTGTTGTTATAATCCCATCAAATGGAGTAAACTAAGAAGAGTTCTAAAAGTGAATTTTATTCTACATTAATTAGAAGTTTTATTTGATTATAGAATATTTCAATTATGTTAGGAATTTTATAGTTTATTTTTTGTTTTGTTATTCATGAATAGTATTTATTAATGAAAACCATTTTCTTATTAGAATGATTTTTTTTCATATTAGGAATATGCTTTATTTTAAATATGCTAAAGATTATATTTTTATGGTAAATGCATATGTTTCTCAAATTAATTTTATTTCTAATAATTATTATTCAGAGGAACAAGGTATACATACCATTGCATGGTTTTGTAGATTATACTGAAAACAACATAAAATATTTGATTTTGCGCTCACACCGTTTAATCCCGTAAAATAAATATATATGATGCATCCTATAACCTTAACAAATTCTGTAGCTACATCATACTAGGTCACACGGAGTTGAGATTAGTAGTACTTGTTGAATTAACTCCTGTTAGGTATTTTCTCAATTTATTATATTTTTATGTTATTGACCAGCTGAAACCATATAATTTTGTGTATAAATAGCTATAGTAGTTTAGGAATTGACTGAACAAATTAGTGAGTAAACAATAGATTTAGAAATGCGTTTAATTTGGACATTCTACCCTCTTTCCTATCCAAAAATTACTGGTTTGAAGAGATTCAATTGGCCCTGACTATTTATATTCAAATGCTAAAGCATATATTAATTTTTTTTTATTCTAACGTGACACTTTATCTCAATATTTTGGGTAATGAAAAGTAGATTGGATAGAAAACTTTTTTCACATGTTAAGATGAATGATCTGAAAATAAAACCCTCGATATTTATACATACCGTGACCGACAGTTTGACTATAGCTACTTAATATTGTACAATTTATATCTCTGATTGAGCATTTACAGTATTGTTAAGAAATGGTGAAAAAACACTGCAATACAAGCATAAAAATGTTCAGCTGGGTAAAATCTTTACAATTGCCTTAATTTAGTTCTGTATTCCTATGTGTAAATGCTGTCATGTTGATTTACAAATTGTTAGCAAAGTATAAATTGGCTTATTTTCAATGCCCAGCTAATAATGTGGCAGTGTCGGGCACTCGATAAATCTGATAATTTTACATCAGAAAACTAATGCACAATAGCCTCACTTTCTGTGAGCACAATAGCCTCACTCTGTGCACAATAGCCTCACTCTCTGTGTGCACAACAGCCTCGCTCTCTGTGCACAACAGCCTCGCTCTCTGTGCACAACAGCCTCGCTCTCTGTGCACAACAGCCTCGCTCTCTGTACAAAACAGCCTCGCTCTCTGTACAAAACAGCCTCGCTCTCTGTACAAAACAGCCTCGCTCTCTGTACAAAACAGCCTCGCTCTCTGTGTCTCTAAAGGGCACAACTCTGGTGTTAGAATGATTGTGTCAATTTCAACTCCTTTTTCTTAGAGGGGAAACTTATAAGAAATGTGATAAAAGTAAAAAAAAGTGCAGAACAATTTGAAATTGGAAGTAATTTCGATTTATTTGTCATTGGAGTAAGGTATAGAATGACATATGGTAACATTCTAGAGTGTCTTTAGAAGAAGCTACACAAAGTAAGACTATTGTGCGGTTAGTTTTTGCCTTAAAATGAATGTACTAACTCTAAATTATATAGATAGCTCATATGTACAGATAAATAAATCTCTAAATCAAACAAATCATTAGCTATAACAATCCTAACATCTGATAGAATTTTAGATACGATATAAAATTATAAAACACAATAGTCTTAATGTTTCAGATTTTGACTCCAAGATGGCATCCTTAAAAAACTTCAAAAGCTTTCACGAAATAGTCTTTATAACATTAAAAATCAAAAATTTACGACAAAGACGCAAATTTTCTCTGATAATTTAACATAACAAGTTACATTATTTAAATCCTCAAAAGAATTACTCATGAATCATAATATAAAGTACTTAATTAATACGAATAGGCGAAACTAATTCAATGTACATTTTATATATTTCTGAGCAATGTACTACATAGTAGTACTCGCAGAACTGTCAGTTAGATTAGAACTAAATAGAACTATTGCATGGCATTTCAATGAGAACTAAAGGTTGCACTAGGTGGTACATTAGAGTTTACTCGAAGTCGAGGCCGTTAATTCATAGAAGAGGACATAGGCTTCGGGACTGCATATCCTTTTTTGGTTCATACTCGACACTCTGAAAAGAGATTCATTTTAGGGTGAAAAATTAGAAACTATTTATTATCATCGGATAATCCGTCTTGCGGTTGGGTAATTGCGAATTGTTGGTCTGTTTCACATTTTCAGTCGTATAAAAAACAATCATTATTGTTATTTAAGTTTTACTTTAATTGGTATCCATTATACCTGCAGGAGTGCGGGCAATATTAATGATTAGCTATATTTTTTTCTTCTAAGAGATATGAACAGACCGATAATTCGGGCTTACCCTCTACAAAGTTACGAGTGTGCCACTAGGTACTAGCAATGCTTACCTGCTGTCGTTGTACTCGTTCCACTCCCCACTGTAAGGGTGTTTGCAGAAGCCAGTGTAGTGACCTGAGTAGGTAGTACCACTGTGATTAGCTACTCCATTCAGGTTGTAAGTGCTGTAGGACAGGGACGAAGACGCGTATCTGAAATAGAAATATTAGTAAGCTACATAATGTTAGGAATATTCAAAAACATAGTACTAGGAAGAAAATTAACAACTTTTGTACTTAACATACACTTGTTATTTTTCAGTTGGTGTTCAGTGATGAATGTTCGGGAAAATACTTAGTTATCTTAAAAGTTGAAATGATTTGTGCTTTCATTCATAGTACTTATTACCTTATTATTAATAATTATATTTGAAACATCATAAAATGTATTTATACATATTGATATGTATAAAGTTTTTGTACAGATGAAGATTCATAATCTCCTATTATTTTTCTTTTATTAATAAATCAGTACATTGATGAAATAAACTATTTCAGCACGAACACAATTGAATATTTGATCATTTTGATGTCAATATCGATAGTAAAAAGATAGCCACTCTCCCTCTTGATACTCACTCTCCCTAATGGTATCACCTAAAGGACAGTTTACACAGTCATTCACCATCCATACCCTAATTGCTCGAGTAAAAAGTCCTTTAAACTAAAGCACTGAAGGTGTGCCTCTCACCTGGACAGGTCCAGCTGCTCGATGGGGAACTCCACGGTGCCTGAGAGTTTTCCACGCCATCGCTCTGTTGGACTGAACCTCTTCAAGTGAAGGACCAAAATCTTCGGGAATTTCTGTATGCTGAACGATTTCGTCATTTTTCTTCTTTCTTTGCACTTTGAACAGGTCTGTTCGAAAGAGAGAAATAATTAAGATTGTTGACATTGGTTATGGAGAAACGAAATAAAGATTATCGACTTTGCTTACCGGTCTTTCATCACCGTCCATTATTTCTTCTTTAGTGAACAAGTCGAGACATTGATGTAATTTGACGTTTTGCGATTTACTGGGAATAGGCAGCGACAAGTCCCAGAAAGGGTCAAAGGTCACTGAAGTGTGTGAACATACGGAGCACTGAAGACTGGACTTCAACTGACCAACGAACATATCAACTATCTTTGAGTCATCGAAACGTAGGTATCTTTTCCAAGCTTCCATGGCTTTCTTGTCGTCACTGAGAGAAATTGATAGCAAAGTTAGAGGAACGTTTGGAAACAGAGAAATAGACCATCAGACTAAATGTAACTTGTCTTAAACTATACAATGTCACTGAATGAAATCCAATGAGTAATAGTTTTAATATATTGACAATGAAACCATAGAGCCACCTACACGATAGCAATAAATAATGCTAGTATTCATTACAGTAGGTGACATAGGTAAAGGTGCGCGAGTTGCGTCAGAGCACACCAGTCGACAGAGCCACCAAACTCTAGTCAATCACATTATTTTGAGGTTAAGAGTATATAATAAAAGAGCACTGCCCAATGAAAACACTACAGTGAATTTCACAGTAGTTATTATATGCTTATTCCCAAAAAATGTAGGACTGAGAAACCTTCTCTTGTATTGAAATTAAATTAAGGATTGCCCCCTCACCTCATGTCGTCATCAATGTCACTGAGTATCGCTTTCGGTCTCACAGTGACCCTGTTGACATCTTCGTGCAGTCCCTCTAGTAATTTCCTCAGGAACTCCTGAGCATCGTGCTGCTGGTAGCCTGAGAAAGCTGGTGCAAACTTTTGGATCTGAGACTTGAAGGGGCCTGTGTTGAGAGCTCTGTTCGCCTCTCCTTCTGTCCACATCTCTCCTATCAGGCTACTGAACGCTGAAAAGAGTGGTAATAATGTCATTCATTTTAGGGTCTTTAATCTATTCAAATCATAAGATTCACTTTCGTCACTAGGGTAAGTTCAGAGTTAACTAGAAATTTGCCCTAGTTACTGGTATGTCTTCACTACCAACCTCTGATGAGTTCTCCTCTCATTCCTGATGAGTTGTTGATGTCAGAGGCATAGCCCTCCTTCGTGAGATACTCCAGCAGACACCGAGTATTGCTAAGGCACTGTACAATGCTGTTCAAAAAACACTGAAACAAAAGAAAATAGAGTTACTAGTGAATTCACGGTGTGACGCGTATGTGGTCTTTATATTGACAAAAATAAATATAGACTAATTAGTAATGCTTCTGTAGAGTGTGATTATACTTAGTAATATTTTGAGAACGATATTTATGTCATATCAAATTAATAACAGGCAAGTAAGTTCATTTCCCTCATCATGAGCTTAAGACTTAGGTTTTTTATTCTGCACGAGACTAAGTAAACAACTTTCTTTCACCTTTAGAAATTGAATAAATGTGTAAGTAAAAGTTATGGAGTTACATAAAGTGATATAAAAGGAGTTAACATTTGTACTGCAATCTTATAATGATTAATATTCAACATATCCTAAAATCAGATCTTAGTTAAATAGGTAGTTATTGCAATCTTTCAATTTATATAGGAATTTACAATTTAAATAGTATCCAACATCACAGCTGAAACGTGAAATTTTTTTTTCTAATTCTGACCGTTATTTCTCTACTTATTTTAAGTAACTAATATATTCTACAATTTTCAGTACCTTATGTTAATTGATATCAAAGATTTACCTAGATATATGAAGATTTGTTTCATTACGGAATTTAAATGTAAACATAAAACGTTTGTTATATTAATTCACAATTAAAGTAATCATTTCTTGAACGTGAGGGAAACTCCTATATTTTACCATGTACAGTTAAGTTACTTCAGTTAATTCTAAATCCAAATCTTTAGCACTGCAGAGTGGACATTAAAGAATATGTCTACAGTACTCACAGTGTTGCCAATATTCCTGAGACCGACCAGACCGCTGTTTTCACTGAATTGTCCTTTCTTAGAACTGCTCTTACTGCTGGAGTCCTCATCCTGAAAGAGAAATGTACTCATTAGATTGACACTCAAGCACATTATCATTGAAGTGAATAGTTAATTTGACATTGGGTTTAACGTCTGCTTCGAAACAAAAAGCCATATCGCTGACGTCAAAAGGAGATTGAATAAGAGCCTACCAAACACAAAATCTAAGAACTCGTAGTTGAAGAGCATAATCGTAGCGCTTTACTCTAAAACAGCAAGTCATTTTAAAAAATAATAAATATAAAATAGACTACATATTCCAAATTACAACAGTTCGGGTATCAAAGAACATCTCTTCCCTTCAACACAGACAGCTTCAAGAAAGAGACCTTGGAGGTCTTTAAGATTTTATTAAATAGGTATAATTAATTAATTATGATAAAGTATTACCACTTCATTCATCAAATGTTACGAGTAACAGATTAATATCATTATTTCAATGATATATTACTGTCATTTCTATTTAGTTAGCTCTCAGTCACTAATAATTCAATTATTTAAAAAAAATCATATAAGTGAATTAAATAAGACAAAATTAGTTCGAGATTACTATAAGTTAAATTTTTCACGCGAAGTTCTGGATGTCACTGAATTTAGAATGTCAGAGCGGAAAAATTTAAGACATAAATATTTTAGTTTACTAAGTACCTACAGTGCCCATGAAGCCTCTAATCTATAGAGCATTGAGAGTAGCTACTTTTTGACAGTAGCTTTGCGAAGTTTAATACCTCTTTATTACCGCTCTTTATATTATGAATAGATGAAACTCTTGGCAGCAGATGCCCTGTGTTTATGAAATATTAAAATGTTTACCTCTTAGTCACAACATAAGGTTTTTAACTAGGATTGCTCTTTGGTAGAGTACTATACTAACTATAGAATGAACAGAAGAGATATTTGCACACTCTCATGGCTAACTTTCTTAGATTGAATAAAAAAGAAACTTCCTCAGCCCTTTAGTAATTGCAGCAACAAAATTGGTAATGTTTGCATAGCAGTTAAATAAATGAATAAATAAGACATGGAATATTTATTTATATCTTCCATATCCTCATATAAATATAATATCAATATTTACTCTTAGATATTTTATTTTTTCTAGATCATTATTCTTTTTAAATTCAATATAAAATTTAGATGCTTCTTACACCATAAAACATTACAGTTAATTAAATCACTTATATTCCAATTTCTTGGTATTTCCTACAGTTAACACAAGGAATAAATGAATTAGAATAAAGTAGTTTGATCAGAGGTCACTATCTGCTAATGTTGGCCTATAAATAGTACTAAAGGCATCTTAATAGGCAGACATTTTCTCTGTGTTTAGATGTCAGACCAGTTGAGTTGTGGCTGTGTATGTACCGGCGCCTAGATAGATAAGACTTCAAAAACAATATTATTACTTTACCATGAAGGTATATAGGTTATAAAGATTGTATATCATTTTCCATTGCTATATATTCAATAATCAATGTCATTATAGTATTTTTACAATAGTACTTTTAGTTGGGAAAAGATATCATATAACTAATGATGAATGATCATCGCCACTGTACAGTGATATCACGTGAACAATGACATGGTGAATGAAGATAAAAAAGAAAAAGCAAACACTCGCACAGCAAAGGAAGAAAAGACTGAGTGTCTCAAGTTACTAGTAATGTATTGATGTGCTGAGTTTTGATGCTTAGGAGTCGTTAGCAATGACCTCTATTTATACTGAATACTTTGCCCAACAGAACATTTACACACTAAAGCTATAATGGGTCATATAGTGCACTAAATTAAAGCTTCTCAGCTTTCTTCAGCATACGTAATTTCATTCCATAAAACAAATACTTTGTTACGTAAAATTCTAATCCATTGAATACGCGATATAGTTTCCAATACTGAAAATAATTATGCCTATTGTGCAACATCATTTCCCAATTGCCTGGAATTAAGTAATAAAAAACAACGATATACAGCTCAAGAGCTAGAGATGTGAAAATCAATGAGGAAGTAAAGGTATCTTAACGGATTTAGTGCCTATAGGAAGAACATATAGGAGGTGCATTAGCGCGTATCCTTGAAGAGAACTACAACATACCGCATAATCTGGGACTGCTCCTGCCAGCACTTCTCCTCCTGTCCCACCTGGCATTATGCCACCCCCACAACAGGCCCACATGCCCGAGTTACCCCTCATACTGCACTCTAAATTGGAGACATAGCAAGGGATCTTGAACTCGCTCTTAGATCCATTTTTCAAATTATAGCCATTCTCTCCAATGTACCTCGGATCGTATCTTTCTTCAATTTCTTTTTTGTACTTTTCAGATGAGTTACACGAAGTCTTACTAGATTCACTGTTTGTCTCAATGTCATTGGAATGATCTTCGTTGCCTCTTACCGCGCTACTCAAAACTGGTCCTTTTGTCGTAGAGAAACTAGATTTTCCTCCCAAGGACAGATTACTAAGTTTAGAGGGTATTCCCGGCTGGGGTTGCTTGGTGTGAATAATATTGTGCTGATTTCTCTTTGCCGACGGGAAAGTATTAGAGTTATTTTCCTTCGAATTGGAGAGGACTTTTTTCCTATCAACTCTTAGTTTTGATTCATCATTTACAACATTTGATAAAGCTGCTACTTCCCTATCCTCGTACACTGTGCTCGAAATAACTTGATCAGATTTTATTTTTCTACTCCCAAATGAATTTTTATTGTACACTTTATTTTGCACGAATTCATTGGATTTCGCCCTGTAGAGACGATTATCTTCTTGTAATCTAGTAGTATATCTATAGTCGCAATGTTCTGGCTCCTCTTCTACTGCTGTGAAACTGCATTCACGTTGCATTTGTTTCAAGCCGATCGAGTGCGGGGGGTAAGGAGGTAGGTTTTTAGGACCTTTGGAGTGAGTTTGAGGGTACGTGTAGCAGTTCCCTGATTGTATTATGTAATTTCTGTCATAATTTGATTTTGAATAATAGGTCGGTGCTTTTAACTTCTGATGCAGTGTAACATCATTAAACTGAGTCACATCGTGATGACACGGGTCGTGTTTTTTCCAATTTATCATTTTTCTAACTTCTTCACTTTTATTGAAGTACCTATTGATTGGAATATCTGAAGCTTCTTCAATAATTTTCAGGTTCCTTTTCCGTTCAAATGTTCTATCATAACTGTCTATGCTTCTATTGTATATGCAGTATTCCTTATCTGACATTTTTTGATAATCTAATCTACATTCAACACCACCATATTGCTCGTGAAATATATCTCTCGTTGTCACAGACTTTTTACAATCACACTTCTTATCACAACAAACAAGTTCTACTTTAGCTTGTGTTGCAGGCCTAGGAATGCCTTTGAATTTATGTGGTCGATTCGGATTGTGACTAGGAAATTCGTTTTCGGACGAGGCTAGCCTCTCTATCGAATGTCTGGGCTCTAATTCTCTTCCATTCAAGCATATTCTATCAAAATCATTCAAACTGTTCGATTGGTTTCTATTCCGTAACAAATAAGACGAATTGCTACCGTATTCGATTGAATTCGACTTTACGAAAGTTCTTGAACTTCTCGTTGGGCCCATAGAATCGTTGCTCTCTCTTCTGTCCGCACATGGAAGGTAGCGACTTTCTTTCCAATCATCTTCACTAACTAGACTGTTTTCAGACTCGAAGCTATCGTGATACGATAGTCCAACGTGTGGATTGGAATCACAAGCTTTGCAAAATGACCCAACACTGCCACGAGATTTCAAGTCATGCATCTTGCTTACATGGATGCAGCTTATTCAACTGCTAACTTTTGATCAATTTGGCAGGATTAAAATTCATAGCACACCATATCAAACTCTTTTCAATGTTCTATTTCGATATTCAGTTCTCCACATGCTGCGTTCTATCACACACTCTTTCATTTTAATAAACTATTGCAATTCAAACATTAAACATTTCACCGCTATAAGAAAACGAAGAAAACCGGTGAAATGGTGATCGGAGGATCCAAATAGCCGGATATTGCTGAGAGCATCACAGCCACACTGGGAAGGAGTGTCGCTAGATAGTGCCTCAGCTCGGTAGCGCTACTCGAATATCCCCTTTAAACGAAACGCCCACTGCTCTCTTTCAAAAATATCACCTAATGGAAATCTCGCTAGAAGATGCAATATCGCTAGGCAAATATTATAAACAACTTAAAATGCAGTTTGTATTTATTTAAAAAAAACTTAGATCGTACTTTACCTACTCTATAATATTGAACTCTTTTTGTTTAATTGAAAAAAAACTCAACAAAAACTTGGCAATCTTGATTCTTAACAGACGATTAACACTGGCAAGAAAAAACTGAAAAATGTAGCATCACCTCTATTGAAAGGTAGTGATTTATATCATTGAAATGATGGAGAAAGACAGGCCCTATAAAATCATACACAATGTGTGTCGGTATTTTCAGAGCTGATAAAGTTTACAATGTGATAACTATGCGTCACGACTGTATACACCTACATACATATGTGATGCGAGTAAAACATGTGTGTTTGTTTCTTTTTAGGTTATGTTGAACTAGATAGTGTGTTCTTGTTCTAACTATAGCTAAAAAGTTTAAAACCTATACAGAACATTTCTAAGGGAATAATCATTTACATATTAATCTATTATGAATATAAGAACATTACAACTTTATCTCTCCCTGGCCATCTTTTGTGACGTGGGTTTGATGACTTAGTTTCATTAGTTATTAGAGAAAACAGTAAACATGTAATGGATAAAATGGAACTAACTACAGAGATGAAATAGAAAACAGTAAAATATAATCCACCCTACCTACGACACTCTACGTTACGTCTGTACGCTACACGTCATGACTGTACACTCCTACGTCACTACCATCCTGCATACCGACACAGTTAGGTATGTTATGAAAGCTGACGTCATTCAGTAGCCAGGCGACTTACAATTCTTTGCGTACAACCAAATGAATAAATACGTGCTGCAAATTCTTAAGAACAGATCCCTTTAATAACACGAAGAGCTTTCTCAAACACTCACTGCAGTACTTTGAAACTTTGATGCACTCGTTACAATTCTACCGATCAAACATTCAATTTCTTTTAACTGGTCACCTTTTTGAAGAAGTAAAGTAGGTAAATCATATAATAAGATGAACTGGTAACCTTTGGCATATTCACTAAAGAGATATTCATTTATTATATAATAATGTATAAGTAGTTAAGTACATTCATTTCAGCTCACTATGTCATCAACTTCATTTTAGTCTAAAAAGTTTACAGTGGCAGAACTGTTCTGGCTAAAATATTTCTAAATCACTCTGGCTAAATTATTTCACATTGAGGTAAGTAAAGCTGCTATTAGGTCACCTGACCTATTGCCGGTGGGTTACTTTCTGACGCCATTATCAAGATCTAAAACATTGATCATTTGAAGCTAGTTATCAATAAATTAATAACTAGAACTAGACAGTATTTCATAGTTATCAATAAAAAGTTAAAAGTACAGAAGAATTGTTTTATTTTCATTACTTTAGGGTTAAAAACCCCAGAGAGTAATTAATAGTTAAAGAAAAAAATCGTTATTACATGTTGCTAATAGGTACTGTGACTTATAATTGTCTGTCTGTCTTCTAAGTCACTCATCACTTTGAACTAAAACTTCATATCATTGACAATGAATTAAATAATTAACTTGAGAGACACGTGATTAATCTATTAACGGTTAATTTAAAAATTGAAATTAGTTTATAAGTTTATAACTATAAGTAGGTATAGCTTCACTTATGAAAAGAATTCTTAGTTTCAGTTGATTTTTAGGATATTGAGAATCGTGGCTGTAAAAGAACATTTTTAAATTGCCCCACCCACCTATGTTTAATACCTAAAACAACAGGCTTTTTGATTAAAATCGGGGTTTAATATATCTGCATTTTTTAACACTATCATCATAATATATCATGTAGCTCTCTATTTAAAATGTTCATGATCTAAACATATAGATATTAGTTTCAAAATCGACAGAATGGGGATAGGTACCAGCAATAAAATGTAAACTTAACCTATTGAAGAGAGGACAAATTATTAGTCTTTACAATTACTATTTCATCTGTACTATTATAAAATAAAAAGTTAAAGAAGTTCATGGAGATAATATTTGCTGCCTATCTCTCCATTAACTAATACAAGTAATTATCACTTGATTATATCAAAGCTTTCTACCCACGTCACGTAATTATTCTTACTTTAAGGTATATTAGCTCTAAAGAATATCATTTACTAGCATTTACTAACTAGACAGGTATTACAACCAAGACATAGTTCTAGATTCAAATACGATTTAGTAATTATTAGATTGTTATTCTAAAACGAAAGTGATTGTTAGATAGATATTATAAAACGAAATAGCGATCATTTGATAGTTATTATAATAGAATTATTAATTTTAGTAAAAGTTCAACGTCTGGTTCGGAACCAAAGGTAATATCGCTGACGTCAAAAGGAAATTAAAAACAAGGGACTGGAAGAAGCAGTCAGAAAAGAAAGTGGCTCCACGAACAAAGTCATCTATACAGTTATTCAATTCACCAAATGAAGATGTTAATCAAGTAATTTCGAGTTCATCGCTAACATTCTTCATTAAAGACAAATCACAAAATGAATTCCCTTTAAATTAACTACTCTAAAATAAATAAAGGCTCACCAGTCCAATAAATAGTTTAGCTATGGACTAACCCATAGACAATTACGTAAAGTAATTATACTGGAGATAACGAGGCATCAGAGCGAGATAATAACTATAATGATTAGGATAATTGAGTAGAGGTACAAAGTACATAACAAAATGTGACTCATTAATTAAGAGAAATGTAATTCCATTTAATTAATAATCACTCAATTGTTTCACATTACTGTGCCAATAAGAAATGCTATTAAATTGTCTGGGTGTTTATTGTCACGCATCACAATGGCTAATCAATGTTGCAGGTACGTGCTGCTATTGCACTGACCTAAATACTCTGTCCTTGGTGCACTGAAATACTAGCAGTGCACCTGAGTAAAGTGCACTAAATACGTTACCAGTTAGGAATTTGAGTGCAGACTTTAGAGTGTTATTGAGTCATTGCATGTTCAGTTCACAATAACAGATAAAATATTTACATGAGTCTCTGAGAGGTACCTCACTCAGCACAGTGTATCACCCCATATTGTGTTACAGTACAAACACCACAAAATAAAGCCTGATGAATGAGATACACTTATCATTGCCTTATTCTTTATATAACTCTAGACTCTAGAGAGTGACAAGCGCATAGTTACAAAGTGGCATTAGTTTCACTTACGTACAGCAATTTGGTTTATTTTAGTGCTACACTGTTAATTGTTAATGTTTTCGATCAGAGACAAAATAAATAACTTATGACTCTTCTTATATGATCGAAAATGTGAAATCGTTCGATAACTCGAAGTTTACCCTATATTCTAAAATCAAAATTCTACCAGTGATGCAAGAATTGTAACATACGATAGGAAAGTGTGCCAAATACCTGAAGTTACACCTGTACACTACAAAGATGGCAAAAGATATTGATAAGGACATTAACTAATTCGTTAGTTACGAGAAAACATTTACTTATTAGAAAAGAACCACATAGAAATATTATAGAACTAATTTTTAAGTGGTCTGAATGTCGGTAGAGTTTTCACTCATTTCTCTGCTTTATTAGAACAGCCTACACATTTCAGTAGGTTTGGTTAAAGCTGCTGTGACACACATAGTGTTAGTGTGTGTACCTACACATAGTGTTAGTGTGTGTACCTACACATAGTGTTAGTGTGTGTACATAGTGTTAGTGTGTGTACCTAAACATAGTGTTAGTGTGTGTACCTACACATAGATGTTAGTGTGTGTACCTACACATAGATGTTAGTGTGTGTACCTACACATAGATGTTAGTGTGTGTACCTACACATAGATGTTAGTGTGTGTACCTACACATAGATGTTAGTGTGTGTACCTACACATAGATGTTAGTGTGTGTACCTACACATAGATGTTAGTGTGTGTACCTACACATAGATGTTAGTGTGTGTACCTACACATAGATGTTAGTGTGTGTACCTACACATAGATGTTAGTGTGTGTACCTACACATAGATGTTAGTGTGTACCTACACATAGATGTTAGTGTGTGTATACCTACACATAGATGTTAGTGTGTGTATACCTACACATAGATGTTAGTGTGTGTACCTACACAGTACACACCTGCTAATAATTAGATTGGCTTCTTCCGTGTTACAGATTGTCCTAATTAACCATAGGTACACTGACCACCGTAAAGAACATTATAACAAATAGAAAAGGATGAGCAACTCTGCACTGACAAACTGACTGGTAAGACTGAGAGTAAGTTATAGGGTAGGTTATGAATTATCGGTCGGTTTCACATATTCGGTCATATTAGAAAAAAAAACGATAGAAAACTTACTGCGGCGTCTAACAACAGAACCCAAACCATAGCTTCAAAACACTCGTGAAAACACATAGTAATAAATTATAGCGTGTACTGCGCTTCTTTTGATAGCTATGCAACATTTCAATGTAATTTCGGTTCAGAATGTTTTAGAGACTCTCTTGAGAGGGCCGCAAATAAAAATTAAAAGGCCGCAATTTACCTGCGTGAGTAGCGTGACCCTATACCTAATAATTATTTATGTATATATACATATATATTTATTGATATCCATTATACCTGCAGGTATCATGGATATCAATTAAATTAAAATAATTATATAGCTTTTTCTTATACCTATGATCGAAGATGTGAAACTGACCGCTAAGTCGTAACATACCTACCTACCCAATAACTTTACTAACAGGATCTACCCCCTAAAACTAGTCTAACGAAGTTTACTCTTACCGTGAGACCTGCAGGTGCAATGCTAGTTTGGCCGGAGGTGAAAGGAGACCCCTCCATGGGACCGGGAGGTTCAGTGGCGGGGGACATGGCCCCTCCTTTCAATTTAACCTCGTCACGTCTGTCAGCAGTGTCTTCTTCAGAAGACACTCTGTATTTGTCGTTGTCACTAAAGCACGATAATAATATGCGAACCACCATGCTTACTGCATACGATAAGTCAGTCCGCAAAAACAAGTGCAGGCTAAACCTTAACCTTCAGGAAAACCTGGGACTCTTTCCCCCAGTGACACACAACGACAGACCTCCTCACACCGATCAAAAGATCTAATTTAATCTCTTTAGGAGTGTTGTCAACACTGACAGTTCTAATAAATCATTTTCATACGAATTGGAGAGTAGTAAACCTTTTTCGCACACACGCGCACCTACTAGCACCAGTGCCAAGGCAATACTGACTCTGGTCATGTCAATTTAGTGTAGATAGTACTACCGTACTATGGAATTTATTTCAGGGCCAATCTACTAGGAATAGTTGCCAGATAGCACTTTTCAAAGATAAAAACAGGTTATAAATATCAAGAGAACCCATTGCAAATAGGTTTCTTAAAAATATCAGATCTAGGGAATTTTACATTTATCTAATTATACATAATCAATTGAAGGAGGCGACTTGGAGGTATAAGATATAGATGCAAGACTTAAAGTCAAGGTCTTTGTATACTTTCATCAGCTTCTGGTACACTGTTAGGATATGCACTCAAATCAAGTGAATCGATATGTATAGCGTAGGTAATTAAGTGCAGATAAGCAATCATTTTCCAGCTATAGACTATTAAAGTCAGTTCTGATATCTTTGCAATGCTGCCTAGCTGTCGGAAGTAACTAATTTATACTCTTTAGAATGATAGAACTATTGGATTAAGTCCTGGCCCCCCTATGTGTACGTGCAATGAATAATGTATTGTCTTTTTAACAAGCTAATTCGTTAGTTATAAAGTAGTACAGGTGTGTTTAGAATAATATTGATTGTCAAACTCTTCAAATTCGAAACGATGTACTTACATTTTTTAAAAGAAAGAAACAGTGGAAACATTCTAACTGATATAGTTATAGGATAAGCATAGTTACTAACTGCAACACCAAATTAATACAAGGAATATCATAGGAATAGCACACCTATTATGAAATTCATTGATCTGCACTTTTCATTTAGATAATCCGTCTCCAATAATAAAGAGTTATTTAATATGACTAAATTCAACTCTTTACAATCACTGCCTTTTGTACAGAGTTCCTTAAAAAGTACAAAGTTCCTTATAAAGTACAAAAAGAACAATGTTCATTATAAAGTACAAAAAGAACAAAGTTCCTTATAAAGTTCCTTATAAAGTACAAAAAGAACAAAGTTCCTTATAAAGTACAAAAAGTACAAAGTTCCTTACATTATCGTCATTCTAAAATAAATAACTTCATTTAATCTGATGATACGGACCAGAAGACAGAGTTGTTAATTATACTAATATTGATACTATTGTCATCCGTTATTTTTAACAAGCAAGTATGTTTGGTGAATGGTGTTGGTCATTTCTAATAAATATTATTGATAGCAAATAACCTTGGTGAAGATTATGGAAGGTGGTTTGTTATTGAGATGAAATAACTCAGTCATTGTTTTTTTTTATTCCAAAGTAACAGTGCCAGACATTTTGTTGCGTAATGAGATGGAAGATGAGAAGTTGTGAAGGTATGAACCAGGAAGAGAAGAAACGTAGTGATGGGGAGGTGAGAGAGAAGAAACACAGTGATGGAGAGGTAAGAGAGAAGAAACACAGAGATAGAGAGGTGAGAGAGAAGAAACACAGTGATGGGGAGGTGAGAGAGAAGAAACACAGAGATTGGGAGGTAAGAGAGAAGAAACACAGTGATTGGGAGGTAAGAGAGAAGAAACACAGTGATTGGGAGGTGAGAGAGAAGAAACACAGTGATGGGGAGGTGAGAGAGAAGAAACACAGAGATTGGGAGGTAAGAGAGAAGAAACACAGTGATTGGGAGGTAAGAGAGAAGAAGCACAGTAATGGGGAGGTGAGAGAGAAGAAACACAGTGATGGAGAGGCGAGAGAGAAGAAACACAGTGATGGGGAGGTGAGAGAGAAGAAACACAGTGATGGAGAGGTGAGAGAGAAGAAACACAGTGATGGAGAGGTGAGAGAGAAGAAACACAGAGATTGGGAGGTAAGAGAGAAGAAACACAGTGATTGGGAGGTAAGAGAGAAGAAGCACAGTAATGGGGAGGTGAGAGAGAAGAAACACAGTGATGGAGAGGCGAGAGAGAAGAAACACAATGATGGGGAGGTGAGAGAGAAGAAACACAGTGATGAGGAGGTAAGAGAGAAGAAACGTAGTGATGAGGAGGTAAGAGAGAAGAAGCACAGTAATGGGAAGGTGAGAGAGAAGAATCACAGTGATGGGGAGGTGAGAGAGAAGAAACACAGTGATGGGGATTATTGGGGAGGTGTGAGATGTTATTATTTTATAATGATTATTTATTATTATTGTTTTATTTATTTCTCTTTATTATCAAAATGGATGAGACAACTATTAAAGCAGCCTGTGGCTCATGGTCAGTAATCTATATTCTACATCTCCATTCTTTTTTTCTCAAAAAAACCTCTACACAGTTCATTTTCTTAATTATATTCTTTTTAATTAAATCTAAAGTAGAATTTTTTTCTTTGAGCAAGTAAGTGAGCATTCTATTCTCATTAATTATCATTTAGTAGGGGTGTAACGTCTGTTTCAGAACTAAAAGGCCTTATCGCTAACATCATGAAAAAATTAAATACAAAGCACTCGAAGAAGCAGTCAGAAAGGAAAATGGCTCCATGAACAAAATACACACATGTACCATCAGTCTGTAACATTGTTTATGAATTGTATACTTTTTGTTATAAAATCTTTAGATCGAATAGTTGTTTGAAGTTAATTGTCTTTATAACTCTGAAAGTATTTTCATATTTTCCTTCTGCTCAATATTTCGTGTTCTACAAAGATTGTTTGACTGAAATATTTATTACTTGGCCATGGTTAGTAAATCGTTATAAAGAAATTTTAAACAAGATAGTCCAGATGTAAAAAGTGTCATATTTCTTAACATATGTTCGAATATGTTTCTTCAACTTTGGCAGAAATTAATGTGGAGTCGTGGAGCTTAGCGGTCGAATCTGTGAGAATATTGAGTATAAAAAGCGGGCGTTCTCCAGTATACAAGCGAGGCGTTCTATCCAGGAAGTTCTGACAGTCTCACTGTTCACTTTGTATTTAGTAAGTGAGTTTGAGAAGAAAAAGTTACTTAGTAAAGTTTACGAGCCCTTAAGCTCAATGCAGGATGAAGTCTTCTCTCATCCTGTCCTCGTAGGAAACTATCGCAAGACTTCCTATCTTATCTCCACCTGTTGGTGAGATAAGATAGGATATAGGACAAGTGACCAAATCGTGTATCTCCATGAGTCAACATCAGTTCCCCGACAGCGTAGATTTATGTATTCTCTATGGCAGAGTCCAAGTAGTGGAAAAAGATAAGACAATGTCGAACCAGCAGTTGAGGCAGATTACTTAACAGTTTCCTATATTGTTGAGCAGTTTTTCTACGAACCAGTTGAATTCGAGAAAGTGTTGTCACTCCTAGTACTGTGATTTCGACGAGTCCTCTGTCGCAGCCAGTAAAGTGAAGCTCCTCCACCTCCCCATTCATATTTCAGTGCTTAGTGTAACCCACTCTTTGAGCTTACCAGTGGAAAGGTACACCCCTCAACCTCCATTGTTCCACACTCATTATAAGGTAAAGCCTGTGTAACTTCTCCTTAGATAAATCATTTATTAATATAATTATAGACCAATGTTTTGATCTTAACACATAATTTCAGTTAGATGCGAGTTTCATTGCACTGGTTATTTGGTACAATAATGATTTTTTTACGCTAATACTTCAATAATTGAACTTGATTATTTTTTCATTTATTAAGTAACGTAATTAGTAAATTAAAAAGTAATTTTTTTGTCCTAGGACGAATCGTAACCATTTAATTAAATGACCGCTCAGCATTAATTAATTAGATCGTTACTAAGTGGCTAAATGGAAAAATTTGATTGTTGAAAATATTTTGAATAATTAATTTAAAAGATATGTAATAAAAAGGAAGAAATAGGAATCTCAACATGCCAACATACAGAAAGCAGAAAGTCTACTAGGTGAATAAGTGAGGAAAGTGAAGACCCTACCTAACATAAAATGTAAGACCTCGTAGATGAAATACATAATCCATATTACAACAGTTCGGGACCCAAAGGATGCCACCCCCTTCTATTTCATCTACCACAGACTACTTCAGAATAGAGCCTACATGGGCTTATACTCTATCAACCAAATAAAACAGCTAATCGGACATTTGTGTACTTGATATAATTTTGAGTAGATTGAGAAAAAAGACTATTTCTGTTTTAATATTTGTCTCACCAATTCTTTTTCGAGACGCTTAGCAATCCTCTCTCTGACTCTCTCTGCCCGGCTGCCATCAGAGTGTTTATAAGATGGTGCTGAACATTGGGGGTCATCCAGATGCTGAAGACTCTGCGAAACAACAGCTTCATTAAAACCTATATACTATGCACAATCTTAACATTTTATATCATGGCTACATTTGTAGTATGCATATGGAATACTTTAACAACTATATACGAGTTTACCAATGCAAGAACATGTAAATTATTAGCCAATGGGGTATATGAACACATGGCGACAATTTATGGACCACTTGGTCTTTTACTGATATGAAATGTTTGATTGAGTTGTTAGGTGAAATCAAAGGATTAAATTGTAAGAATATGAAGAGATAAATAAAAGTTTAATTATTATAATAATTACCAATGAGGTATTTTTAGTGAGGAGCTATTAAAGATTAGCAAATATTATTAGATTGTATTTCCCGAGAAATGGATAGATTGTCTCAAACATATTTCTAAAGGATATCCATGATACCTGCAGGTATCATGGATACCAACTTCATTCAATAATAATTATATTGTTTTTTCTTATCTCGTGGAAAAAAAGTAGGAGGAGCTTAGCAAAAAGTCTGGTGGAAAAACTTAAAAAACCCTACGTGTGTACGGCCCTTTAGTAGATCATTTTGTTATGGAAACTCTGGATAGTGACCTGGCGTACCATCTTAAATTACAGGGATATTCTGTTTCATGAATCATAAAACAAATTGGAATGAAACGCGTCCGCTGTAAGATGATTTTTGAAATGATTCATCTCTTAGAAGAATATAGAAGAAAAAGTAGAAAAAAAGTGACGGTCTGCTTGTTATAACATCAGCAAATAGGTCTATAACCCAAGGTTCATAGACTATAACAGGTTAAACGAATGGGGAAAAAATTGCCATTGAGGAAACAGCATTTTCTGTCTTCCTTCTTGAATATCTCTTAAACGGTAGATTAAACTTGCAAGTAAGTCAACCTAGAATTCTTTAGAATTAAATAGTCTATCGAATGGTATAAAAAATATTTTAATGAAATGCTTATTATCACTGCAAAACCAACAAAAACTAACTGCTATTCACTACGACAATTAGCAATGGAAGGAACAATTTCTGTCTTTCTTCTTGAATATCTCTTAAACGATAGATTAAACTCAGGCGTGAGTCAGAATAGAATTCTTTAGAATTTAATAATCTATCGAATGGTACAAAATTTTTTTTCAAATAAATGGATATTACCATTGTTAAAAGAACAAAAAGCTAACTGCTATTCACGTCGTTGTCCGTTGATTAATGGGCACTGGTCAACATTTTAATCCGCTTTAATTACTGTAGCTAAAAGCCTAAAATAAGAACAAACATAATATTGCAATAAAAAAATAAGAAATAAACAATGTAAAATGTCAATTATTTGTAACATAGGTTTCATAGGTTTTAATCTAAAGAAAAGGTTTTCATAAAAAGAATTTGTAGACTCAGCTCTTAGTAACATTTCGTACTATTTCTATTCGTTTAACCTGTTATAGTCTATGAACCTTGTTATAACCTACTTCTATCTCCTAGAACCTACAGTGACCTAATTAAGATCTACAAATTGGCATGGGAAACCTTCTAATACGATATGAGAGATGGTATATTTTCATTTTCTTTTATGTTTATAAATATTAATATATCTAAAAACAAATGCTCGTAAAGGTATACCCCGCTATTATTACGTCTCAGACTTCCAACAATCAAATAAGTGTGAGACATGATTTCATTTCACCTCGTATAGAAAATATTTTAGGAGTAACTTTGATAATTAGATTGCCTCTAACATGGTTGAACGTTTTAGGTTAGCTCTTTTCGTGGTTATTTTTGCAGGTGGGATAGACTAAAAATCATTATAAAAAAAATGTATCCACTGCAATCGAAAAAAAATTATAAGTACTATTTATAATTCATTAATATTAATCTACGTATCTATGGTACCAATTTATTATACATATTATCATGAAATGATGTATAATTCAGATTCAAGGCATTGGATACATTTTTTGCGGACACACTGTATGTTAAATAATATAAGTTATTTACCATAAAACTATTATTAGTCTATCCTATTTATAGTATATTTGCCATTTTATGGTAACCAACGTATATTATAATATACGTTACTGACCAGAAAATTATTTTTAATTTATCCAACCTACAAAATTGGGCAGTTTCCTTTTGCTCAGTGATAAATATCTTTGGCATAGTCCACTTTGGGGGCACACACCCCAGGAACCCCCCCCCCCTCCCCCCTCCCCTTTCAATCAAGGATAATTGGTCTTTTAATCATTCATAGCATATGTGATAATAAAATAACTAATTCAATGCAATAAATGATGAGTATACTCAATGAACTGATTCAGTGCATTTTCGTAAGTTGATATGGTGATTCCCCTGCAGTGAAATTAAGATGCAATTTTTTATGTGTAATGTTAACAGATTAAGAAATTAAATTCATGCATTCATTCATTCATGTTTAATTCATGTAGAATAATGTACCTTTTTTGTATGATGTTTTTAATAGTTAATTTATTTAAAACAGTTTCACAGGTATTTCATTAAATCAAAAACCCGATGCAAGAGTAAAGGGGTATTGCTCCTTTAGCTACAAAATGAAGCCCTGTCTTCGGTTAAAAAACAAGATATTTTCTTGCTATTTAACCTATTGAAAAAATATTTCAAAGAAAAGGACTACATTTTATCAGTAAATTATCTTCTAGTTAGGGAATTAGTGTGATATCTTACGAGGCAACAGGCGATCTGCCCTGCAGAGGTATAGAGAACTTCTCGGAATGATTATCTTGTCCATCTTTTGAATTTTAATTGTGCGAGTAATCCACTTTGATACTGACAATGTACCTAGCTAGTATCCATAGAATAATATAAAGTGATATCCCAAATAACTGCTTCCTATATGCTTCTCCTGAATACTGAGTAAGTGCTCAGAAATAACGGGAACAACAGTCATATCATCTGAGAAAATTATCACATTATTTGCAATAAAACTATAGTTGAGCATTTGAGCACAGTTTTATTTGGTAAGAGCGATCATGTACTGGATACATTTTTTCTCAAATTATTTCAGTTTAGATATCTGATTTCTTTATTCACTTAATGTTGGTAATAATTAGTAATTTATAAGCAATAAAGTTAAATAATGATTTTTAGTCAACAATCTTATTTAGGGATCATTTCCTGAAACTTATATTGTTCGCTTGAATTTTCTCACATGATAGTTTTTCATTCAAAATTACTGGAAATCACACAATAAACTAGTAGAGTGCTTGCGTGAGTAAAATGCCCTTCACTTCTGTTTTATTTTGTTGAAGCCAATCGTCCTAAGAGCTTCAGTCCAGACTGCAGAACCTCCTAATTTGTGGAATTGGCTGGTATAGGCATCCGCACGAATTAGGAGTTTCTACCGTAATTCAATACTGCATGTTATCTTTTTCAGACCTTATTGATGCATTAAATATTTTGTATATCATATAGAACTAAACGTAATGATGAATTAATGGAACAATAATGAATTTGTATGAAAATAATTGAATATGCTGTTTAGATATTTCTCGAATGCTTATTATATGAGTAAATTATTATAGATATTTTGTAATAATCTTTACAATGATTGCAATCTTTTTCAGTGAACTCGGAAATAGTTTTAAAAAATCATAAAAATTTAGTAAATGAACTTATCGGTGAGATTCATTCAGAATATATTTGAGGAGTGCAGACATGAAGTTATTTTAAAATTATGTTGTACTGAGGTAGGTCAGTTAAACAAAAGCATATGAAAATAGTTAAATAGAAAGACACACAACTAACTATTAATTTAATTATTTTTCATAGGATTAACCTCTGTAGATAATTCACATGTTTACCTTGTATCCATTAGTGACAGATGAAGAGTGCACTGGTGATTTTTGCTTATCACGATTGTCTTCTAAAGCATTCGATTCGTAAGTACCATTGGTTGCATTTGATTCTCTATTCTTCTTCTGTGAATAATCCCTTGAAATTGATGACAAATGGTTACTATTTCGATAACTTCCTTTATCACTATCTTCAGCACAACTGTCGTAGCCAGAACTGCTCTGTGTCTCACTTGAGTGATGGTCAGGACTCTTAGTTTGAATACTCCTTATTGGTGATAATCCTAATCGTTGTCGTCTGGCAGATATAACGTCTTCATCTTTCTTGCGTCTTGCGGCCAATTCTTCGGACAAACGAGTACTGGTTTTTTCAAAGTAGCCATTGTCCAGAGTATCTATTGTCCGTCTTCGCTCAGAAATGGAGCTTCCTGTATCGTAGTTTCTTTCCCTGTCAACAGACTTCCTATTTCTACTATCCGATAGGTAATCGGTAGATATCGGCGAGGATCTATTGTATCCTCTGATATCGTTTGAGTTTCCATTTCTGACATCTGAATACCTATCCCTTAGTCTAGAGCTGTAGGTAGAGCTACCTGAGCTGGGACTATCATTGAGGTGGCTGGTGAGAGGGTATCTCGACGAAACACTTGCCGAGGCAGACCTTTGAGAGCTGTACCTTCCATAATTAGGACTAATGGAATCACTTTCAGTCAGACTATGTGATTTTGCTGGAGAGGGCTGTCGCTTTGATCTGTATGATTCGGAAGAGTACGAGGAATATGATGATCTAGGTGGTTTCAAACTGCTACCATAGCCATAACTCGAATAATTAGAATAGCTGTTTCGGTCCAATGAAGTGTTTCTATTGAGTAAATAAGAGGACGTGGATGAAGACCTAGGCACATAAGTGCTTCTAGTTGAATAGTAAGAACCGACAGGCATTTTCTTGCACTATGGTAAAATTTTAACCTATTGGATACAGTTATAACTTTCCAAATAACTTATACATCCGTTAAAATAACACCAACTAATGATAAACTGCACTATAGTGATAACATTGTGATACTATTGAGCACCCTTTGATGCAGTCTCTAACGTACAATCATTGATGACACTTCGCTTGCTATTTCGAAACTGAGGCCACGGAGAGCAGCCTTGTCGTCAGCCAGCGCATGACTGTGTCTTGGCACGCACACCTAACCTAAATATATCTCACCTCATTCCTCTACCTTCATACAGCTAAATCAATGACTGCAGCATACAATCTGCCGTTTCCTATTCCCCTTCCTTCTTTCGAAACGCATTATCACTCTCATGATTTATATAAAAAATTACTTGTTTTTTATCTGAATACATATATTGACTCAGTTTTATGTTTGTGTCACAATGCGTTAAATACTTACCTGTTTGTTTGAGTAATTAAAATACAAAGGTGTATAGTAGCCTAAATAAAAACTATGGATGAAATGATACTAGAGAACTCAAACGATGCAACATGTTTTATTGCAGCTCATATTATGACTCACATTCTTTAATATAGGCTCACATTTACTCAAAACTCACCTTGATGAGTAAACCCACATTTAGTCAATAGTGACCCATTTGCATACATTATATGATAATACTCCCTCACTCTATTGGGCTAAAAAGAATATATAATTTATATAACATAGGAAATTTTTCAACTTATATAATATATATATATACATTTTATAAAAAAAAAATCACATTTTTAATTTTGTTGAGTTTTTACATCAAAGTATGTATTATTGTAACTATCTGGTATAAATTACAATTCTAATTTGTCCTCTGTTTAATATTACATTGTTCAATTAAAAGAACTAACAAAATGCATACTGAAAAAATTATTAATATAAGAGGTACGATTTTATTGTTATATGCGAATGTGATGAAACTATATCTAATTTGTAGAAAAACTATATTTAAATGATAGAAACATACTTCAAAACTGCTTATATATACACTAAAAATGAATGGAATAAGTTGTTAGTATTCTAAAATAAATCATTGGTTGAACTGCAAATACTTACCTACCTACCTAGAAATAATTTTATAATAGTACAGTTCATAAGTTTATAAGAAAAATATCTCGTGTAAATAATAAGTGAAGCTCGTACGAAGAATAAATTTTCGTCAAACGAGGTGAATAGCTTATAATTACATTGTCATGATGTGCAGACAATGGAGAGAAAATTAGTTGATTGGTCGGATCTTTCCCATTTGACGACCCCCACTAAATTTAATTTGAATTTATATATATATATATATATATATGTATTTTTGTCCATAGAATCCGAAAATCATAACAGTTTTCTATAGAAACTAATACTTTTTGATATATGAGGGTTTGAAGTTATTTTTATGGACAAAAGTATATTAGATAAAATTAATTTAAATTAAATTTAAGGGGGGAGGGGATCGTCAAATGGGAAAGATCCTATTGGTCTAAGTTATTCAGTATATGCATCTATCAAGTATTGATTATATCTCCTCTTGAATATTTTTGAAGAAGTTGAGCTTATGAGATGTTGTTCTATATGGTGCACCGACAATTGGGCCTAGGGCAATTGGGGCCCGGACAATTGGGCCCCTTACACAATTAAGCCCTGAAAAAAATGGTTACTATTCATTAGTCTGACGCCCCATTAGTCCGATACTTTTGTAGTTTATTACTGATTTAACATAAAATATATGTATATATGGGGGGCGTGCGCCCCCAACCCCCCTGCCAGGTCATTAAACAATCATGAAGTGTGCAGTACAACAAACTACCGGATACAACAAACTACATTTAATGATGAAATAAAGTGATGGATTGCATCATAAATTTCTATTAGAAATAAAGTAAAATAAAAGAGTAATATAAAATTTTAAAAATGAAAGAAATGAAAAATCAATTTATTATTTAGATTAGTTATTAATTGAGTATACCTATTTAATCATATTTTTTATTTTAATCAAAAAATAAAAATAACACAGAAAGATGGAACTGTCGGACTATTGGGGCGTCGGACTAATGGGACGTCGGACTAATGGGGCGTCTGACTAATATGGGGCGTCGGACTATTGAGAAGTCCCCGAAAAAAATTAGGCAGAAGACACAACAAAGAAGTGTTACTTTGTTATTACTAGGGTAGTAACAATATTATATTTGAAATATGCTTTATATTCTCTTAAAATCTGTTTATATTTTTTAATTCCATTGATATACTCGATAAAGAATATACAGGGTGGTGCAAAAAAAAGGAAACCCATTTTAAAATTGGTTTGTTTTACGAACTATCAAAGCTAGAAATTTTCTAAAAACACAGTTTTATTCTTTCACTTTTTCAGCGTCTCTCTTGATAATCTGTTAAAAGTTACGACAAAAATTAAACATCCTGCATCGAATTTAAAAAAATGGAAATATAAAGGGCTTGCGCGAGGAAAAATATACAAAAAAATACACAATAGGTATAATTCATTCAAAATGGATGTAAAAACAGTAAATTGTACAGTTTTTTGTAACAAATAAGAGAAAATAAAAAATCAATTACCATTTGAAAGTTGATTTTTGAGGTAAAATTGATATCTTTATAAAATCATTTCGCCGTTAATACCCTAGAAATGCAGCTTTGTAAAAAATAAAGAGTTTTTGATGACAAGTTATTTAAACACTGAAAGCTTTAAACAGGTTCAACCTCAATTTGAACAACGTTTTCTAGAAAAGTTTCCACCAACCATAAAACCATATTGACAAATGTTAATAAGTTTCAAAACTGAAGAAACCACTTTAAATTTAAACAAACACCGATCATGTCGCAGGGGAAATGAATGAACACTGTAACAAATTAATATTTTTCGTTAACTGCTTATTGAGAATCCAAAAATATCAATCAGAAGGAACAGACTGGACATCACTAAACACAAATTTCATTGAATTGTTAAACATGATTTGAGATATCATCCTTCCCAGATGCATGTAAGGCTCAGATTATTAGAACTGATTTACCGCACCGTCTAAATTTTGAAAAATCGCTTCTGCAAACAAATGCACATTTTCTTTGGTGATAAAGAAGTATTTGTACACTTTGTAAAGAAGACTGAGGAGCACTTCAAGATCTATTGCTGGTCTAATGAAAAGCACACCGTTGGAGGCCATTGAGAGAGTTATATATATTCTGGACCAAATTGAGGGTCGCCTTAAGAGAGCTGCTCTCATCAAGTATGACAGATGAAGGTTACTTGAGGAAAACGACTCTAGGAGGAATTCGGCAGCGGTGCCCGCTATATTACACCCTGGTATATTCCACCCTAGGTATATTCCTTCCGGTAAGTTCCACCTCACTTTACGGATTACGTTTGGTTAGTTATAAATATTAATCATTTTTTAATACTTCATATAATAATAGGTAACTTGCATTTTCATTGTAACAAATTGAACGTTTTGTTGATCAATCACAAGCTGTTTATTTTTCACTACACATGTGATAGAACAGCAGAAAGAAAGGTTGTATGAACGCTCTTTATCAGTTGATGTATTTAGAGATTCAATCATAAGCTGATTTTCTATACTATCCCTAACACAGCAGCGATATTAACTGTAAGATGATGACATATAGAACTTCTTGTTATTTTAATTCTATTTTGAATTCAGTATTTTGACTTCTAGAAAAGTGGTGTAAAATAGTTTTAGACTGCGAAAAAGCGAAAACATTCAATGAGTTGTATCTGCCAGCCGAACCCCTCAAAACCTCCCACAACCATTTTTGTAAGAGTATATACTGCAGTTTCATGTTAAGAGGAAATTAATATAAACAATGAAACAAATTCAAAATGTAAACTTTGAAATAAACTCCCATATTGTGAATATTTGTATTTTTGTCTATTAGGATAAAATTTCAATTGACTTGAGCTACCTCTAAATATTGTCAAACTGTCTCATAATACCGTCTGAGTTAATTCTTCATGGCTACGCAGTATTTAACAAATGGACATCTAACAATAAAATTAATTGTTGATCCCCTGAAAAAAGATTACACGCAAGGATAGAAACAAATTCCAAATAGCTACGAGACATAACTGTCCTTGATCAAGAGAAAACTCAAGAGGAAACCATTGGAAACTAGTGATGCTGTTTTTAAGAGAGTCTGTGTATAAAAACTCTCCACTGTAGAATATTGAAACTAATTGCCTCATATGTTCACCTATTACCAGGCCTCTTTCGAAGGATACACACAAGGTTACTATGGGTGGAGAAGTATCTTAAGACTGATTGCCAAACAGTACTCTACAAAGACAAAATGCCTGAAAACTATCGACGGGCCCGACTGATGGGCTAACGCTTGGTTCCCTCATGCCTCACCACATCGCCAATGAATTTTACGTCAACATGATAGTGGAGGTGTGATAATTTGAGCTGGGACCATTGGAAATGAACTGGTCGGATCTTCCAGGATTCCAAAAGGAGTGAAAATAAATTCTGCTAATTATATTAACTTTTTTAATTGTGGATTTGTTCATTGGCAGAAAAGGAAACCGGCTGAATTAAAAAAAAGTTATTTTCATACATGACAGCGCTCCTTCTCACTCTACTAAGGCAACTGTGAATTTCCTGAGGAGTAATAAGTTCGTCAATGACAATTTGATGATATAGCCTAGTCTCTCTAGATTCAAACCCAATTGAAGAACTTCAGTCCATCCTGAAGAACAATGTGCATGTGGGAAGACGTCAGTTCTCGTCGAAAGATGAGCTCTGGAAGGATACTGAATACTCTTGTAAGACGATAACGTCCGATACAATTCAGAAATTTACAGATTTGATGGATAAACGTCTTGTAAAAATGGTGGAAAAGAGGG
Source organism: Caprella mutica (assembly GCA_947561585.1). NCBI lineage: Eukaryota > Metazoa > Arthropoda > Malacostraca > Amphipoda > Caprellidae > Caprella > Caprella mutica. The sequence continues at coordinate 98,751 of CANNZV010001149.1, read as the reverse complement.
GAAATCAAACTGGATAATGACTTAAAATTAGCAGTTAAACTACACAAGAACGCTATCGCTAAAAATATTACAATAGAATTATTTAAAACGTTTATTTACGCATTCAGTTGGTACTCTGGAAATGAGAAACTTTTAGTAAAATGATTGTAGCATCCGAAATAATATTTGAATTACTTTCATTTTTTTAAAGTTACCAGCAATGTAGATGCACATTTGCTGAATTTTTCAAGAATAACCATTGAGTTGAACCCATTATATTGCAATAAAAACATCTATATAGATGAGTAAGACTATGTGTAAGTTGATCGTATTAGGCAGTTTTGTCTTAATATCAAATATTCACATTGCGTATCATTATTATGGTCGTATACTATGAGTTATTGTTTGAATATCAGTTTGTCGCACTGCGCGGATTTGTCTGAATATCACTTACAACTGATAAGCTATCTAGGGTTGCGCACTTGTATAGACTTTTATCTAGATTCCTCAGAAAACTTTAATATTTTTGTTTTTAAAAGAAGCGCAGCGCTGTAGTGTAAAAAACCTCTAGCACTGCTGAAAAATGTAGCGGCGCTGCCGCTACCGTTACATTAGCACAGAAGTAGCGGCGCTGCCACTGCCGATACACAAAAGAAGCGCCGCTATTAGCGCGCGCTACAAGTAGCGGCGCTGTGCCCACCTCTGGAATTTGAGGAGACATCTGCAGACATTGGAGTTCTGATGAATGCCCTGGCAGCCCCAGGAGTGGGTGGCAACCCAAGAATTAATAGGCCAAGGAGAAGATATGTTTCCTGCCAAATTAAGGCCGCAGAAACAAAGAATACGGACACAGCGAAGATGCAACAGCAGAAGGCGAGAGAATGTGTATCGTCCATTTACCTCGAGGTGAAATATGACTCATTGTTTACATTCACGGCCCATGTGCAGGATGTGATCATGTGGCTATTAAAGTGGAGGAGAAGAGCCACCAATCATGGCGACCAGAGTAAATCATGGTAACCATTCCGACGTGATGATATTCTGCGATGTATGGGACAAGTACGGACGGAGCGGAGGTTGTGGTGTCTAGGGGAGAAATTGTCGAAACCCATTGGGCCATAGCTGTTGGAGAATACTGCAGCTCTTTCAATGCTGGACGGTCACGTCTCAGAAGGCCGCAAAGCGGCTCTTAAGAGATCAGACAAGGTAAACCGCGACCATTAATTGTCACTGACAGCAGATCCCGAGCAGACGTAATACAGGAGGAGGCCATAAAACAAGAGGTCAGATCACTGCAGGAAATACTATAGAGTATAGAGGCTGCACGATGATGGCAGAAGCACAGAGATATGTTGGATTCCTAGTCACTATGTCCTATCCGGCAACGAAATGTCAGTCTAAGGGGCTGACATGAACCAGGATGAAGAGAATTCAGGAGATAGAACACCTCACGAGAAAACAAAGAGTGAGCCTGGCCTGATTCCAGGCTGGGCACCACACAGATCTGTGCAGCTGTCAGAAGATGGTGCTTAGAAGCGAGACGGCACGGTCAATGTTGTGCGGAGCGGAGGAGGAGTCTACAAGACATAGAGCAAAACTTCGTAGTAGACCAGAGTTATGTTCCAAGTTTGTTTGGTCTAGTAAGAAACTCATTTCAGTAGTTTCCTACTAGACCAATATTGTTTTCTGTAAAAGGTGAAGCGATGACTTTAATATTTCGATAGCTCTATTTGTTTATGATAACTTTAATGCCAAATTAATGGTGACGATTTTTGAATATTGAAGGGAAACACATTTAGAAACAGTATACATTTTTTTGTTTCAGTTAAAATGAATGTAATATTTTTTTCAATTAAATTATCATTTTATGAAATTATAATAGTCCTCACTTTATCTAGTTTTCTGTAACTTTTCACGTCAATTTTTTGAAAGGGTGACAAAAGCCCACACGACAAAATCCCTAGCGTCAAAAGCCCATACGACAAAAGCCTACACGGACAAAAGCCCACGCTGATAGAAGCCCACACCGACGAAAGTAAATTAATATTCCTGCAATATAAATAATCCATAAATATAAAGTTGGAACGAAGGGAGATAATAGTTTAACAGTTTTCTTTCTACAGAATCATTGCAAATTTGTATTATGCCCCAAATTAGGGCGCTGTTATCGCAAAACTTAATTTTAAAACACTAACTGCGAGTAAATATAAATAAATTGTAGGTTTTCGTTGCTTTCCTTGAACAAGTTAAATACAATATACAAATAAGGAACTACAAAACATTTCGGTTATTTTACAGTTATATGCTAACTGTTGCTCCACGGTTTGATGAAAAATTGGAATAAAATCTGTATTCAGGACACCAACAACCATACTAATTGACTAATTACACATAATTGTAGCCGAATAAAGTATTTACGAAGAACTTGGCTATAAAATCTATGACTAAACTGCGTCCATCGCATTATTGCAGATCACTATTTTGTGAATAATTTTTATAATATTGATCGTACAGTAGTGAAACTTTGGTCACTGGAAGATTGCTTCTATGTTAGTATCTTTTTATAATATATTTTGAATCCATGAGAAAATTGGAAATTTATGAACGTTTATGTATTTTGAAGGCATTTTAACTGTCCATCGCTTTATTGCAGCTATGTGAAAAGGCCAAAAAATGGGCGATTAACTTCTACCGAGAGGGTAAAAATTGTAACAGGTCCTGCAGAAGGGATGACTCTTATATATTTTGCTAATGAATTTGGGAGGGATAAGAGAAACATAATTTCTATTTTGGAAGATCCCGACACCAACCCAAGGAGAGATGAGGGTACGAGGAGAAGCTTTTTCCCCTTGAAATGTGCGAAAATTACCCAGGCAGGTTATAAGGCAGCCAAATAACACTAGTGCCTCCATTTTCGACAAGGCTGTGATTAGTTATTCGTCCAAACAGTGTCTTAAATGAGACGACAAGGAACGTGGAACCCATTTCCAGGCCTCCTATGGACAAGTCCCATAAGAAAAAGGCATTATATTTACACAGAAATACATGAAAACAAACTTCCTACTTGCTCTTTTAACAGATGAGGAAAGAACCACCCTTTATTGTCTGGATGGATGGGTTAAAGTTTGGATCCTACTGGAGCTGTTTATCCACACTGGTTTGGTCGTCAACAAGGAGGCGGTGGCTTTATGTTTTAAGTGGGCATCATTGGTGAAACGTTAATTGGCCCTTTCCGAGTACCAGAGGTGTAAACCTAACAATCCAATCCTACATTGCCTCTTTAGATGAGTACTTGTTCCCTTGGCCTAATAATTTGAAATTATCTCGTTGGTTAAGATGATTTTCTTGCATTACTTCGCACAATCTCATGCTTGAAGGGTTACAACTTCTTTCCTCATATCTCAGGGCATCAATTGAGAGACTCTGATGACTTGATTGTCTTGATCTGTGGTCTTAAGCCCCATTGAGCATTTCTGACCGTTTCATTTGAGACATTACATCGGGACTGTTTGGACGTAAGACCAATGACAGCCTTGTCAAAAATGGAGGCACTAGTATCATTTAGCTGCCTTATGACTTGCCTGTGTATTTTTCGCATATTTCGAGGGGAAATTCTTTTTCTCGTACCCTCATCTCTCCTTGGGTTTGTGTCGGGATTTTACACAAAATAAACTATTGTTCTCTTAACCCTTCCTAGTTATAAAGCTAAATATAGTAGAGTCCTCCCTTCTGCAGGACCTGCTACAATTTTTACCCTCTCGGTAGAAGTTAATCGTCCATTTGTTGGCCTTTTTACAGAGCTGCAATAAAGCGATGGACAGTTAAAATGCCTTCAAAATACATAAACGTTCATAACTTTCCAATTTTCTCATGGATTCAAAATATATTATAAAAAGATACTAACATAGAAGCAATCTTCCAGTGACCAAAGTTTCACTACTGTACGATCAATATTATAAAAATTATTCACAAAATAGTGATCTGCAATAAAGCGATGGACGCAGTTTAGTTCATAACAATTTATTTATCTAAAATTTCAAAAGTGATTATGGATAAGTTCCTCAAGCCAGAAAGATTTAACGCTGACCCTAACGACGCACTTGTTAGCAAACAATGGATACACTGGACGAAAACCTTCTCGAATTTCATCAGTTCTTTTAAGGAAGAAGAGAGAACTCAGGCAAGAATTTTAACTCTACAAATAAATCACCTGTCTCCCTCTGTGTATGAGTATATTGTTGACGCCGCAACTTATGATCAAGCTAGAGATATCTTGGAAAAGGTTTTCGTTAAACCTAAAAACACTATATATGCTAGACGTGTCCTGGCCTCAAGACGACAAAATTCTGGGGAAAATCTTGACCAGTATATGCAAGCATTAAAACTACTAGCAAAGGATGTGAATTTGAAGCAGTCACTGCTACTAGGAATAGGGACGACTACATAAGTGATTCATTTATCAACGGATTATCTTCAACCTATATTAGACAACGTCTTCTAGAAAATCAGACCCTAAATCTAGAAAATGCTTACAGTAACTCACTATTTCTAGAAATGGCTCATAAACATTCTGAAGCCTTCAATATGCCGATAAATGCAGCTGTTACTATGAAAACTGAGTCAGAAGAAATAACTGAAGAAAATGATATTCAGTTATCATCTATCGGAAAAACACCCTTCAACACTAAATGCTACTTTTGCGGTCTTGCTAGGCACCCTAGATCTCTATGTCCGGCAAAGGAGGCTGAATGTCATAAATGTAAAAAAGTTGGGCACTACAGTAAGGCGTGTAGATCTAACTCTGCAAACAACAAAACTGTGGCTCATGTCTCTCGTAGCAACGATTATCCTACTTTGGCTACCATCTCAGCCGCGTCGCCTCTCTGCTTAACTAAAGCTTTATTCCAAGTGAAAATTAACTGTGTACCTGTCCAAGCTCTAATCGACACCGGTAGCTCTGAAAGTTTTATCAATGAAAAACTGGTGACTAACTATAGTTGGAAAACTACTTTATCCAATGGTATGGTTTCTATGGCGTCTACTTCTTTCAAATCCATCATTAATCGTACAATTAGTGCTAACCTCGAAGTTAAAGGTTCACAGTACGAAAATGTAAAGTTATCTGTATTGAAAGATCTTTGTTGCGATCTTATTTTAGGACAGACTTTCTAAATAACTATTCATGTGTAAACTTAACTTTTGACGGAACTAAACCTCTTATTGTTTGTGGGCTAACAGAAGCTAAAGTACCTACCCCTGCTTTGTTCACGAATCTAGATGAAAACTGTAAACCCGTTGTGATCAAATCAAGAAGATATTCTGATACAGAGAGGAAATTCATAAAAAGTGAAATAAAACGACTACTGGAGGAAAGAATAATAGAGATCAACAATTCGCCATGGCGTGCGCAGGTACTAGTTACAGAGAGCGAGAACCATAAAAAACGCATGGTGATAGACTATTCCCAAACAATAAACCGCTTTACTCTCCTACATGCATATCCTCTTCCTAATATCGAGGAGATGGTGGGGAGTATTGTCCCGTATAAGGTGTTCAGCACTCTTGATTTAAGGAGCGCATACCATCAAATCCCAATTGCAGAGAAAGAAAAACCTTATACAGCCTTTGAAGCGAATGGGAAGCTTTATCAGTTCCTTAGAATACCCTTTGGAGTGACCAATGGAGTGACCAGCTTCCAAAAGGTGATTGATGATATAATAGACTGAAGACCTGACTGCTACTTACGGGTATGTGGATAACATCACTGTGTGCTGACTTACTGTCGAAGAACATGATATAAATCTTAAAAGATTTATGGATGTAGTTAAGAAATACACCCGGACTCTCAACGTAGATAAATGTACATTTTCTTCTACCAGAATTGATTTGCTTGGGTACACTATCGAAAATCAAACTATCAAACCTGACGGCGAGCGATTAAGGCCGCTTCTTGAATTACCAGCTCCCACTACTTCTGCAAGTCTAAAAAGAGTTCTTGGCATGTTTGCAAATTACGCAAAGTGGATCCATAATTTTTCGACCAAAATTAGACCCCTTGTTGATACTAAGGTATTCCCTATCACTACTTTGGCGGAAAAGTGTTTTACAGATATACGTCAAGATATAGCTAAATCTGTCGTCAGTGCCATTGACCCGTTTGCACCATTTACTGTAGAAACCGACGCATCAGAATTTGCAATTGGTGCTACTCTCTCTGTGTGGACGGGCAGTAGCATTCTTTTCTAGGACTCTTTCGACTTCTGAGCTCAATCATTTTTCTGTGGAGAAGGAAGCATACGCCATTGTTGAATCACTGAAGAAATGGAGACACTTTTTGCTGGGCAGACAGTTTAAGCTAATCACTGATCAGAGGTCTGTCGCATTTATGTTCGATCGAACAAAATTGAGAGATTAAAAATTAAAAAATAACTAGATGGCGCATTGAACTATCATGCTTCCATTGTGACATACAGTACAGACCAGGAAAGGAAAACAAAGCTGCTGACACTCTTTTTCGTATTTGTAACTCGGTAACAACAAACACTGACGGGCTGTACAAGATTCATGCTGACTTGTGCCATCCAGGTATAACACGTATGTTGCATTTTGTACGTAGCCGAAATCTACCTTACTCCATTGAAGATGTGCGTAAAACGATAACTGGTTGTGGAACCTGTTCACAAGTTTAAACCTAATTTTGTAGAGAAGGGCCACGCTCATCTCATAAAGGCAACTCAAGCTTTTGAAAGACTAAGTATCGACTTCAAGGGCCCTCTACCCACAACTGGTAAGAATTAGTACTTGCTTACAATAGTTGATGAATACTCTAGATTTCCATTCGGATTTGCCTGCGCAGACATGTCCGCTGAGACTGTTGTAAAATGTTTTAATCAACTCTTCTCAATATTTGGTATGCCTTCACTTGTTCACAGTGACAGAGGTGCGTCCTTCATGTCTTCTACTTTGAAGGAGTATCTCTTATCGAAAAATATTGCCACCAGCAGAACAACTCCATATAATCCACAAGGAATGGGGTAGGTGGAAAGATACAATGCACGATTTGGAAGGCAATAACATTGGCACTAAAATCTCAAAATAAGCCAGTAGAAGCATAGGAGTCCGTTCTTATGGATGCTCTTCATTCATGTAGGTCACTTCTTTGCACATCAACTAACTGTACTCATCACGAACGAATATTCCAGTATCAAAGACGCTCGACTAGTGGCAGATCTATACCGAAGTGGCTCTCCTCTCCGGGCTCTAAAGTGTTGCTCAAGAATTTTGTGAGACATACCAAATACGACCCTTTGGTACAAGAAGTGGAACTAGTTGAAACTAATCCTGAGTATGCTCATGTACGCTTTCCTGATGGAAGAGACTCCACCGTTTCCGTCAGACATCTTGCTCCACTTGCTGGTAAAGATCCTTCGACTGAAAGTGCGGTAAGAGAGGAAAGCATTCCTAAAAATGTAGGTAGTCAAACCTCTAAATCTACACTGATTGAAACTAATTCGTCGCTAAAAGAAAGTGAAATAAGCCCTACTTATGAAAGTCAAGACTCCAAAGCCTCAACAAGTAGTGACCAAAATATACCCCTAAGAAGATCAACAAGAGAGAAACGAGCCCCAGTTAGATATACAGATGATCGCAAGAATTAAGCAAATTAAATATTTTGATCGTTCACGTTTTTTTAAATTTTCTATTTAGTGTTTGTTAAAAAACTTATCTTTGGCAATGAAAGATAGGCGGGGTAAATGTTATAATATTCCTTTACCTTAATAGGTGATGCTTCCTAAACTTATCCTTATTGCTCTATACTAAACTTAGATCTAAATAAACATTCGATGTCTAGTAACTATTATTGATTGTAACTAGCTTCAATATTACCAAGCTGGTATTAGTATTTACTAAATGAATAAGATCTTTATTATTGTTTACTTTGTGTAGTTTTGCCATTTCCTGTCGTTATAATTGTTTCTATGTGTTTCAGAACCATGTGATATTTTTAGTTAAATAAAGCTTAATTAAAGGTTCTTCAAGTGTTTAAATGGAACCTAGTTCATAACACTGTCCATCGCTTTATTGCAGCTCTGTGAAAAGGCCAAAAAATGGGCGATTAACTTCTACCTAGAGGGTAAAAATTGTAACAGATCCTGCAGAAGGGAAGACTCATCTATATTTAGCTAATGAATTTGGGAGGGATAAGAGAAACATAGTTTCTATTTTGGAAGATCCCGACACTGCAACTCAAGGAGAGATGAGGGTACGAAGAGAAGCTTTTTCCCTTCAAAATATGCGAAAACTACCCAGGCAGGTTATAAGGCAGCCAAATACCACTATTGTCTACATTTTCCACAAGGCTGTCATTGGTTATTCATCCAAACAGTGTCTTAAATGAGACAAGGAACGTGGAGCCCATTTCCAGGCTTCCTATGGACAAGACCCAAAAGGAAAAAGGCATTAGATGTACACAGAATACATGAAAACAAACTTCCTACTTGTTCTTTTAACAGATGACGAAAGAGCCACCCTTGATTGTCTGGATGGATGGGTTAAATTTTGGATCCTACTATAGCTGCTTATACACACTGGTTTCGTCGTCAACAAGGAGAGTGTGGCTTTATGTTTTAAGCGGGCATCATTGGTGAAACGTTAATTGGCCCTTTCCGAGTACCAGAGGGTATAAACCTAACAATCCAATCCTACATTACCTCTTTTGTTGAGTACTTGTTCCCTTGGCCTAATAGTTTGCAATTATCTCTTTGGCAAAATATTATTTTCTTGCGTTACTTCGCACAATCTCATGCTTGAAGGGTTACAACTTCTTTCCTCATATCTCTGGGCATCAAGTGAGAGACTCTCATGACTTGATTGCCTTGTTCTCTGGTCTTAAGCCCCATTGAGCATTTCTGACCGTTTCATTTGAGATATTACATCAGGACTGTTTTGACGTAAGACCAATGACAGCCATGTCAAAAATGGAGGCACTAGTGTCATTTAGCTTGCTTATGACCTGCCTGCGTATTTATCGCATATTTCGAGGGAAAATTATTTTTCTCGTACCCTCCTCTCTCCTTGCGTTTGTGTCGGGATTTTCCACAAAAGAAACTATCGTTCTCTTGAGTCATCCCTTCTGCAGGACCTGTTACAATTTTTACCCTCTTGGTAGGAGTTAATCGTCCATTTTTTGGCCTTTTCACAGAGCTGCAATAAAGCGATGGACAGTTAAAATGCGTTCAAAATACATAAACTTTCATAACATTCCAATTTTTTCATAGATTCAAAAAACATTTCCGGCAAGATACTAACATAGAAGCAATCTTCCAGTGACTAAAGTTTCACTACTGTACGATCAATATTATTAAAATTATTCACAAAATGGTGATCTGCAATAAAGCGATGGACGCAGTTTATACTGAACCGAATTGTTTGCGGTTTGTAGTACAGGCAAGTCTCGTTTTAAGTACAACTCACTTTAGTAAAAGTGGTCCTTATTTAGAGTCACGATTCGAAATAAGAACCGTTCGTAGACATAGAAAACGGAGACAATTTTCTGTGATTATTTCACGGTAACTAAAAAACATCTAAATTATAATCCAGATGAGGTTATTAGAAGCAATTAGTTTAGAAATTCAACATGTCCCATTTTAGGGTAAGCTCCGTGTTATTGCACGGTTCCATGTTTTCGAACACGTGAAAATCTGTAAATGATAATCATTATTTAACTTTTATTTCAATTGGTATCCATGATACCAATTAGAATAGATTTTAAATAATTATTATATTTTCTCTTCTGACGTGTCCGAAATTGTAGAACCAACCAATAACTTGAAGCTTAGTACCCTTCTTTCAAAAACATTTCATAGAGCATAAAATTGCGGTTTATTAAATGTAGCACAATAATTATAGAAATCTAAGTATCTATCAATTACCCACCTATACCAAAGATATTATACTACAAAAAGATACACTACTCTCAAGAATTTCTGTTTCAAAAAGCGCCCTCTGTATTTGAAAGCGGGTACTAATGAAACAACATTTGGTGTTGATCAAAACATTGAAAAGTTTTAGTTTTCGCACTTCTGTCATATGTGGCTGGTATGATTATTGAATTTATTTCAATTTCCTATGTTAACTTTGATATGCAAATAAAACATGAAAGGAAAATAGGCAGTCACTTTTATGGTAGGTAGGTAAAGAATCAATTAAAATTTCGTATCAATTTATTTGCGTATAAAAATTAAATAGCTTTCAATATTTATAAAAATGAATAAATTTCAGAATAATTTTTTTGTTGAACCAGCATGACCTTTACCTGTATAACTTCGCCTGAACACTAAAAACTTTTCAATGTTTTGATTAACACCATATTCTGTTTTTGCTTTAGTTCCCGCTTTCAAATGCAGAGGGCGCTTTTTGAAACCTAAATTCTTGAGAGCAGTGTATCTTGTTGTAGTATAATATCTTTGCCGATACTGAGTTAGAGTTTAGCTATTGATGGATTTTAAAACATTTAATAAATGCACGACTTTAAACTTTTTCATCACAGTCACAAACAATGAAAGACTGTATATTATTATTATTAATATGCTTATATACGTAGTACTAATAAGTTGATAACCCTAAAACAAATTTTCTTTCTATAACTCATAGAAAATGAGTCTAATGAGATTATAAATATTCGAGGAATGACAATTATAAATTTCTTGTTACTTTTATTCGCTTTAGTTACCGTTTGGTAACTAAACTGAGTCGTGATTTGTTAACTAAAGCAGAGGATGCCTGTATAATGATCGTAGACCTTATAGTTCTATAATATTATGTTATAAATTTATTTTTTTTTTCCCGGAGCCTGGAGAGGACCTTTAACAATTTTAATGCCAAACGATTGCTTAGTAAGTATTAAGTATTCGTGTAGAATTATGATGTTCATTAAAATCTAATAAATGAAATATACCTATTTCTTACCAATTGCTAACGGTAGATGGCGTCACAGTCAGTGGCGCTAAGAATGAAAACATTCTTATGCTTCATGTGTATCTTGTAAACGAACCAACTGAAAAAAAAGTTTCTATCTAGATTCTAGCTAAGTGAAGAGATGGCTACATTTTTAAAACAATCCTTTCTTGTCTTCGATTTCACATAATCTTTTCACCATTTTGACGCAAGCAAAGTTTGATAACTGCATACATAAATTAATATGAAAACCACAAATATACTCACGTACATACTAATGAGTATCAGGATCATATTTGCAGAGTATGGCCATTTGCAACGGCACTCTAACTCGCATCGATTTGACACCCTCATCATAATAACTCCAGTTAAATACCATGTGCAGAGAACATGCATGCTAATGCCTTTCCACACAGGTCCCAGCACAAGTCAAGATAGCTCATATGTTTTGTTAGTAAAAATTAAATCAGATTAAACTGCATCTGATTAAAAACTACTTTATTTTCGTTCTATATAAAAACATACACCAGATAAACAGGGTCACCGAAAGGAGCAGTACCAACACACATCAAGACAGGATAAAAACACACAGACACGTTCTTTTCCACAGCACCCACCCAGCTCAGAGACAGGATGAGGTGCCTACTGGAAGAGGATAAACCACACACAGACAGGTTCTCTTCTACGTCACCCACCCAGCTCAGAGACAGGATGAGGTGCCTTAAGAGGATAAACCACACACAGACAGGTTCTCTTCCACAGCACCCACCGAGCTCAGAGACAGGATATGGGGTGTGTACTCGGAGAGGAAAAAACCACACAGACACGTTCTCTTCAACAACACCCACCCAGCTCAGAGACAGAATGGGGTGCGTACTGAGAGAGGAAAAACCATACAGACACGTTCTCTTCCACAGCACCCACCAGCGCAGAGACAGAATGGGGTGTGTACTGGAAAATAAATCAAGAAAAAAAAATAATGTGAGAAGTCCTTGACCCATCTTCCCTGGGTCAAGCTTGCCTACCAATGTCAAGGTCCATGTATAATATAGTTTACACTTTTTTAATTAAATTTATTAGCTTGACCCAATTTAAAATCTACCAACTCCCAATTGTACCTCGCCCAAGAACACACTATACCTACGTTCTATTTTCATAGAACATAAGATCAGCGAAACGGTTTATCTCCCATCAGCTTTTTAACAATATCTGCAAGAATTCAGGTAGCGTTCACCCATGCATATTGCATCCAGTTCTCTAATCATCATAGACATTACACTCAGTCACAAAATGGAATACAGTTTCAACCACTCCATTCTCACACATCTTACTCTGGATGTCCTCCCCTACAAAACTTTTCCTCCAATTCAACTCCAGGGAATTGCTACGTGCTCTAAACAGAAGTACAGACTCCCAAGAGTTATCATAGAAACATTCTTGTTTAAAACAATTTCTATAAAACCTAAAATTTTCCAAGGACTACATACCCATCCTCTCTTCCTTCCATTTCTCTTCATCTAAGGCATTTAGGTACTCTCCCATCTATTTCCATTTTCAGACATATGAGCGAGTTATTCCAAACTTTCTAAACCAATATCCCCCATATATCCTTTGATGATTTTAATCAGTTCATCATAACCTTTATTATACATATTCGCAGAGGTGGGCAGCGCTACTTCGAAAAGCAGCGGCGCTGCCGCTGGATGCATAATAATGTAGCGGCGCTGCCGCTACCGCTGCACATTTAGAAAAGCAGCGGCACTGCCGCTTCCGCTACAGCAGAATGTAGCGGCAGCGCTACAGCGCTACTTTCCAAAAAATTATCATATATGCTGTAAAATAAATTTTATTATTTTTACGGCCACGTACAGTGTAGAAATTAAATGTTGATCCCCTGAAAAAAGATTACACGCAAGGATAGGGGCAAATACAAAATAGCTACTAGACATAACTGTCCTTGTTCAAGAGAGAACTCAAGAAGAAACCATTGGGAACTAGTGATGCAGTTTTTAAGAGTGTTTGTTTGGAAAAACCACTCACTGTAGAATACCGAAACTAATTGCCTCTTATGTTTCACCTGTTACCAGGCCACTTTCGAAGGATACATACAAGGTTACTATGGGTGGAGAAGTATCTTAAAACTGATTACCAAACAGTACTCTACAAAGACAAAATGAGTGAAATGATGGGCTGAAGCATGCCCCACCACATCGCCAACGAAATTGACGTCAACAGGATAGTGGAGGTGTGATAATTTGGGCTGGGACCATTGGAAATGATCTGGTCGGATCTTCCAGGATTCCAGAAGGAGTAAAAATAAATTCTGCTAATTGTAATAACTTTTTGAATGGTGGATTTTTTCATTGGCTGAAAAGGAAACCTGCTGCGTTAAAAACATTTATTTTCATACAAAACAACGCTCCTTCTCACTCTACTAAGGGAACTGTGAGTTTCCTGAGGAGTAATTAGTTCGTCAATGACAAGTTGATGGTACGGACTACGGGCCTAGTCTCTCTCCAGATTCAAACACAATTAAAGAACTTCAGTCCATCCTGAAGCAGAATGTATGTGGGAAGACGTCAGTTCTCGTCGAAAGATGAGCTCTGGAAGGATACTGAATACTCTTGTAAGACGATAACGTCTGATACCATTCAGAAATTTACAGATTTGATGGATAAGCACCTTTTAAAAATGGTGGAAAAGAAGGGAAATCAAACCGGATACTGACTTAAAATTAGCAGTTAAACTACACATGAACGCTATTGCTTAAAAAATCACAATAGATATTAGATTATTAGGCTTCACTAATATTATCATATATAAATACATTAGTATGATAATATAATAGGTAGAGTTATTTTATTTTTGTTTTCAGAGGCTGAGTGTGGGAATTAGAAATGGTGTAATATCATAAATTAAATTGGGGATGGTTGTAACTGGTGAAAATATTCAGATCATTTACTTGACTGTTATCTGTGACTGTTCTTGAGTCACTTCTTTGTTCATCTTACCTCTTTTTATTTAATCTTTTTAATTCGATTTTTAGGGGTTTTTACATTAATTTCTATTGATTTCATATTAAGCATGTAATATTTTCAATTTTTATTCTATTTTAGAATTGGTAATTTATTTAAAAATTTAATAGATTTTTGTAATATAGTAGGTCGGTATCATATTTACTTTATGTGATCAATTATCATATTAGGGATTGATTTTTCTTTTTAATTTATGTACTTCACCTGAATTGGATAATCAATTTTAAAGCTAGAGTTAAATAAAATATTTCAACGCTGAGTCTAGAAAACCTTACTAAATAGATAAAGAATTATTTAAAAACTTTTTTAAAGCATTTTTAGTGTTATGCTTAGTACGCTGAAAATTATTGACTTTTAGTAAAATGATTGTAGCATTTTTACAATAATATTTGAATTACTTAGAAATTTCTAAAATTACTTGCAATGTAGATGCACATTTTCAAAAATTTAAGAAAAACCATTTAGTTAAACCCATTTTATTGCAATAAACACATCTGCATAAAAGCGTAATACGATGTGTAAGTTGATCGTATAAGGCGGTTTTGTCTTAATATCAAATAATCATTCACATTGCGGATCATTATTGTGGTCGTACTATGAGTCATTGTTTGAATATCAGTTGGTTGTTCTGCGCGAATTTGTCTGAATATCACTTACAACTGATTGGCTATCATGGGTCGCGCACTTGTATAGACTTTTATCTATATTCGTCAGATAACTATAACATTTTTGATATTAAAAGAAGCAGCAGCGCTGTAGCGCGAAAAACCTCTAGCGCTTCCGCTACATTAGCACAGAAGTAACGGCGCTGCCGCTACACAAAAAGTAGCGCCGCTATTAGCGTGCGCTACAAATAGCGGCGCTGCGCCCACTTCTGCATATTCGTCAGAACACATTTCGTCAGCTCGCCAGATTCCCCATTCAGAACACATCAAGCATACTTTAATTTAGTCTTTAGGTCTCTCATGATCACGTTAGATGCTCCCTAGTCTCCCAACAGTGCTGCAATAGCAAACTACCAGGTCCTCCAAGGATGAATCTCCGGACCTTATTCACATCTTTCTGTAGCTCCTTCAACCCATTTTTTTCCAGGCGACCACAGGAGAACCATTCAAGACAGAGGGCAAAACTATGCTGTGCCAGTAGGTCTTTCATATTAAAACCCTGTTACAGCTTTTTTGAATGACAATATAACATAGGTTGGAGAGCCTTGTGCTGAAATTAATCATTTTTTCTTTATGTAGTTTAAAACAATCTCTTTCATCACTGAAAGTAACGCCAAGATACTTAATATTTTCCACCACTTTCATTCCTTCAATATCATTTAATTCCCTATCATAGTTCAAAACAAGTACCAAACTCTTGCTCATTTTCTTGCATAATTCCTCTGTTATCTGGTTCAGTTCCGCGAGCAGTACTCTCATTTGACCTAAAAATTGTGTCATCGATAATCCATCTTCAGCAAACATTAAAAGTGGCAACTTCACCTTTTCATTTCTAAACCCAACTCAGGACTTTTTCATCTTCTCAATAACTTCATTCATGAGCATAACAAACACCAAGGAGAATTAAACCGTGCATCCCTGACGTATTCCACTTGTTAAACCAACTTCCTCCCCTTCTCTATTATTATACCATATTTCAGTTCTGTCATGGGCATATATCTGGGCAACAATCTCTATCAACAATGGATCACATTTATATTTTTGCATTACTCTAATAATGTTTTGTCTTTCTACAGAATCAAAAGCTTTTTGAAAGTCTATGTCCGTTACAAAAAGACATTTTTTGGATTTCTTGCTTCCATTTATACAATATCTTAAAATAAGAAAATTATCCTCAATCCCTTTCCTCTTGGTGAATCCAGTTTGTTACTCCAATATACACTTTTGATCCTTCATGTGATCAAAATTTTTATCTTTGACAAGACTCATAAACAGCTTATAAGATATATTATTTAGAGAGATAGGCCTATGCTTATTACATTTTGGTTTGCTCTTCTTTTGTATCAAAACAGTTTTAGATTTTTTCCAGTTATCAGGGACAGAACTTTTCAGTCAAAACTCGGACAAATTCTCTACAACCACTCATCCATTTACAACATTCTGGTTTAATTTTATCCATCCTAAAGCGAATAAAAGTAACAAGAAATTTATAATTATCACTCCTTGATTATATATCTCATTTTCTATGAGTTATTGAAAGAAAATTTGTTTCAAGTTATTAGAGTACTACATATATAAGCGTATTAACATTAATATACAGTCTTTCATTGTTGTGACTGATGAAAAAGTTTTAAGTCGTGCATTTATTAAATGTTTTAAAATCCATCCATAGCTTAACTCTCACTCAGTATAGGCGAGTACTTGATAGATACTTAGACTTCTATAATTATTGTACTATATTTAACAAACAGCAATTTTATGCTCTATGAAATATTTTTGGTAGTAGAGTACTAAGTTCCAAGTTATTGGTTGGTTCTACAATTTCGGACACGACAGAAAAGAAAATTTATAATTATTATTTAACTTCTATTCTAATTGGTATCATAGATACCAATTGAAATAAAAGTTAAATGATGATTTTATATAAAGATTTTCACGTGTTCGAAAATATGGAACCGTGCAATAACATGGAACTAACCCTAAAATGGAACATGTTGAATTTATGAACTAATTGCTTCTAATAGCCTCATCTGGATTCTAATTTTGATGTTTTTTTAGTTACCGTGAAATAATCACAAAAAATTGTCTCCGTTTTCTATGTCTACGAACGGTTCTTATTTCGAGACATGACTCGAAATTTATACCATTTTTATTAAAATGAGTTGTACTTAAAACGAGGCCTGCATGTATTGCATATCACCATCAGTCCACCTCCCTTTTTATAAGTCTGATCCCTATTCTTGTCACACATCTATATCCCTGTGGGATATTGACTTTGTCAAACTTTTCATGGGTTTCCGTTAAACAAACAATATTCCGATTCATTGGAACAAACCCCAGTTCATTTTCAATAGTTTTAATTAATTCGGCTAACTTTTGAGGATTTACAGATCGAATGTTTATCAGCGTGACCGGAAAATTCGTCCACGGAATATTTGTCCACGGAAAATTCGTCCTCGGAAAATTCGTCTATTAAACGAAAATAATTAATTTAAATGAAACAAAATGTTATGATAAATGTTTTGTTATAAAGTAATATCTACTTCTCGTTCTGTCTTTGTAATATCAGAGGGTTATTACAATTCCTCCAATTTTTACCTTTTCTCGGTATCTTCCACTTCTGCTCTACAGTTTCAAATTTCACTAGCATTGGTCTAGGTCTTACTCGATTACCAGTTTCACAGTTACTGAACCAGGTTCTCCTCTCTTGCCTAATCTAATAACAGATTTAATAACATAGGCACTTTCGCCTACACCAAGCTGGAATATATCAATGCAAATCATTCTATCTTCTCATATTCTATCCACACAATTTTCTTTGAAGGTCCCCTCCAATCAAATTTTTTTATTACTTAAATCAACGAGGCTAATGTTTCTTATCATTTTACTGCAAGCCCCATCAATTTTGGTAGCATGTTTTTAATTTTATATGCTTTTAAAGATTTTTTTAATCAAAACTCTACGAAACCTATTTTACGTCCGACTTACTAATTTAAGAAATTTTCAGCCTGGAGAAAAAGAATGTACACCATTTGTTTTGATTGTCAACTAGGTATTAGGTTTTATATATCCATTTACCATTCGTGTAAAGGTATAAAATTGAATGGACTTATACTAGAAACGTTTATATACTTTAGAAAACAATTAATATCTAAAATAAATACCGAAAACGCATGGTTTGTTAATAAAATTAAAATTTGTAATTAAAACAAAGAATGTACAATCTTTTTCTTGAGCATCAGATTAGTGATTCGCTCAATTGTTGCTCACAGAGTATTAAAAAACTTTAAAAACAAATTATAAAATATATACAGAACCGAATTGTATGCGGTTTGCAAAATAATGATCGTAGACCTTAGTTCAATAATATTATGTTATAAACTCGATCTTTTTCGCGGAGCCTGTAGAGGACCTTTAAGCTAAATTTCTAAAAATGCATTTACGTGATTAATTATGTTCTGTTCTGTGTTTTTTCTTTCTTTCTTCTTTTTTCTTTTCTTCTGCTTATTTAATTGCCCAAAAGATCTATAAAAGGGCTTGAATTAAAAGGAAAACTATTCAAAATTTAATTATTTACTATGTTTTTATACTTTTTTTTTCTTCAATAAATCTATTATACATTACAAGACAAGATTACACTCTTTTCCTTTTTTTCTCCTCAACTTCTCTAGCACTCTCCATCATTCCTTTGAAAACTGACTGCACCTCTGTCATTATTTCAGATTTAATACCTACTTTTATGCTGTCAATTTTACATTCCAGCACTACCAAACTTGGCAACCAATCCTTAACCCATTCCAAGCGGCCTAACTATATATAGACGCTCCAAAAATTGGTCCCATTTAGCGGAGCGTCTATACCTATATAGTCGCTAAAATTTTTTGCTTTAACAGTCTAGTGGCAGGATCAATATGTAGACGGTGTTTAGAAATAAGACAAGTATTAAAGTGTAAACACATAATTACCGGTTATTGGGCAATAATGCACCCTATAACTCAGTACTTGAAGAAGTGTTAAAGAGGGGAGGAGGGTAAAGGACAAACTGTATGTTGAGTTTTGACTGTTGAGTACACAGAACATTGAATAAGAAGAAGCTCAGATCGAACGTGTACTCAACCAATCACGTCCATTGATCTCTGACGACACTATAAAGGCCCGTTTACACGCTACGATAAATAGGAGCGATTTATTGAGCACAGAGATCGCAACAATTTATCAGATGATTGAGACAGTGTTTACACGCAACGATTTTTACTCTAATATCTTTATTCTTTACTAGCCGTCATGGATGAAACATTATGATGGTCTGCATTTGGAATGTGTTCAGCATTATATATTGAGTTAGATTGCAACGATTTATTGGAACCCTGTTTACACGTTCAAACTTATCGTTACGATTCGTATAAATTTGAGCCTGCTAGCACCAATCACACAATCCAATTCCAACTCCAATAAATCGCTACGATCACCTGTTTACACGTACTGGTAAATTGCAACAACCTCTTCATTACGATAAATTGCTTCAATATATCGTAGCGTGTAAACGGGCCTTAAACGCTCTCTCGAAAACAGTTTGAAAGTGCATTCTACCTCAGCTCATTATCTTTGCTGGGAGCTATATCTTCCTACCAAATTATGTACACTATTGCCCAGCTACTAAGCAATAATAAACTAATCTTTTTTGCAACAAACACAAACTGACAACATTTCGGTTGTAATACGCATTCAAAATAATGGACTCGAACAGAACTGGTGAAACGAAGCCTCTGATTGGCTGAGTGACTCTAGTCGAAATGACGTCACTGTAAACGGCACTCAAGAGAAATAAAATGGGATCTGCACTTATTCTATTCAATGTTCTGTGGTTGAGTACATTGACCATCCAATAATGAAATAAATACTCGAAAAGCACAGTAGAAATGAAATAAAGAATAACTATTTTTGAATTGTTTTTTTTTTATAATTTATTTCATAAATATGTTTATATATATACGAATAAAAATAACTAATTCAATTTATGCAACTTATAAATGCTCACTTTTTTATATCTTTAGTATACAAAAAAAAATATATATACAAAACTCATATGTCACTCCACCAACAAGTGGCACAGTCTATATAGACGCTTATGTGACTCCATGATTTTGCGGGGTAACTAAATAGTGTAGTTAAAATTGAAGACTGTCAATAGCGGCAGTGACTATATATAGACGATTTTTATTTTTGTCGACTTCCATTCACCTACTGCCGCTTGGAATGGGTTAAGCATCTGATATTCTTTTTCAACTCTCTGTTTTCTTTATCTAGTTTTTCCAACTTTTCACCATTCTCCTTACTGTTCTGTTTCTGTTACCAGTCAATATAGCTTCATTTTCACTAATAACCTTATACACATCATTATTTACTTTGTTGCACTTAGCATGGTACCAGCGAGTACACAAATCACACAGAACTCCTTTATCTTGGTCTTTCACAAGTCTATTACACTCACGACAAGTAGATTCAATTATATGAGTTTGTGATATGTTTCTTGTTACAGATTTTGGAACTGTGTCATCCACAGGCAATCCGGAGTACGGTCATGAGCCCCCCTGAGACCTAATACCCCCGGTCATGAGCCTCCCCCCCCCCTTGTTTTTTTAATCCGTATTTACCTAGTTAAACAAATGAAGAACTACTAAGATAGAAATGACTGAGAGTTACAAATGTAGTTTGTTATATCCGCTAGTTTGTTGTACTGCACACTTCATGATGGTTTAATGACCTGGCAGGGGGGTTCGGGGGGTGGGGGCACGCCCCCCGATGTACATATACTTTATGTTTTATCAGTAATGAACACACCAAAAGTGTCAATAAGGGTTAAATAAAATAGGTCCTACACCCAGAGATGGGCGGGAAAGTACTTCCCAAGTACCAAGTAAAAGTACTAAGTAACAAGTAAGTACTTCAAGTACTACTTGAAGTACTTTCCAAAAAGTACTTTGAATAATTACTTAGAAGTACTTTTTACAAGTACTTGTTACTTTCCAAGTAAAAAGTACTTTGCAAAGTACATTTTTCCTTTCAGTCAAGAGATTTTAAAAGATTAGTTCTAAAATCTGTACAAAATTAATTTTTTTTCTCATCGAAACTGTAAATTTACAGCAACTGGATAAAAAGTAGAGTTTGAAGAGGTCCAACATATTGGAAAATTGTTTGTCAAGTAGTAAAATTGAAAACTTTGTCAAACAGTAGAATCGAAAACTAAGACTGTAAGACATTGTATACTTTTATGTGACGTTAAATATTTATATATTCTGACATACAATCATGTATAGAGACTATGAGTTATATTGACCAATTTAAGTACATTGAATATAATTATTTTTGATACCTAGATATCACAACCAATATCTACCAAACACATTGACGAATTATAAGCGTGTGGACGTGTACAGTGAGTCACTGTGATGATGTACTTACTATCAGAGTAAAGAGTCATTGTGATTTGTGATGATGTACTATCAGAGAAAAGAGTCACTGTGATGATATACTATCAGAGAAAAGAGTCACTGTGATGATAAACTATCAGAGAAAAGAGTCACTGTGATGATATACTATCAGAGAAAAGAGTCACTGTGATGATATACTATCAGAGAAAAGAGTCACTGTGATGATGTACTATCAGAGAAAAGAGTCACTGTGATGATGTACTATCAGAGAAAAGAGTCACTGTGATGATATACTATCAGAGAAAAGAGTCACTGTGATGATAAACTATCAGAGAAAAGAGTCACTGTGATGATATACTATCAGAGAAAAGAGTCACTGTGATGATGCACTATCAGAGAAAAGAGTCACTGTGATGATGTACTACCAGAGAAAAGTCACTGTGGTGATGTACTATCAAAGAAAAGAGTCACTGTGATGTACTGTCAGAGAAGAGAGTCACTGTGAAGATGTACTGTCAGAGAAAAGAGTCACTGTGATGATGTACTACCAGAGAAAAGTCACTGTGGTGATGTACTATCAGAGAAAAGAGTCACTGTGATGTACTGTCAGAGAAAAGAGTCACTGTTAAGATGTACTGTCAGAGAAAAGAGTCACTGTGATGATGTACTATCAGAGAAAAGAGTCACTGTGATGATGTACTATCAGAGAAAAGAGTCACTGTGATGATATACTATCAGAGAAAAGAGTCACTGTGATGATGTACTATCAGAGAAAAGAGTCACTGTGATGATGTACTATCAGAGGAAAGAGTCACTGTGATGATGTACTATCAGAGAAAGGAGTCGCTTTGATGATGTACTATCAGAGAAAAGAGTCACTGCGATGATGTACTATCAGAGAAAAGAGTCACTGTGATGATATACTATCAGAGAAAAGAGTCACTGTGATGATATACTATCAGAGAAAAGAGTCACTGTGATGATATACTATCAGAGAAAAGAGTCACTGTGATGATGTACTACCAGAGAAAAGTCACTGTGGTGATGTACTATCAGAGAAAAGAGTCACTGTGATGTACTGTCAGAGAAAAGAGTCACTGTGATGTACTGTCAGAGAAAAGAGTCACTGTGAAGATGTACTGTCAGAGAAAAGAGTCACTGTGATGATGTACTATCAGAGAAAAGAGTCACTGTGATGTACTGTCAGAGAAAAGAGTCACTGTTAAGATGTACTGTCAGAGAAAAGAGTCACTGTGATGATGTACTATCAGAGAAAAGAGTCACTGTGATGATATACTATCAGAGAAAAGAGTCACTGTGATGATGTACTATCAGAGAAAAGAGTCACTGTGATGATGTACTATCAGAGGAAAGAGTCACTGTGATGATGTACTATCAGAGAAAGGAGTCGCTTTGATGATGTACTATCAGAGAAAAGAGTCACTGCGATGATGTACTATCAGAGAAAAGAGTCATTATGATGATGTACTATCAGAGAAAAGAGTCACTGTGATGATGTACTATCAGAGAAAAGAGTCGCTCTGATGATGTACTATCAGAGAAAAGAGTCACTGTGATGATGTACTATCAGAGAAAAGAGTCACTGTGATGATATACTATCAGAGAAAAGAGTCACTGTGATGATGTACTATCAGAGAAAAGAGTCACTGTGATGATGTACTATCAGAGGAAAGAGTCACTGTGATGATGTACTATCAGAGAAAGGAGTCGCTTTGATGATGTACTATCAGAGAAAAGAGTCACTGTGATGATGTACTATCAGAGAAAGGAGTCGCTTTGATGATGTACTATCAGAGAAAAGAGTCACTGCGATGATGTACTATCAGAGAAAAGAGTCATTATGATGATGTACTATCAGAGAAAAGAGTCACTGTGATGATGTACTATCAGAGAAAAGAGTCGCTTTGATGATGTACTATCAGAGAAAAGAGTCACTGTGATGATGTACCATCAGAGAAAAGAGTCACTGAGAAGATGTACTATCAGAAAAAAAGTCACTGAAGAGATGTACTATCAGAGTTAACAGTATAAATTATTAGTTTTTTAATTGTATAGTAAATGTACTTGGTACTTCTAAGTACTTTAAAAAGTACTTGGTACTTGTACTTTGAAAGTACTTTTTTATTTGAGTACTTGGGCAACTACTTCAAGTACATTGATTTACGAGTACTTGTACTTAGTACTTAAGTACTTTCGATGTACTTATCGCCCATATCTGCCTACACCCAGGCAATCCGCCAGCATTGGCACCCACTCCAACGTTCCCATACTCTCTAGTTTTAAGCGGTGGTGTTTTATCAAGCGGCATGATCTACGTTACAAAATTAAAATAAATCCTACTAAAGAATACATATGAGCAGTCAAGAAGTCAAGACAGGTGTTAAGTCTAAATAATTTTAGACGTCATGTTGTTGTTTTGCCAAACACGTTATCCAAAGAATGTTTGCAGCTACATCTTAACATCTGCGCGTGATATTCATAATTAATATATAGGAATATTCATCTTAAAATCATTTAATAGCTAGTTTAGTGTTTACATTTCTCTGATTCGGTTAATTATTATTTACACAGTATACGATGATAAATATTTTGTGAACTTTATCTATTGCGAAAAACAAACAACGTGATCTATCAAAATTTCTATACGACCTTGGTTATCTAAAACTTTTTTCTCTCAAAATAAATTTATTTCAGCTAAAGTAATTCATATCATAAATTAATTATTGTTAATCCGTCATATTATCTTAAATGTCATATCCAGTGCCCGGGAAAAATATGAATAGTATGTTAAATAAACCGTGTAATATTTAGTTTGCTTTCTATTTTTCATTCAAAGTTTTCAATACTCTGTGTGAGTGTGACCCAATAGTACGAAATATTACTGTGATACTTAAGATCATTTACCGAGAAAGAAATTAAAAATATTGTCGCTTTACTTAATTAATTACGTAGGGGGTTTTACGTCTGCTGCAGAATCGGAGGTCAAATCACTGACTTCAAAATGTAGTTTTATTAAGGGAAAGTGGATTCATGAGCAAAGTCAAATACCACCTGTGGCTGTCTAGCTCATGGATGCAAGAAAGCTACTCAGTAAATGCAGACACTTACCAAGGAATGTGACGAAGAAGCATACGTATATCCGGTGATTGCACTCACGAAAAATGAAGAGGAGATAGTAAATGAAACCAACGAGTCTACCAAACACAAAATCTAAGACCTCGTAGTTGAAGAGCATAACCCTAGCACTATCCTCTAAAACTGCAACAGCTCCAGGATAGAGCCCCCAGGGGCTCTATATCCTGGAGCTGTCTGTGGTGAATGGACCTCGAACTGTTGTAATTTGGATTGTGTATTGTCATTTTCCATTTTTTTAACGCTACTTGCAGTTTTAGAGGATAGCACTAATGTTATGCTCTTCAACTACGATGTCTTAGATTTTTGTGTTAGGTAGGCTCGTAGGCTTCATTTACTATCACCTCTTCATTTTCCTCTTCTATCCTTGAGTGCAGCGAACGGTTCTTGTGTCCATTTTCGTCACATTCCTTGGTAAGTGACTGCATTCAATGAGTAGCTATTCTAAATACATCCATGAGTTTTGTCACCGACGGTGGTAGGTGACTTTGTTCATGAAGCTACTTTTCTTTCTGACTGCTTCTTCCAGTCCCTTGTATTTTAGACATCAGCGATATGGTCTCTGGTTCCGGAACAGAAGTTAAATCCTCACTACAATAATTAATTTCCCCATTCTGCCATCGTTTTCCTTACTCAGCCGCCGGTTTCCCTCATTCTGCTTTTTCCCCCCATTCTACCTTTTTTCCTCCATTCTACCTGATTTTTCCCATTCTACCTGATTTTCCCCCATTCTAACTAATTTTTCCCATTCTACCTGATTTTCTCCAACTCTATCTGATTTTCCCAACTCTACCTAATTTTCCCCCATTCTACCTAATTTTCCCCCATTCTACCTAATTTTCCCCCATTATTCCTAATTTTCCTCCAATCTACATAATTTTACCCCCATTCTACCTGATTTTCCTCATTCTCCCAATTTCCCCCCATTCTCCTAATTTTCCCTCATTCTACCTAATTTTCCACCATTCTACCTAATTTTACCCATTCTCCTAATTTTCCCTCATTCTACCTAATTTTCCCCCATTTTAACAGATTTTCCCCCATTCCACCTGATTTTTCCCATTCTAATTTCTAACAGTTTTCCTCCATTTAACCTGATTTTCTTCCAGATTTCTCCATTCTACCGGATTTCCCCCATTCTATCTGATTTTGTTCCAGATTTCTCCATTCTACCTGATATCCCCATTCTATCTGATCTCCCCCCCCCCCCATCCTGTCAGCTGTTTAATATCATGGAGCGTTTACCCATGTATCGACACATGACGATAAATGGGTGCTAACAAGTATGACGATATTTGGTTTCAACATGTCGATAATTGGAGTTTTTCAGAGAAAATATTTGATTCCATGTATTTGATTCCAGGTAGATTAATTTATACTAGACGAATAACATAATACTTTATATGGTTTAAAAGATTTGATTGTTATCTTTTATATAGTTGGTTCTGTCGTGGATGCATTAGGTAGTAGAAAGGTGAGTTAAATAATAATAGTTTTGAAGGAAACCTCTTAAGTGGTCGATAAAGGGAGACTTCCCCTATACCTCCCTATAGGAGATTTGTAAGATAAACTAGCTGTTGATATAAACTATAAATTACTTTATATTATATTCATTTCTATATTATTCTTATATATGTACATATGTCACACACCTAGTTCTTCTTTTGTTTATGTTACTTCAAATGGAATATATATATATATTATTTACTTGTGTTATATCATTAATAATATTCATTAATGCTCACAAGGTATTATTGATATAAGTTATCACTCTTAATAAAAAATGATAACCAGCGTCCTTCAGGCGTCAGTGTAGCTGTAACTCTTGAGAGTAAGTTGTGCGGAATAAATCTTCTTGTGAACGATCTTGTTTACTTCTCCGTCTCATTGATATATAGTATTACGCAGTATGGCCACTCAAACATCAACAGGTTATGGGCCCAGAGGAAGGCTATACTTCAATGGAGACGATGAGAAGTATGATTTATGGGAAGTGAAGTTTATTTCCTATTTGAGACTTCAAAAACTTCATAAGGCGCTAGCAGATGACTACGCAGGAGAAGACTCGGCTGATATGAATGCCAGTATTTTCGCCGAACTTGTACAAGTGCTCGACGATAAAAGTCTATCACTTATTATGAAGGATGCAAAAGATGATGGACGATCAGCCATCAAGATTTTGCGAGATCACTACAAAGGTAAGAGCAAACCGAGAATAATTGCTCTTTATACTGAACTTACTACCCTCAAGAAGGCAGACGGTGAGACAGCAACAGATTATCTCATTCGAGCAGAGAAGGCGTCTTCTTCTCTTGAAAGTGCTGGAGAGACAATAAGTGACAGTTTGCTGGTAGCAATGGCTCTAAAAGGACTTCCATCTAGTTATTCGGCATTTGCTACAGTTATTACACAGAAAGACAAGGAGGTCAAATTTATGGAATTCAAGAGCGCGCTGAAAAGTTTCGATGAAACTGAAAAGTCACGATGTGAGGCAACATCTTCAGACAACGTCCTGAAAAGTGAGGATAGCCGTGTCAACAGTATTAAGTGCTTCAATTGTGGCAGAATTGGGCATAAGAAATCACAGTGCCGAGTAAATGTGAGGTCAAGTTACTCAGGTAATAATGTAAATAAGAACAATAATCAAAATAAGTGGTGTAGTAATTGCCGCATTAAATCTCACAATACTAATGAATGTAGGAAGAATAGTTTTAACTCTTCTAAAATGAATTCTTGTAATGAAGAAAATAATGATGTTCATAATTTTGTAATGAAAACTGTTGTAACTAATGATAAGGTAAATGCATTTGAGAATACTAACATTAACTCTTTGCTTGTTGATTGCGGTGCAACCTCGCACATCATTCCTGATAAGAACAAATTTGTAAATTTTTATTCTGATTTCAACCCTGCTAACCATGTGATAGAATTAGCTGATGGCAGTAGGAAGAATAACTTAGTGCTAGGTAGAGGGGATGCCAAAGTTGGTATTACTGATGTTAGTGGAATCTCTCATGATGTTATTTTGAAGAATGCCCTGTGCGTTCCTACTTATAAGCAAAACATTTTTTCTGTAGATGCAGCTACTAAGAATGGTAATTCTGTAATTTTTGGTAAAGATCATTCAGAATTAATTTCATGTAATGGCACTCAATTTGATATTGTTAACTCTGGTAATTTGTACTATTTAAATAATATCCAAAATAGTGAAGTTAAGTCTAAATCTCTTATGAAATGGCACAAAACAATGGGACATTGTAACATTAATGATTTATTAAAGTTAGAAAAAGTTGCTGAAGGAATTAGAATAAGTAGTAAGGATAAATTTGATTGCACTTCATGCATAAAGGGCAAGATGAATCAACATTTCAATCGTAAACCAGATGCAAAGGCTAAGAAAATTTTAAATTTAATTCATTGTGATTTGACAGGTTCAATTGACCCTATAGGTAAAGGTGGGTATAGGTATGGGATATCATTTGTCGATGATTTTTCAGGGGTAATTCATATGTATCTTTTGAAGAACAAAAATGATTCTGTAGAAGCCCTTGAACAATTTTTATCTGATATTGCACCTTTTGGAACCGTCAAATGCATGAGAACAGACAATGGTACAGAGTTCACTGGAGAGAAA
The DNA here is from genome assembly GCA_947561585.1 of Caprella mutica. NCBI lineage: Eukaryota > Metazoa > Arthropoda > Malacostraca > Amphipoda > Caprellidae > Caprella > Caprella mutica. Next base: position 70,898 of record CANNZV010001149.1, on the reverse strand, counting down.
TTTAAATCTATCTTGCGTAGGAAATTCATTAGGCATGAATTTTCAGCACCTTATTCCCCCCACCAAAACGGGACAGTGGAGAGATCATGGCGTACAATCTTTGAAGCAGCAAGAAGCAGGATAATTGAAGCAGGCTTATCGAAGACGCTTTGGCCCTATGCTGCTAAGTACGCTATGTATATCCGTAACAGATGTTACAGCCAGAGGCTTGGAATGACTCCTTACCAAGCATTCACAACAAAGAAACCAAAACTGGAGAAAATGAATGTATTTGGCGACAGATGCTTTGCATATACACAAATGAAGAAGAAGATGGATGACAGATGTGATGAAGGAATATTTGTTGGACTAGATTCAAGGAGTCCAGCATATCTTGTGTTCTTCCCATCGCAGAACCTGGTGAAGAAAGTGAGATGTGTCCAATTTCTCAATGAAGAAGAATTGCTTTCGAATGAAGAAGAGGATGGAGAACCAATGATGAAAAGCCCTCAACTCGAAAAGCCAGATGAAAAACACCAAGAAGAACAATCCAATTCCAACGATGAGAGAACATCAAGATACCCAGAAAGGAATAGAAGACCACCTAAATACATGGAAGACTATGTTAGTCATTCAATTGATTATTGTTACAGGATGGTTGATATCCCAAATAGCTACAAAGAGGCCTTATCTTCATATGATTCTTCCAAATGGAATCAAGCTATGAATGAAGAATTTGATGCATTAAAATCAAGTGGCACTTATGAAGAAACCTCAGAACTCCCGACTGGAAAGACAGCAATAGGCAGTAGATGGGTATATTCCATAAAACTTGGAGCTGATGACGAAGAAAGATACAAAGCTCGTCTGGTAGCTAAAGGCTATTCGCAGAAAGAAGGTATAGATTATCAGGAGACTTTTTCTCCTACGGCGAAGATAACTTCAATCAGAGTACTACTTCAACTTGCAGCTCAGAATGATTATGATGTACATCAGTTAGATGTAAAATCAGCCTATCTCAATGCTGATCTCGACACAGATATATATCTGGAGAAGCCAGAAGGATTTCAGACTAAACAGAAAAATGACAGCAGTAAAGTCTATTGGAAATTGAAGAAATCATTGTATGGTCTGAAACAAAGCGGAAGGAATTGGAACAACATGCTTCATGAATTTCTTGCGAAAGAAGGTTTCTGCCAGTCACTTTCTGACCATTGTGTGTACTCAAAGCATGACGGAAAATCAATTGTAATTGTAATTATCTGGGTTGATGACATTATCGTTGCTTCGAATGATAATGTGATGATATTAGATATAAAAGATTCCCTTAAGAAAACATTTCAGATGAAAGACCTAGGTAGGATTGCTCATTTCTTAGGTATTGATTTTGAATTCTCTGATGGTTGTATTAGCATGAATCAAAGTAGATGTATTGAGAAGATGTTAAGGAGATTTGATATGATCGATTGCAAGGTCAAATCAATCCCATGTGACTTAAGTGTAACTAACATTAAAGATGATGACTCTAATTATCTAGAAGATGGTAGAATCTATAAAGAAATTGTAGGTAGTTTGATTTATTTGATGTCTTGTACCAGACCAGATTTATGTTACACTGTATCAATGTTATCACAATTTTTGCAGAAACCTACCTATGCTCATCTCAATATTGCTAAACATGTTCTTAGGTACTTGAAAGGAACAATGCATTATTGCTTAAACTTTCGTAAATCTAAGAATATTGATTTGTATGGATTTTCTGATTCTGATTGGGCATCGTCGGAGGATAGAAAAAGCATTTCAGGTTATTGCTTCAAATTAAATTCTGAAAGTGCATTAATTTCCTGGAAAAGCAAGAAGCAGCCAACCATTGCTCTCTTCTCCTGCGAAGCCGAATATGTTGCTATTACTGTTGCTATCCAAGAAGTAAAGTTTCTATCCCAATTGCTTGAAGATATGTCTATTAATGTTAAAACTCCTATCGAACTTCTAGTTGACAACCAGGGTGTTATTTCTCTTGCAAAGAACCCTGTGCATCATCAGCGATGCAAGCACATAGATATCAAATATCACTTTATTCGATCTGAAATTAAGGATGGAAATGTTACTTTGAATTATGTTCCTTCAGAACATAACTTGGCAGATATTTTCACTAAACCGATCACAAGATCTAAACTGTTTAAATTTAAAGAATCAATTGGATTCTAATAATCTTAATCTTAAGAAATTTATGTTTAAGGGGGTGTGTTGATATAAACTATAAATTACTTTATATTATATTCATTTCTATATTATTCTTATATATGTACATATGTCACACACCTAGTTCTTCTTTTGTTTATGTTACTTCAAATGGAATATATATATATTATTTAATTGTGTTATATCATTAATAATATTCATTAATGCTCACAAGGTATTATTGATATAAGTTATCACTCTTAATAAAAAATGATAACCAGCGTCCTTCAGGCGTCAGTGTAGCTGTAACTCTTGAGAGTAAGTTGTGCGGAATAAATCTTCTTGTGAACGATCTTGTTTACTTCTCCGTCTCATTGATATATAGTATTACGCAGTATGGCCACTCAAACATCAACACTAGCTAAAAAATAAATATAGTTAGACCTATACCAGCCCGTATTACCTAGGCGATAAAATTCATGTCTTATATTTATAAACCAATAAATTTATTTTTTAGTAGGTAGCAATACAAAAAAACCTTTGATCCCATTAGTTTTAAGATTTGTTTTGACTTTTGAACCAGAGGAAAATGGCGGGAATGAACATTGAGGCAAATGCCTTACGATGATGATATCATAGACCAGAGACGTTGAAGGTCGAGCGATATCAAATAATTAATCAAGTTAGTGCCTTATATAATATCAGGCACCCTTTATAATTTATATATCAATTAAGTCTCACTAAAATTGTAACATTTACTTTAACCGCGAAGTAAAGTTAGAGTGTCATGAACATGTTCCAACTCTAGCGTCATTGTTCGAGTGATTGCGCATGCGCAGTGTTCAAAAATAAAATCGTAAAATAACTGAACGCCACTCGCTGAGTCGTAGAATCCGGTTACGAAAATAGCATGCATTGTTTTAACTAACCTGTTCTTTGCATCCCCATTGTGAGTTTGGGCTACTCCCTAAATATTAGTACCTACTGTGCATTTGTACTATTCTGATAAGAACGTGGCACGGTGGCGTTTAATACAGAATAATATTAATATCACCGACATAATGCGGTTACGAAAATAGCATGCATTGTTTTAACTAACCTGTTCTTTGCATCCCCATTGTGAGTTTGGACTACTCCCTAAATATTAATACCTACTGTGCATTTGTACTATTCTGATAAGAACGTGGCACGGTGGCGTTTAATAAAGAATAATATTAATATAACCGACATAATGTATATTATGCACCGCAGCAGGTTTGCAGGGAGAAGTGGGGTGCTCGTCGGTGAAGGCAAGGGCATGAATGTTAGGTTTGGAACAACAGTATCTAAAAGCTGAGCGGCGCACTACAATACGGCGCACCACTGTACTTTCTAGTTTCTATTAATGACTTCAATGTGAAAAACTGTTATGTAGTGTGTTGTATCCGCTAGTTTGTTGTTCTGCACACTTCATGATTGTTTAATGACCTGGCAGGGGGGTTAGGGGGGGCGGCACGCCCCCCGATACATTTACCTAACGGCTAACTGATAAGTTTTTATTTACACCTCGGACTGAAAGTTTACAATAGTTATCCCATAAAATTACAGTTTTCTATGATGAATTTTATTTTCTATTTCAAATTAAACATCTCAATCGAATAATTAAACTGTGTAGTATAAACATTGGATTCAGGTACCGTCAGGCGTCAGACATGAATTTGATACAACAATTAGGTACCTATCAAATTCACTCCATTTATCATTAATCTGTATTAAAATTACCTATCTAATAGAATGTACAGTGGTGCGCCGTAATCTGGTGCGCCGTACTGGTGTGCGCCGCTCAGCTTTTAGATACGTATCGTTTGGAAGGTTCTTGAACCACGTTAAGTAGTGTGGCAGTAAAGTCGTCAGTTTGATGAGACAATGGACATTTACTAGGTCGCCACTTCTAAGTCCTTTTAAAATAGATATTTGGCTACTTCGTGTTATTAAAGAATTTACAGTTGAAAATATACCTAAATAAGGCTAAATTTCATGTCTGACTCTGATGCACGTGCATCTCTGATCCCTTATAACTTTTTAATTAGTCATTTTTGATTTAACAGTTACCTAGAAGGCTAGAGGCTAGGTACCTTAACCTACCTTAATTACAGTTTCTCAACTTATTTTAATTATCAAAAGACTCCCACTCGGCACTCACCCAAGTAAAATGATACGTATCTAAAAGCTGAGTGGCGCACCACAGTACGGCGCACCACTGTACATTCTATTTGAATACATATTAATGATAAACAGAGTGAATTTGATAGGTAATTGTCGTATCAAACCAAGTAAAATAGTATGTCTCATAAACTCGCCATTTGTCTCTCCAAAATTCAACGAATTCTCTCCAAAATGCTCAAATTTTCATAAATTCTCTCCAAAATAACATTGTAGCATAGGAGAAAAATAGATAAAACTCGCCATTTGCAATTGAAGGGCTCAAAATAACTGTCATAAACTCGCCATTAAAATGGCGAGTTTGGACATGCTTTATTACTTGGGTATCAAATTTATGTCTGACGCCTGACGGTACCTGAATCCAATGTTTATACTACACAGTTTAATTCTTTGAGATGTTTAATTTGGAATAGAAAATAAAATTTATCATAGAAAACTTCAATTTTAATTTTTTTGGGTAACTATTGTAAACTTTCAGTCTGAGGTGTAAATAAAAACTTATCAGTTAACCGTTAGGTAGATGTATCGGGGGGCGTGCTGCCTCCCGAACCCTCTTGCCAGCCAGATTGCATTCTTTGTGAATTTTTTTCGAAAGTCGCGGTCTTCTAAAAGACATTTATAATAGAGTTTCAAAACTTTGCGGCTCATCAAATGTGAATTTTCACTTGATCAAATATTCCCGGTCTGTTAATAAGTAACTAAATCTAGGTAGTAATTGCTGCTTCCACCACGGCTCGCTTTATATCCCATTGCTTGTAGTTTTTATCCCACAGCTCACATTTTTTATTCCACGACTTGCATTTTTTATCCCACGGCTCGCATTTTTATCCCATGGCTCTCATTTTTATCCATGGCTCGTATTTTTTATCCCACGGCTCGCGATTTTTATCATACGGCTCAGATATGATATCCCCTCGGCTCTCCAAATAACCTGTTGGTGAAATGGCGGCTCTTAGACAACAACTAATGCAATCTGGCCTGCCAGGTCATTAAACAATCATGAAGTGTGCAGAACAACAAACTACAAAACAGATTTTCACATCAAGATCATTAATAGAAAGTACAGTGGTGCGCCGTAATGTGGTGCGCCGCTCAGCTTTTAGATACTGTTGAGTAAAATAGTATGACTAATAAACTCTCCATTTGTCCCAGACTGTATTTGGTGGTAAGGTTAATTCCAATGATATGTCGGCAGATATTCAATTTCTCTAATAAAAAAATCCTTCAATGTTAGAAGATATTTAGCTATTAATTCCTATATTAACATTAATTTTTGGAGGAAAAACTGGAAAATCAAAAATGTTGGTGGACTAAACAAATTGATGAAAAATGTTGGCACCATTTCTCAGATTTTTGAAAAAGTCAAAAGAGTTCAGTGCACTGTGCACCAAATACAAACTGGCATTTGTCTCTCCATCTCTCTTCAAAGATTACCAAATTTCTCTCAAATTATCATAAATTCTCTACAAAATTTGAAAATAACATTGTAGGGTCACCAGACTGCAGGAAGTGTTCTTTAAGAAATCCTCCATTTTGGCTTCTATTCTCAGTAAAATAGATGTAAGACAGTAAATCCTGTAAATGTAGGAGGAAATTAAGTATTGTTTGCACAGAAAATGTTAAAAAATGTCCCATATTCTGCAGACTGGCCTGTCTGTATGTGGTGCACAAAATTCCACTGACTTTTTCTTAACCCTAATGAGTTTGACTGTCAAAAACAACGGGAGAGTTTGACTATGTGCTAAAAAAACTGTCTTAATTATAAATCTACGGTACTGTGTTTTTTACAAGTTCTTAGTATATGTATTAAGATAATGTGTACCAAATTTCAAGTAAAAATATTGAATATATAAGGAGAAATAAATACATAAGCATATAAGACATTGGCAACTGAGAGAGCAGAACTGTGATTGGATGGAGTGTGAACCAATCACAGCTCGTGCATTTGTCTCTACTACACAAAAAAGTGGGAAAATGCTTGCGTATTGGCTAACCGAACTGTATTTTTACGTTGTCACACGTCACTTAAGTACAATTAATTCCATAATTTATGCTGATTTACACCGATTTGTAAAAAAAATACTTTTGAATACAAAAATATATTTGTTATTCATGTAGGAACAAAGTCAAGAAAGGGCCAGTAAATTTAAAAGAATGACATGAAAGATATAAAGTAATTGAGAAAATGTGTGCCTCGAAAACACACGTCAAACTCATTAGGGTTAAAGCTATAAAAATCCACCATAAATTTCCAATAATTTTGCTGATCTACCAATATTTTCTCACTTTATCAACCGAAAATTAATGGAAACATTAGAATAAATAGCTGAAAATCCACCGACTTTGCTGGAATATTATTTTCAAAGGTGAAAAATTACACCGACATGTCGGTTGGAATTTACCATGAAATACAGACTGGCTGAGACTAGTAGGGTCACGCTGACACAGGTAAATGGCGGCTATTTAATTTTTTATTGCGGACCTCTCAAGAAAGTCACTAAAACATTTTGAAACTAAATAAAATTAAAATTTTGCTTACCTACCATATGCTATAATTCATTAATTTAAGTTTATAACGAGCGCACTGAATGCTATAATTCATTATTTAAGTTTTTAACGAGTGTTTAAAAGCTAGCTACAATGTTTCTGTTCTGACAAGGCCGCAGTTAGTTAGTGTGCCGCAATTTACCTACTTGACCCTTGCATAGGAGAAAATTAGATAATTCTCACCATTTGCATTTTTGCAATTGAAGGGCTCAAAATAACGGTCACAAACTTGTTATTAAAATGGCGAGTTTGGACATGCTTTATTACCTAGCCACTCACCATTTTAATAGAGAGGTTGGAAAAGTTATTTTGACTGCGCCAGTCTGCAGAATATGGGATATTTTTAACATTTTCTGTGTGAACAATCCTTAATTTCCATCTAAATTTACATGTATTTTACTGAGAGCAGAAGCTAAAATGGAAAATTTCTTAGAGAACAGATTACCTGATCCTGCAGTCTGATAAAGTTTGCTGCATTATGTGTCTTGTCCTGCAGAAATTTTAATTTGAAAGACAGTTCCCAGACTGTAGAATATAGAACATTTTTCCAAGACTGAGTTTAAGACTCTGTGATAAATCTGACTGAACCCAATTTTAGAAATTGGAGATATCTGCGGGAGATCATTAATTAATTCCTATGTTACCATTAATTTAGCTGCGGGAGATTTTGAATTAATCAAATTAAAATCTCTGCGGGAGCCATGTTTCATAGTATGGACAAAGTCACCAGTAAACAGGTGACTTTTCCATGTTTAAAATATGGACAAAGTTGCCATTATATTGGTGACTTTTGATAGGTGAAATAAGTTGAAAAACATGTATATAACAAGTAAATCACTCATAAAATACCTAGTTTAAGAGTATGTACCAAGTCGCTGTTTAATTGTCGACTTAAAAATTTGTGAAAATAAGTATCTTTCCCATATATAGACGACTAATGAGCACTTTAATTAGATTTAAGTTTGAACAACATTTTGCTGAGATCAGTCATCAGTGTAACAGTGTTGTTAGCGCGTTCATAGTGAAAAAAATTTCAAATAATTGTATCATGAACGGCAGAACGCATCTTTGTTGAAATGTAAACAAAGCTGCCATTTTGTTCTGATATGGCGCAGTGTATATCAGTTTTCTGTGTTCATGATGCAACAAAGTTGTGTTCATGATACGATTATTGCATGATTGCAATTTTTTGTTATGGATGATGTTGCCAGTTTAATTCAATGCTCTCTGATTAATTATCGAAAAAAAAATGAATAACTATGAGAAAAAGTCTATGGAGTTTACTATCAACAATGGTCTATATTATAGACCATTGAATATTCAAAGATATCTGCTTTAGTTCTCCTTAAAAATTTATTGGTAGATGACAGTTAATACATAATTACATATAATACTGGTTTGTATCTTTTATGTATGTTTGTAATATAGCCTATGACATCACAGTATGCCTCTCTGTGATTGGCTGGTATCAGATGTATGCCTCTCTCTGATTGGCTGATACGCTCTCAATTATTTACCTATATATATATATATTGAGGTATGTTTACTTTTGATAATTAGGTATAATAATATAGGTATTGACGACTGTCGACTTTCAAAATTGCAATTAAATTTTGGCGACTGCATTACTAATTTTTGTTGACTCATTTTTGAAAAAAAGATATATTGGCGACTTGATGAAACTTCTCTGAAACTAGGATGAAATAGTCTCAAGAGATGCACATGCATCGGTCATGCAGCATGAGGATATTTTCCAGTGTAAAGTCTTCACTAGGATGTCAAATTTCTTCTTTGAAGTATCTTAAATGTGGCGACCTACCAGACTGCATGAACTGGTAAAGTGTTCTCCAAGAAATCCTCTATTTTGGCTTCTGTTCTCAGTAAAATACATGTAAATATAGGAGGAAATCAAGGATTGTTCGCACAGAAAATGTTAGAAATGTCCCATATTCTACTAAACTGGCGACTTTCCTGCCACACTTTGAAACATGGTGACTTTTGAGAGGTAAAATAAGTTGAGAAACCTTCTAATAACCAGTAAATCACTATTAAATAGTTTCAAGAGATACCCATGCATCAGACAAGAAATATAGAGATGTTTGCAAGTGCAAAATCCTCCTTTAAAGTATCTTAAATGTGGTGACCCTTGCCATGTTACAGAGTATGTCTGGCTTAAATTTTATAAGGTCAAAACTCAGATATGACTGATATGTCTAATTGGCTTAAAATTTTGAATTAATTCATATGTTCCCATGGTAATTTTGGCTTGAAATCTTTGAAAACTGAGCCAAATTGGCTTGGCCCAGAATTGTAGTGAAATTTTGGTTCAATAATTGGTTTACAATTTTCCAGCCTCTGAAACATGGGTGACCTGGATCCATTTTCTCACTAAACTGGCGAGTTTCCTGCCACAGTTTGAAACATGGTGCGGGAGAAGAGATGCATCATGCAGAGTGGATAGTTGCTCTCAGACTCTCGGTAGTTAGGCTAGTAGCAGATTCAGAATATCCTGCAGGCTGCAGCTAAATTAATGGTTACATTACTTCATACCTATGAATTAATTCATAAATCTCCCGGAGCTTAATTAATGGTTACAGATGTTTCAAAGTGTTGCAGGAAAGTCACCAGTTTAGTATGAAAAGTAATCCAGGTTGCCACATTTAAGATACTTTAAAGAAGAAATTTTAACTTCCTACTGCCAGGGTGGAAAAATAACTCTCTTCTGATTGACTAGTAACACAGAGATTCAAAATCAACTATGTGAGAACTCTGCAGAAACTACACATTATTTCTTTTAACCTTGTATAAATCAGTTACATACTTCATAATATTTGAAAAAATTGAACTCTGCATTCTGTACATCAGTGGTCGGCCACCCCCGGGTCCGCGAGATAATTGGTACCGGGCCGCGGAAAAATATTCAACAATTAATTAATAAATATAAGTGTTACCTCACATAAATAGAAAATACATGCAAGTTGGTAGACAAGTTCAAATTTTCTTAGACAAATACCTATAAAATGATTATATAATGTAAAGAATCAGAGGTGTTTTAATGAAGATATTTAGTGTCTTATCTGTGGACCCATTCAAAAAAGTACCAATGTACGATACCCTTTGAGACATGTTCAAATTAAGTTTAGACGCGTTAAACCTGACTACTATTATCTTATTACTATTTTTTCATACTTGAGTATTATTATATCTATTTTAGTATTTGGAAAGTCTGTACAATCTGCACCCCAATGATTACACTCTTGTACAATCTGCACCTCAATGATTTCACTCCTGTACAATCTGCACCTCAATGATTTCACTCCTGTGCAATCTGCACCTCAATGATTTCACTCCTGTACAATCTGCACATCAATGATTTCACTCCTGTACAATCTGCACATCAATGATTTCACTCCTGTACAATCTTCACATCAATGATTTCACTCCTGTACAATCTGCACCTCAATGATTTCACTCCTGTACAATCTGCACCTCAATGATTTCACTCCTGTACAATCTGCACCTCAATGATTTCACTCCTGTACAATCTGCACCTCAATGATTTCACTCCTGTACAATCTGCACATCAATGATTTCACTCCTGTACAATCCGCACCTTTACGATAGGGATGGGACGATACCAAAATTTTCACCAATACCTATACCTTGATTTTCACCAATAGCTACCTAGATTTTCACTGATACTTTGATCATTTAAATTAGGTTAATAATTTTGGAAATTTGGATAACTTATATGAAATCATTGTTACATCAATTTAAATTAACAATTTTCATTGTAATAGATAAATAATAGATTATATTAACATTTTTTAAATACTAGTGGTATCGACAAATTATCGGCACTATATTGCCTATACTGATGCCAGAAAAATTGCTGATACTTCCGATACCGAGTACCGATACTTCGTCCCATCCCTACTCTATGACCGTGTGTGAATAGTTAATCACATAAAAAATGAAGGATTGTACTGTAATAAATTTATTGTGAGGAGCCTAGTGACGAATATGACTCCCGTCACATGTTAAAAAAAATCAGGATATTTTCAAATTTATTTAAATTAATTGATATATTTGCTATTTATTACCAAATAAACACAATAGAAGTATTATAAGATTTAAACTTCATAGAAATTAATTCCTGTCATAAAGGGTTAACAAAAAAGGGAAAGGATTAAGGGTATGTACATACTACAACCCCTCCAATTATACTTTGGATGTACAATCACAACCGTCAAACAAAGTCTCCTGGCACATACACAAAAAGGCAGTATCAAAGATCACAACCAAAATCTTCACAATAAAATAATCTAGACCTTAGACCTAACCAATTCTACAACTGTAATCCACTAATCAACAGACAGAAACAAACACATCATAGAAGAAGCACTCCTAATTTAATCTCTAAAACCTACCATCAATAACCAATGTGAAGTAGAGGTCCAGATACTCCAAATATTTTAGTTCTTCATTATCATTACTAATCATTATAATTTAATTGTTCTTCTGTTCTTTATACATTTCAAATCCTCAATTAATGTTCTAAATTTACATAAAAATATATTCACCTTCAGAACAATACCAATGTTAAGTTAAAAATCATATTAGTTTAGATTTTTCACTGTAAAATCAATTATTGATTTTTCTTTTGTCACTATAAACTCTCTATATGTGGCACATCATATTTAAATAACCATCAAGCATCTAATAATCCTCCTTATTAAAATGAACAAAAGATTCACTTCTCTTACTTTACCTAGCTAGGGCCTAACTATATTACCTTCATTCCATTCATTGAATGTTTTTTTCATTATTTATCCCATCACTTTGTAATTTAAGACATAGCTAGTTTTATTACAGTCCCATTTTGAAATATCAAACTAATTTTGTTTTCCCTTACTAGTAATCCTTTCCCTTACTTGTTAAGTTATACATCATTGCTCCTTTTTCACTTTAAATTAGCTTAGGTTCATTAAGTCTAATCATTTCTTTTCCATCAGTCTACGCATTTCTATTCTATATTCTGTTCTTTTTAATTCCAGACTGTCTGTACATATTCGGTCTGCATCACCTGAAGATGATAAAGTTATTTATCAAAACGTGAAAATTTTTATAATGTGAAGTGTTTCCATATAATTATTAGATGGTGATTAGAAAATTAATTTCCTTTTGGCTTTCAAAGTGCATATAGAAAATAACTTCCAAGAAAACCTACTAATAACATTAGGAAAACTTTAAAAACAATGTAGAAAATTATCTAAACTAAGACTGATCTTCTCTTCAATGAAACAAGCTCAACAATTAATTTGTTTCCTACTTATACTAGTACAGGGATGTCCAACCCGCGTGCCGCATTGTGGCCCGCCTAATATTTATGTGCGGCCAACTACTCATTCTCATTTAAATTTATTATTCTTGTAATTTTTTTTTATTGCACCTTATACCGTGTTAAACAAACAACATGCAGTGTAATTTATAACTTATTTATACTGTGTGACAGTGTACATGCGTTTCTGATATTCATTGCCCTACAATGTGCAAGGAGTTTGGCAATTTTTCAATTAATATTCATTAATTTATGAAATACACCATGCTACCATTTAAAATTTGTTTCAATCCAATTTATTTGTTAATAAAGGAGTTAAGTATTAACTGTTGTTACTAAGCCCCTAATAAATCAATTATAATTTTTATGAAAATGGTTCATTTTTACAGAAGTTTGAGTATCTAACTAATTTATCTCATCCTTGAATATAATGTCTTCTACTAGTCAGAAGCATCGCAACTTTGTTGCCGAGCCTATGGGCGATAAACCAGTCACTGATCTGGCTGGTGTAGGCTCAGTCATTGGAGAGAGGTTCAAGGCACAAGGATTCACAGAGGTGAGGTTCTTTATTAGACATTTGGATAATACCTTTTTGTAAGCAATCATTTTCCTTAAATCAATTGTAAAATTGACATTTCTAGGATTTCATTGTTAAATATATATTTGAAATATTTAGTTTTATAATCAATTATTTAATGTATGATATATTAAGCTCTAATGTTAGTAACACACAGCATACTTTTGGATTATCTGGTAAATAAATTGGATATTTGTTTAAAGGTTATGGTTGTCAAATGAAATAATTAAATTAAAGGTCCTCCATTACTTTTGCTTACTAGATTTGAAATAAGTTGAATTTACAACTTTTTGCCAATAGTTTGATATTTAGAGCTACTACAGCCTCTCATGCTACCAGTAAAGACATGCATTGCAGCTAATATTTCATTGCTTCAATTTGTAGAGTAGTTCAGATCTTATTTTGGTGAGATATTCACAGACATAATATTTCGTGACTTTTTAGTTAAACATCGAGCTACCTAATATTTTGAGGAGAGAGCTATCTTTCAAAATGTTAAAATTAACAGTTAATTTCAACTACCCAAACTAAATTTCCAGTTTAAAATGAAGCTTATCTTTTGTACAAAGATTTTGATTTTAGCATTTATGCTCAATTTGATAGATATGATAAGATATCCATAATATTTTTCTTAACAATGCTGATCATTTTCAGGCTTATGTTGTCCTTGGGCAGTTCCTCATTCTCAAGAAGAATAAAGAGCTATTTGTGGAGTGGATGAAAGAGACAGCTGGCAGCAACATAAAGCACGCTTCCGACTGTCATCAGTGCCTCAGCGATTGGTGCGAGGAGTTCTTGTAAACTATTTGCGCTGCTTGTAACATCATTTTAAGTCTTTATCATTTTTTACTGAAATTTTCCAACTACTAACAAGGTAAACTATTTTATTATTCCATGTTCACTATTTTAAATATCCAAATAGAAAAAATAATTTTAAAAGAATAAGTTATCATTCATGGACAATTATCAAATATATTAACTATAGTTTGCTGAATGATGAGCTAACCCTCCCTACTTATCAAATATATAGCTATATGCATTATTTTGCCTTATTATCTTCACCTGCTGTAAATCACTATAGTTTTCAATGTTTTAAAATCATTTCTTAGAACTAAATAGGATAGTGTCTTACTGTGATGTGTTAGATATATATCAATAAATCTATTTCTGGTACAAACTAAACTGTTTCTCAATCCATTTATGGTGAATGAATAATGCCATTTTTTCAAAAGTGCTCCACTTACATGGAGTGAAGATCTTTAATTCTTTATACATTACAGCGCATAGAATGTACTTTAAAAGAGATGATGATAATTAGCTAAATATCGTAAATATGTATTAAATTTTTAAATGATATATTTTGCTCAGTTAATGGCCATGCAATGTAAGGTGACGTATTTCAGAGTGATGAAGGGATTCAATATACATTATATTACGCTCTGCACCTGTAATTATTGTTCTTCAAATATAATTTTTATTGAAATTATGTTTGGACGTTAGCGATATGGCCTTTCATCAAAAAAACAGACTTTGAGTTTTAAGCCTAATAAATTAATTGATTAATGATTTGATGGTCACTGTGCAATAAAGGTGCGAAACACCAATAGTCCAATATGAGGCTGAAGAAATAGACAGTATAATTTTGTTGTGATTTGTCCCCAGGGGCTCTATCCTGAAACAGTCTGTGGTGAATGAAAAAGAATAGGGGTGACGTCCCATAGCCCCGAACTGTTGTAATTTGAATTATTGATTCATTTTTTTTAATGCTACTTGCAGTTTTAAAGGATAGCGCTAGGGTTATGCTCTACAACTATTAGGTATTATATTATTGTGTTGGATAGGCTCGTAGTCTTCATTTACTATCATCTCTTCATTTTCCTCTTCCATCCATTCTTGTGTCCCTTTTCGTCACATTCCTTGGTAAGTGACTGTATTCCCGGAGTAGCTTTTCTGCATCCACGAACATTGTCACTGACTGTGGTTAGTGAATTTGTTCATGGAACCACTTTTCTTTCAGACTGCTTCTTCCAGTCCCTTGTATTTAATTTCCTTTTGACGTCGGCGATATGGTATTTGGTTCCGAAGCAGACGTTGAACCACTACTAAATTTTTTTATTTTTTTCGATTAGATTTTTAATGAACAAACGTGAGCGCTTGTCAGATCAGGATTTTTACCTTTTTTTTCTCTTTCAATGGTAAATAGGACTATTTTTCCTACCGTGTTAGAAATGCATGCATTTAAATGTTGCATCACGAACATTCAAAACATAAGTAGCTACATCCTTGGTTCTTTGTACTGAAAATTTGTAACTTGGAATGCTATAACTGTTATATTTTAAAAGCATAAAAAAAATTAAGTATGTTATCAAATTTCACGTGTTTTACAGTAAAAATCGGATCATAAATCATTGTTATAACAAATAGGTGAAAGGGATTAAAAGCTATATGCTATACAACATTAAATTTATTCAGCTTTAATTTGGTAATCAATCTACTATATCTATCCTTTTTGAGGAATCCAATTTTTCTCAGAGGACCCCAATAGCCCCAAACTGTTGTAGTTTGAAATCAAGTTTGAACTACACATAATATTTTCATTTTTTAACGTTACTTGCAATTTTATTATGCTCTTCAATTACGAGGTGTTAGACCTTCTCATATGCTTCATTTACTATCGCCTCTTTATTTTAACTCTTTAATCCGTGAGTGCAGTTAGCCAGTTACTGGTGCTTGTGTCCCTTTTTCTCACATCCCTTGTTAAGTGACTACATTCATAGAGTTGTGTTTATCGCATCCATGAGCATTGTCACCGACTGGTGGTAGGTGACTTGGTTCGTGGAGTCTCATTCCTCTCTGACAAAGCTTACGAGTGCTGAAAAACTAAATTGTCAATGCAGTTACTTTCCATGGAATATGATGAAACGTAACGCATGCAACGGTGGCTGCCCTCACGGATGGAGGAGGAAAATAAAGACACAAAAAGTCCTAAGACCTAGTGGGTGAGCAAAACCCTAACTCTAGCATCTTAAATTTAAAGTAGCGTTGAAAAATAACATGATAAAAATAGAAAGACTATCCAAATTACAACAATCAGAGCCCACGTGCGATACAAAGTGCTGGTGCATCCATAGACTCGTTGAGGGGACTGATGCACATCAGATCAACTAAACAAGTGAGTAGAAGTTTGCGAATTTGCCGTCAGCATCCAGCCTGTTTGTGAAGATGTTGTAGGTGGTGGGATAGTCGTGAAAAGAAAACAAGACGTGAAGGAGTTCTCATGTCCATATGGTCTTTGATTGAGAGTACTATTGATAAGGACTCTTACTATTGGTGTCTTATGGTTAGGGTTGTGACAATATGCAGTGTATGCACATAAATATTTAGTGTAGATTTCCATGGATTTCTCGAAATAAGGTTGTTACTAAGAAGCCCATATATTTTGAATATTTTTTTATTATATTTAAAAACTAAGTGGTAGAATAAAGAATGGTAATTAATATCTTTTAATTGAAAATAATTTCAATATATTGAAACACTTCTTCTTACAAAGCTGCTTTCAAGTACATTTATCAAGTCTTGAATATGAAGAACACAGTACAGAGAATATATAGTATCCCAGAGCTATAGGGGGGATATTACGCGTGTCCCGGTAGGCTGTGACGTCACATGTCAACAATGGTGCGTACGTTTGTACGTACAGTACAAACACAAAAGATGGCTGCAACACACCCAACTTTTGTTAAATAACGTTTTCGGTGATATTTTTTTTAATTCCACATTACCGCATGCTATTATCCAATCTTTATAGTCATACGGACGAAAATTTAAAAAATGACTGTTGATGAAATTGCTACTGGTCTTTTTACACCCAAAATAGCAACAAATTTTTAAACTTGAAGAAGATGATTTATTCAAGATAATTAGATCATTAGTCAGATCGGTCGCGTTGGCCGCCATCTTAATTCTCTATTCCACGTGACCCACAGCAATTCTGTTTACTATGACGTGACCTCTTGTTTACATACATGACGTCACAGCCTACCGAGAATAAATTTGAATAATACATGTAACTGGGGTACTATACTATTCTATGTACTGTGTGAAGAATCTAGTATACAGGTAATTATAGCTCGTATAGCGGACGATCTTTAAACGGACACCCCTTAAAAAAGACAAAAATTATCCGTTCTTCTGGCCATGCAACTACTACAACAACCTCTTTAAATTATATAGTTTAACCAATATTCTATTCTATTTACCAATTATCTTCGTACTTTTATTATATTCAAAGTATTACAATTTACAATCAACACTTATATTGTTTTTAAGATTTTCAGTATTTTGATTTTGTTACTCATTTTCTTTGATTAGAGAAGTTCTATAAAATTAAAAAGAGGTGTAACTACCCTATATTTTCACTTAATTTAGTTACTAATATCTTTGTTTCATTTTACTTACCTTATTATTTCGTTCCTACGTACATTTATATGAGTAAGTTATATAAATATTACTGGTAAACAATCTGAGATTGTTTACCCTCATTAGAGTTTCTTTGAAATGCAGCTTAAGAAGATTTAAAAAGTTTAAATCCCCAATTAAACTAATAATGTCACGTTTTAGCGGACGCGATAAAACGGACACTTTTTCCGGTACAAAATTTACGAGTTTTACCTGTACTTTAAGCGGCTGTCGCTTAATGTACTATAAAATATGATAAAAAAGGGTGTTATTTTTTAACTTAACTTATATAGATATTTATGTAGCTACATGCAAACTAATACACATAGCATAATTAATATTCGTTTATTAAACTGAAAGCAATATAAAAATAAATTATTTCATTTCCTGATTCACACCTTTTTTAAATTGTTTACTCAAAGAAAATGTGGCGGAAAAGGGTAACAAAATCAAAATACTGAAAATCTAAAAATAAATATACTAAGTGTTGATTGTAAATTGTAATACCTCAATGTTTACTGGATAGTTGGTAGACGGATAAAATATTTGTTAAATCATATAATTTGAAGAGTTCGTTGTAGCGAGCTGCAGTCCATTAGAACGGACAATTTTTGTCCTTTGTAGGAGGCTTTACCTGTATACTGTCCGTTGTACGTGCTTTACCTTTATATATAAAGTATAAATGAGTATAAATACAGGGTGGGGCGTAAGTTTGGAAGCAAATGAAAGTGCATATTATAATCCAACGAAAAATATATTTAATAATTTACAGTTATGTATTATTACATAAGGGTTTTAAGAATTCAAAAATCATAAATTTATTCAAAATGTCCCCCCTTGTTTTTAATAACAGCCTCAAATCTCCTCCGAACTCCTCCTACTGCGGCACGCAACTGTTCTTGTGAATTTTACCGAAAAGTCCATAGGATTAACATCTGGGGAGCAGGGAGGCCACATTTCTTTGGACCAAAACCGTGGAAGATGGTCATGGCACCAGTTTTGAGTGACATTTGCAGTATGTGAAGTTGCGCCGTCTTGCTGAAATGTCCATAGAGTGTCATTACCGAAGTGATCCTTAGCTGACTCCAATATTGGCGTCAAAATATTCTCAATATAACATTTAGCATTGATTTTGGCGCCTTGTTCCACAAAAAATAAAGGAGATCTCCAAGTTTCTGAAACGGCGGCCCAGACCATTACTGAAGCAGGTTTCATGGTTCTGTGGACAGTTTTTTGGTTGTATGGGATGTCTTTTGCACTTTTACCAATTATTTTGTCATTCCTCCGGTTGTGAGCCATTTCCACTGTGAAAATTTTTTCATCAGACCAAACAATTTCACCAGCCGTGCCAGACTTCAATTCTCTCAGAAGTGCTTTGCTTCTCTCCAATCTCTTTTTCTTTACAGCTTCTGACGGAGTCTGTCTCTTTTGGAGGGTGAAAGAGGACATCTTTAGGTCTTCTTTGACAACTCTTCTCATTGTTCTGGGACTCACATTAGCTGTTTTGGCTAACAATCGTATTGACCTTTTCGGGTTCCTCCTGATCTTCTCTCGGGCACATTTTATCAGTTGTTTGGTGCGTTGTGAGCGTGGTCTACCACTTCTTGGACGATCAGTCAAGTCTCTTCTCTCATTAAAACGCTTCACACTCTTCCAAACAGTCGATCTCGCTATTGAGAGAGTCTTTGAAATGACGGAATCTGACTTCCCGGCACGGTGTAGAGCAATAATGGCTTCTCTTTTGTCTGACATTTTTGAATTGACTAAATTTTTGTAAAAAAATAACACTGCACGTCATAATGTAGTGTTTCTACTATAGTTCAAACCCTATCACCTACTTAAGAACTTATTTTTAAGAATTATATTAATGTTTGAAAAATTGCTTCCAAACTTACGCCCCACCCTGTAGTAATACTAGTTTAGAAAATAGGAAAATCAGTTGATAAGTGAATTAAATTTTATTATTACCTTCGCAAATTTGCATGAGGTTATATTTTATCCGGGATTTATTTATCATTTTGTTATTCGCCTAACTGAAAAAGTGTTCAACTAAAATGCCTGAAATTTGGTGAGACGAATGGTCAATGTCAATGTCCAGTGACCTTCTTGTAGAATTTTGGGAGCGACCCGGTCAAAGGTCATTGTTATTCATATATCTCAAAAAGTATCGAACCATATTGCATGAAACTTGGTGAGACGATTGGTCAATATACAAGAACCATTTTGGGAGAGAACGGGTCAAAGCGGGTGGCGAAGGTATGCGCTCTACCGAGTGCACGTAATCTAGTTACTGTATATTCTTGTACTCATAAAATATCCCCTCTACATCATATGAAACTAGAGGTGCGTATAGAAGACTCGCCATATTTGATGGGCCAAGTTATTTCAAGATTTCATGTAGATTGACTTGTGCAGATTATCCTGTCAGAATTGAATTTATGTCTCTGATGATTGAATATCCTTCATTTTTGGATAATATGTACTGAATAGTGATTACTAATATAAGCTTTACGTAATATCTCTTATCATAAATATTCTTGAGAAAATTTCAAATTTTTTATCTTTGTGATCACTTTAGAAATTGACCTGCCTAGCGCCTCAATTTTCTCTATTGTTAATTGTATTACTGAGAGTGTTGAATCTATGAACACAAGACTTACTTTCATTATTTCTATGCTCTGTAGAAGTTATTGACATTCTCACTCTGATAAATATCTGGAATATTAAGAAGCAAAGTTCAACCAAGTTCCCCACCTCGATCATTATAACTTAGCCTATAATAATTTAAATTTCTTAAGTAGAATAAAAATCTAGCTCTTATTCAGTTGCCTGATACTATTCATTTATATATGTAGAAGTTTATCATTTGAATATCAAAAATCAACTTATTTTACTAATCATTTTCTATTTGCATATTATTTTTTCTAATGTGCATTTTCTATTTGCATATGCATTTTCTATTTGCATATGCATTTTCTATTTGCATATGCATTTTCTATTTGCATATGCATTTTCTATTTGCATATGCATTTTCTATTTGCATATGCATTTCAAGAATTGCATATGCATTTCAAGAATTGCATATGCATTTCAAGATTTGCATATGCATTTCAAGATTTGCATATGCATTTCAAGATTTGCATATGCATTTCAAGATTTGCATATGCGTTTTTTATATGCATATGCATTATTTCACCAATATGCAAGTTATGCAAAGTCACAACCCTACATATCATATATACACGAAGATTTAAAATGGATTGAGTATACCTTCCTAGTTAAAATTCAAAACATACGGTGTACAATCTTATACTTTGGATTGATTTTCCAGAAGCTGTTTGTAGTGAATGGAAGAGAAGAGGGGTGGCGTCATTTGGGCCCCGAAATGTTGTAATTTGTACTATGCATTGTCTTTTTCATTTTTTTACCTTATTTATAATTTTGTTAACGCTACTTGGAATTTTAGAGGAGAGCACAAGGGTTACGCTCTTCAACTACGAGGTCTTAGATTTTATGTTAGGTAGACTCGTAGGCTTCATTTACTATCACCTCTTCATTTTCCTCTTAGATTTTGTGTTAGGTAGACTCGTAGGCTTCATTTACTATCACCTCTTCATTTTCCTCTTCTATCCGTAAGTGCAGCCACCGATGCTTGTGTCCTTTTTCGTCACATTCCTTAGTAAGTGACTGCATTCACGGAGTAGCTTTTGTGCATCCATGAGCATTATCACCAGCGAAGTTAGATGACGTACTTAACTCATGAAGTCACTCTCCTTTCTGACTGCTTCTCCCAGTCCCTTGTACTTAATTTCCTTTCGATGTCAGCGATATGGCTTTTGGTTCCATAGCAGAGGTTAAATTCCTACAGAAATTAAATTCAAAAGAAATATTACTTAAATAAGTTTCAGTATTGGTCCCCATTACATTTTGTAATGCAATTCTTCATTAATATAGAATATGATACAAATTCAAATAGAATTTGAATGGAGGAACTGATGGAGAAAGGGTTAAGATGATGTACATCAAGTTTAGAGATACTAAAAGGTATCCACTAGATAATTCTAATGGTGAAAATGTAATACTTATAATTTCTATCTAACCATGAAAATAACAAGATATGGTTGAAGTAAGGGTTGAGATTTACTCTGAATTATCAATATGATTATAAAACTTGAGACACTCAGGTTTCTAATTTCTATCATGCTGTGATATAACAAAAAAATTAAAAAGCAAGTACGAATTATAACACGATTTTTTTAAAGGAGGCACAGTTAAGATTCAAACTTACAAAGTCATGAGAATTATGGAAACTCACCCAATTATCACTGAAGCTATTGAAAACTTAAGAGGTTTATTGATTAGTGATTACTTGTACTTATATATGGATTTTTTTTATATAATCAATAAGATATGAACGATTGATGAAATGGAAGATCTATGCTATCGATCGATTGCGCTTTGCCATCTATGGATCCATCATTAGAACAACCATCGATCGATGATCAGATCGGCTGATGGCGCATAACAAAAGTACTTGAGTGACGATCACCTAACATATACAATTATACGTGTGACTTTCTTTGAAATTCTAATCGAATATAAAATAAACTAAAGCGTATAGTATTTTTTATATAGCATCATATTAGTACTTCGTACTTTAATAACAATTATTTTAAAACTTTTAAATCATATAAAAAATAATATATACAATAAAAAATGTTATGCGATTTTCAGAGTAATATTAAATACAACATTGAAAAACAAACTCATTTTTCTCGAAGACTGAAGAGTATAACTTTAAAAGGATATGATTATGTTATTAGTTTCTATATTTATACTTTCCCTTAGTATAGGTATATAAGAAAAAGGTTCAATACACATATATTAATAGAAATTCGTACCAACTTCCATATCAATAAAAAACTTCAAGCTGTCAACTTGTGTTGTTTTAGGAATTTCTTATTTAACCAATATCTCGATATATATGCAATGTGTTTTTATTAATAATCTAGTATTTCTTCTAAAAAAACACTTTTAGTGTGTGTAATTTATTATTTCAATTTTGGCATTATTATTATTAATCTACGTATATATGTATAATTATTGTAAATACATTTTTTTGTATTGGTCGACAAAGCGAATTAGCTTGGTCGACATTATGACTCACTATCACATATTTCCGACCAGTTCCATTCGATGATTCGATTTGCATATAGGTGGGGTAACGATTTACCAACCATTGAAAAAAAATATTTTACTAAAATTTTCTTCACCTAATAAAGAAACCAATTTCTGGTAACACTCATTGTTAACTAATATTAACAATCAGAATTGCGGTCGGCAAACGATAACAGAGTAAAGCAGGCCATTCACGGTCAGTCAGTGCTTAAAGGTCCTCTTCAGGCTCCGGGAAAAAAATGAGTTTTCAACATAATAATATAGAACTAAGGTCTACGATCATTATTCTGCAATCCGCATACAATTCAGTTCAGTATATATCATATAATTTGTTTTTAAAGTTTTTTAATACTATGTGAGCAACAATTGAGCGAATTACTAATCTGATACTCAAGAAGTAGATTGTACACTCTTTGTTTTGATTACAAATTTGAATTTTATAAACAAACTATGCGTTTTCGGACTTTTTTTTAAATTATTTTAGATATTAATTGTTTCCTAAATTATATAAACGTTTCTATTTTAAGCTCATTCAATTTTATACCTTTACTCGAATGTTAAATGGATTTATTAAACCTAATACCTATAGTTGACAATCAAAACAAATGGTGTATATTCTTTTTCTTCAGGCTGAAAATTTCTTAAATTAGTAAGTTGGAAGTAAAATAGGTTTTGTAGAGTTTTGATTATAAAATCTTTAAAAGCATATAAAATTAAAAATATGCTACCAAATTTGATGCGGTTTGTAGCAAAATGATAAAAAACATTAGCCTCGTTGAATAAAGTAATACAAATATTTGCTTGGAGAGGACCTTTAAAAGGAATTCCTTCAGGCGCTGAACGAGGAAGTCCACTAACGATCAGTCTTTCCATCAGTGCATGTAGGTCACTGCACGATAGACTACCGTGGTGTTCAAGATGGGGTAAGGACATAAGCCTCCCGGACACAAACCCATCTTTTTCAATATTTATATATATATACATGAATAAATAAAGATTGCTTTGAATCTTTCAGAATAAATGGTACTGCCCACTTCATGATTATTTAACGAACAGGAGGAGGAGCTCATGTCATACACCCGTTCAGGCCATAGAAATAGCCTCCTCTATTTGTGGTAATTTATTCGAGTTAATGGGATAAGAGTTTGCTACGGCGCATTCTATTCTGAAGAAACCCATAACGCCTAAATTAAAGTCTTTCAATGCTAAATCAGTGTCAGCACGCGGCTAAAGGCCTTTTCACACGTACACTCATTACCTACGGAATTCCTGTTTGAGGCACTAAGCCCCGCCCACTACAAGCCAAAATAGCCTTTATTGCGTGAGCGGCACTAGTGAGGCACACAATCCCGCCATATCAAGCATGTCTTGATTTTTGACTCATGAGTGGCAGTGATGAAGAACGGTGATGTTGATAATAGCGTTTGTATAATGACAACAGTGATGAATCGAACGTTGTTTTCCTCAGGAAAAAAGTTTTAATCAATTTTTAATAATTAATATGAAACTGTGAAAAATTTATTAGCTTCATGCATATTATTTGATAATAAAGAAAGGGGGGAGAGAGGCGGTGTGCCTCGCTATTATGATATAGATAAACATTTATTATTTAATGACATAAAATACTTCAGCTGGAAATACTGTATTTCAGAGAAAATAAAGTTTTTTTGGTTAAAGGTCCCCTCCAAGCAAATATTTTTATTGCCTTGTTCATCGAGGCTATTGTTTCTTATAATTTTGCTGCAAACCGCATCGAATTTGATAGCATATTTTAAATTTTATATGCTTTTAAAGATTTTTATAATCTAAATTGTACAAAACCTATTTTACTTCCGACTTACTAATTTAAGAAATTTTCAGCCTGAAGAAAAAGAATGTACACCATTTGTTTTGATTGTCAAATAGGTATTAGGTTCAATAAATCCATTAAATATTCGTGTAAAGGTATAAAATTGGATAAACTTATTTTAGAAACGTTTATATACTTTAGGACAATTAATACAAAACAATTAATATATAAAATATAGGCTGAAAACGCATGGTTTGTTTATATAATTCAAATTTGTAATCAAAACAAAGAGTGTACAATCTTTTTCTTGAGCATCAGATTAGTGATTCGCTCAATTGTTGCTCACAGAGTATTAAAAAACTTTAAAAACAAATTATAAAATATATGCTGAACCGAATTATATGCGGTTTGCAGAATAATGATCGTAGACCTCAGTTCTTTAATATTATGTTATAAACTCAATTTTTTCCCGGAGCCTGGAGAGGACCTTTAAACGTTGGTTGAACCATGAATTAAATAGTTAGAAGGATACTCGCACTCGACAGAAATACCGACAAAGAAAAAGAAGGTGACGTCACATGGAATACGATTTCGGATTTCAAGGTTCTTTGTTTACTCTGAGTGACTGAGTCTATATCTAACTAGTCAGCTATAATGCCTTTTCAATGCAGTGTATTTGATAGTTCTCAAAACAAAGTAAACAGTCTAGGTAGTGTTAATTTATTTATATTTCCAAAAGATATTGAGCTAAAGAGACAATGGATAGCGAAGTGTCGACGCAGCGACAAAGTAAATACAGATAATGCTCGTGCATGTTCTCTTCATTTTGAACCAGAGAATTTAAACGAAATTTGAAGTATGAACTTTTAAATACCTCTGTGCCTGCACAACTAAAATCAATTGAAGAAGATGCAGTTCCTACCTTGCTCATACCTTCAGCATCTCTTCCCTCATCTGTCACTCAAAATGCTGGTCTTGCTCCTCCACATTCCATGATTCCTCCACTAAACTTTGTGAGTTTAAGTTGCCATTATGATTGTATGATGTATATAAGTATAACTTAGGTACCTAAATTAAATTCCCATTCTAGGCTAGGTACCCACCTACTCTATTATCCTATAGTAGTTCCAGACTGCAGAATATGGAACATTTTCCCAAGACTCTGTCCTCTGAGACAAATCTGAACCCACTGTAAAAAAATTGAGATTTGAGATCTTGGAGAGTTTTTGAATTAAATCCTATGTTATCATTAATTTAGCTAAGGGAGATTTTGAATTAATTCCTATGTTACCATAAATTTAGCTGTCCCTGATCCAAGTAATAAAGCATGTCCAAACTCGCCATTTTAATGGCGAGTTTGTGACAGTTATTTTGAGCCCTTCAATTGCAAATGGCGAGTTTTATCTATTTTTCTCCTATGCTACAATGTTATTTTGGAGAGAATTTATGAAAATTTGATCATTTTGGAGAGAATTTGTTGAATTTTGGAGAGCTGGAGAGACAAATGGCGAGTTTATGAGACATACAATTTTTCTTGGTCCCTGATTCTGAATCAGCTGCTGAGAAGTGAGAGTTTGAGAGTAGGTAATTTTATATCAATTTAAGTCTCTGAGAGTCAGGATGTCTTATGCAGAGTGGCCTTATACAGACTCTCCATTTCTCTCACCAGCTCTCCAAAAATAACCAATTTTTCTCCAAAATGGGCAATTATTGAAAAATACTCTCCAAATTAACATTACAACATCAACATGGAGATAAATATATATTTCAGATTTCTCTCCATGAGGAGTTGAAAGGCTCAAAAACACTGCCCTTTTCTCTCCATTCATGGAGTTCATGGCAAGAAAGGTCATGCTTTATTACTTGGGGTAATACTAGCCATCCAGACTGACAGACTCTGAGTCCTCTTTTGGGACTCTCTCTATTTTTGGATGGCTAGTTTTTCTTAATTTTCTCCTAGGTTTTTCAGGTACATTAAAAAATTTAACATTGTTTGATGTTGCCATCATGTTTGTAGTTTTGTACATAGGTAACATAGCTATATACTAAATTAGATTCTAGTCTCTAGGCTAGTCAAAGATGCATCATTTTCCATATAAGTTTTTTTTTTATTTATTTTAATTTCCTATCTTCTGTTTGTCCATCTTGCCTTGTGTAGTTCTTATTAAATTGTAATATGTATTTATCAGATTTAAATTTCTTTATTTATCAGATATACCTATTCATCATAACTAATTAAATCTCTTTTCTTACAGGTTCTGCCATAGTAAATAGATAGACAAGTATACTAAGTACAATATTGGAACATCCGAAAATACTACATAGACGTGAGTCACGTGACCGAATGACGTCACATCATGGTGTTTCCGTTATTTTTAAATAAGAACTTTGCTGTTATCCAGTTAAATGTGCGTTTTACTGGAAATTAACTTAAATAAAATTGTGTTTTTATGACGTTTTACACTCTATTGACTAATAATATTCTACTTAATAGCCTTCAAATCCTTCAGTAGAGCAAAGGTGACTGAAGAATTTAAGACAATTTTGCATTTATCTGATTAAATAAGAATTTTTATTGAAAATTTCATTCCTCAAAATGTGCTTAAAATAACCTTCTACAATAGACAATAAGTTTTCTTACACTTTTCAACTATAAGTTTTCCAATAAGCCATCTTTTAAGACTTATACCTAAGTTAAGTACCAAGCAGCCATTCTGGTAGGTACCTAGGTATATCAAAAAATAGATTTTAACAAATTACATTTAAACTAGGTACCTTTGAAGTTTGAAGAGAAAAATGTAGGTACCTAGTTAAAATTTTTGGACATATCCTAGCTAGCTATAAAGAGTGAAATAATTTTCTTTGTTTTTTATACTATAATACTAATATATTAGGTAGGCCTACCAGGTACCTATGTAAATTTTTCCTAGATAACATTTTTGATAATAATTCTTGAGATATAAGTCCAGACTTTCGACTGTTATACTACTTGCCTACTTCATTAGGTGACAATGCCCAAAATAAATAATAATTCTTGTGCTGTATTTGGAAATTGGATGCAAAGAAATTGATGAAGAGAATGTTGAGTACCTATTGTTTATTTCCAAAAATTAAAAAGCTTTCAAGAATTTAGACTGTAAAGTGTAATAGAAAAGATAAAATTGATACACTATATGTTAAGATATGTAGTAGACACTTCAGTAATTTATTTGCAACTGAAAAGAATGTTGAAGTTTGAATTGCTTAATATTAAGCCTCCAAAAAACTTCAGGAAAATCACTGATGATGCAGTTCCTGATCAAAATTTGAAGCTTTTTCTTAGTGATGCTGCTCCCACTGGCCACTGTCAACCCATACTCTAAGTCCTTTGCTTCAGAGTCTAGTCAAGGTTCAATATCCTCAGGTTAGTTTATTAATTAAACATATTTTGATACATATGTAAAAGCTGAGCGGCTCAACACAGTACGGCGCATCACTGTACGTTCTATCAAATAGGTAATTTGAATGAAGATTTATGATATAGCTATGGAGTGGATTTGATGATTATTGTATCAAATTAATGACTGACTGCACCTGAATTCAATGTTAATAATACCTAGTTTAATTCTTTGATATGTTTAATTTGGAATAGAAAATCAAAATTATCATAGAAAACTGTAATAGTTTTTTATGAGGTAAAAATTATAAACTTTTGGTATGAGGTGAAAGTAAAAACTTTTGAGTTGGAAGTATCGGGGGGCGTCACGGGCGTGCTAGCCCCAAACTCATCTACTAGATCAGGGGTGGGCACACATTGTGTTTTTCAGTGCCGAAAGATGGAATCTCAGTGCCAATTTTCTTTTCGTTTTCTAAATTGCTGGGATACTGAGTAATTATATAATGAGGTGGTATATTTAATTGAAGTACGTACATGTACAACGGTACATATTTTGCGCATAAATATTGGTAGTAGATTTATCATTTGCATTAAAAAGAATTAATAAATGATATATAAAAAAAATTTCTACATGTGAAAATATCACAATAAAAACAAAAATAAGCTATCTTGCATAAGTAATAATAAGTAACTCATAAATTCACAGGATAAATTAATTATCTAACTTATTAAAAATGGGAATTAAAAATGATTGCATAAATATTTACCACAGTGTTTGAATGTCCCTAGACAAGCGTATGAAAGATGTAAATTTACCTGATATAGATAAAAAGAGACAGAGGTAAATAAATTAAACACCGGCACTATCGTTACAATAAACAAAAAATACCTTATTAACGGATAAAATTTGCTATCAAAGTATCAAGGTCATTCATTACAAATATACTGTTCTTCAATTAGTTGACCATGCACTTCTATATTTTCCTTTTAATTTATAGAGCAGTCAGGGCTAAAAATTCTTAATTTTCTTTGGAAGAAAATAAAGCACCGTTTCCTGGGTGGGCAGTGGTGCCGTTTTGAGTGCCAAAATAGCACTGAGTGCTGCATTTGCCCACCCCTGTACTAGATCATCAAACAATCATGAACTGTGCAGTACAACAAACTAGATAACAGCCATTTATGTTGAGACCATTTGATAGAACGTACTGTAGTCTGTGGCGATCCATACAAAAGTACGCCGCTCTGCTTTTAGATAATGTTGGATATTTCCAAAAACTCTTTTTGAATGATGTTTAACATAACCAAATGGCAAATATCACTGTATCAATAAATTAACTGTTTGAAATATTTTTGAGTACTATCTAGGCTATATGTGTATAAAAGCTGGTCTCTCAAAGATAAATATTTTTAGTTCAATATCCTATATTATCTACAATAAATAATTATCATCATTTATCACTTTACCTGAAGTTTCTTCAACAAACTGTTAGGAGAAATAATAATGATATATGTTTTGTATTTTTCACACTTGCTCACCATTCACAGGGTCTCGTCATTCATGTGAAGGAAGAGCTGTACGGCATAAAATTAGATATGAACAACAATACAATTGTATGTAAGTAGATATCACAATTAAAAATGAAGCCATTATAAATCATTATAGAAATATACCAAATCTCTTGAGTATTTATAGCTATGTAGATAATTTTTTTTCATTTGTCAATTTTATGATCATTTGGAAGCTAAGCTGTTATTGATTTATTCCACATACTTAACCATTTAATTTTTAGGTCCTAATAAGATGAAAAGCCCTGGTGATACAATAGGTGAAGTTGATAGAAACATTCAATATTTGGAATCACAGGCACCACTCCCAGGCACATCGTTTGGACCCATTTTTTGTGAGCCAATGCAAGATATTGGTAACATCAATGGTAAGATTTTGAACAGAGTGTGTATTTTTGTGAAATTTTGAGGTCTTCATTAAATAATTAGCTACTTCTAATCATATAAATAATTAGCTACATATCTTGGTTATATCAACATAGGTGAATTTGGTGATTGAACTAGCATGAAGAACTATGGAGGATGCAAAATGAACACAATGAATGATTAATATGAAGCAAGTTTGGTGATTGCAGAAGATATCTTCCGAAAACATCACAACTTAGAGCTGATCGAAGAAAATAATGCTGTTGCGAATCTCTATCGTGAATGTGCTATGAAGAATTCAAATATTCCTCGAGAGGTTTTAGAATATTATATCCGATGCAGAATATATTTTCACATTCAAATCTTAAATAGTAATGCTGGAGAGGAAAACCGGAAGAAAAAATTTAATATGAAAAAAATTTGAAAATAAATCATTCACTTTCAAAATTGTGACATTATTTCTACCACTCATTCAATCATGAGTAGCTATTAACTATAATAAAAAGTTAGAAAACAGCTAAATCATTAATTAATAAATATATATTCGTTGAACTTATGTTTGGTGACTGAATAATATAGCTAGTAAATGTTGACTGAGAAGCATGGGGTTGAGTGAACACACAATTTTTCTTTTACAGTATGGCCACAAAAATGTTTCCGCTTTTTCAAATATTTATAAATAGTTACCCAATAGACGAAAAAACTGCATCTTGATCTCATTTTCCCCGCCTCTTATTGTACTATTAACAAGTAAAAACAATTATGAACTGATGGACATAGTTTAAGAACAGGTGAGCAAAGAGTGAGGGTGACTTTTTTGTCATTGTGCGAAGGTTATTCTTCTTGATTTTACTTACTAAAAGGCAGTGAATAAAATGAAAAGAAAATTATAATGGTAGACATTATAATACAGGGTGCTTACACTTCTTCCTTGTAAACTATTTGGAAATAGAACAACTTCAGTAACATTTTAATTTCATTGAAGTTTTCACTATGAATATTCATTCTTCGTTTGTTAATTGCAAGATTACGGCATGCTTCACAATTGCATTTTGAACAGTGCGGAGAAAAAGCTTCACGCATGAGTTTTTTTTATCGCTGAAGTAAAAATTTTATGTGTTTTTTCTATCAGCGATAAAAAAACGCAAGTGTAAACACATGTAAAGAAGAGCTTTTTTCTGCGGTGTTAAAAATGCAAGTGTGAAGCGGGCCTTAACCATGCAGTGAACAAGCGAAGAATGAATATTCAGAGTGAAAAGGTATAATTATCACTGAAATTTGTGGTTATTTTTCATGTACATATTTGATTAGGACATTATAAGGTATTTTAAACTGAAAGAATTTATGTAAATAAATATTAAAAAATGTATCCACAGCCATTGAATATAAGTACTACAAATAATTCATCAATTAATCTACGTATCTATGGTATCAATACATTATGCATGTCATCGTAGAACGATAACATGTATAATCAAGTCAGTGGATATATTTTTTGTGGACACATAATATATATTTAAAGTAGACTAGTAGTATTATTTTAATTAAGTATAGATTTTCCCTCTTCAGTGGTTGTAAAATAGTTAATAAATTATTTGATGTTTTTCAGCATCTTTGAATTAACACTCACTTTAGGATAGTTATAAACGATATATTTTAACTATAATTTATTTGCATTGTAGCATACTTTTATTTGGGATGAGAAAATGTAATTATAGGGAACATTCAATTCTATATATTCACTGATGATGTGTTTTTGAGATTCACTGAATCTCAAAATAAAATAATCACGATTATTCCACTACTTCCCTAGTGTTTTTATTTATGAGAATAAGATATACAACAAGTGATTCTATTAGGAATATAAAATTATTAATATAAATAAATAGTTATTCAATAAGAAAATTGAGCTTCTTTCTATACAATTGAAGTATATTTCGTCAACGCCAAGAGTATTATTTCCTTCACCACCATTCTAAATGGTGCAATACTCTGTGCTCCAGTTTCCAATAGCATGTAAAGTCTAGTCCCAAGAGTATGCTGCAGCTGAAAAATATTAAAAACTAAATTAATAAGATCATATGAACTTATTCAAGATTGAGATTTTGATTGGATACTATCAAATGCAAAAATCAATCCAAATTTAAAAACTAAAAGTGCACTTGACACAAAAATATTATCATAAAGTAATACATATTACATATTTTATTCAAATATTGTAGAAAGTAAATTAATAAATAAAACCGTATTAGGAATAAAAAAAATTATAACTTTCTGATCCATTGAAAATCTGTGTCATCAACTATTCTACTATTAACAGACATTTTTTTAATTACCTTGAAAAATGGATATACCCTGGACCCATGCGAATATTGATCACCTTGTAGCTATGAGATTGTAATCAGGATTATTTTATTGTGATAAAACAGAGAAAATTCTGTACCACCAAATATTTCAAGTTCTGAGTTTTCAAAAATGAATCTGAAAACATGATTAGAAAAATTAATGAACATTAACATACAAACTAATTTAGAAATCAACAAATTAACAATTGATATATAATTTTAAGAACAAATCATCGCCAATGATTGAGGTCATTGCTGGAAATTTGGAAAACTACTAATATATTGTGATTGTCAATGTGGAAATTTGTAGCTAATCAAAACTTAAAAAGACCTCGCCAAGGAAAAAATTGAGTTTATTAAATAATTTTTCCTTTTCTATACCATCATGCAAATATTTAGTAGTGGATTGATCATTGAATATACCTAACTTGCTGACATTCAGACTGGTTCTCTGACTCTCAGTACTGAGTCAATAGCAGATTCAGAATCTCCCGCAGCTGAAATTATGGTTACACAGGAATTAACTCTAAATCTACCGCAGCTAAATTAATGGTAACATAGGGATTAATTCAAGATTTTCCGCCATCTGCAGAGATCTACAATTTCTAAAATTGGGCTCACATTTGTGGCAGAGTCTTGGAAAAATGTTCCATATTCTGCAGTCTGGGTGTTAGAAGAAGACTGCAGAATATGGAACATTTATCCAAAACTCTGCAGAATATGGGACATTTTTAACATTTTCTGTGTGAACAATCCTTAATTTCCTCCTATATTTACTACAAGTATTTTACTGAGCAACAAATATGAGCCCAATTTTAGAAATTGTAGATCTCTGCAGACTGCAGGAAATCTTGAATTAATTCCTATGTACCTAACCATTAATTTAGCTGCATGAGATTCTGAATCTGCTGCTGTGGCAGCACACAGGAGTCAGGGGACACATTATGCAGAGTGGGACATGAAGTTAAGGCTAGGAGGCTAGACTATTGGCTATCTATGAAGACTATGCTAGTACCTATCATCCTATGCAGCTATGCTCTACTCTGGATTCTGGAAAAAAGTGGTCTTTTCTGATAGATTAATCATTAATCACTGACTCTGTTGGAGTTTAGCAAACATTAACAGTAATAAATTAATGGGAACTGTATAATCAGCTGCATTTAGCCTCTAAAATTCATCTGTTAGCCTTAGTCTCCTAAGGTATTTTCCAGAGTCATGAGTGGCCTATGCTCATACTGTGACAGTGTGACTTACTGTCATACATTGCATAGGCATAGCTAATTGTAATTTGAGAAAGTCTAATGTACTCAGCCTGACAGCCCCCAATAATAATAATAATGTAGAATGTGTAGCCCATTAGCCATAGGTAAAGTAAAAACCGTAAAGTAGCCAGCCACTAAGCCTGGTTAGTGGTTACTGTTGGTAGGAGGTTGCAATTGCATAGGCAAGTTTTCAACTTTTAAAGCGAATTATTCAATATATATGAAGAAATATCCATGAAACTCTATAGAATACATTCAATACAGTATTATATTAAACATTACTATGGAAATTACTGCATTATACCATCCATAACCAGACACAGATGGAATATTTAAAGAAAATATTATATGGCACGCAAGTATTCCATGTACATTATAGTGTTAATGTTGATTAGAACTCAACTGTTTTAACATGGATGTATTTTGTACAACGTACTTAAATATATAAAAGTTATCTAGGTACTGGAAGCTAACCAAACATTTGTTTATTGACATATTCTATCGATTATTATGCCGCACCTATACAATTCTCATTTTTTCAATTCCATATGTGACGTCATTTGTTTATTTACATCGTTTCTGAAGACTGGAACAACTTGAAAACTTGAATTCGAAACTTAGTATACTTTTTAACTATTTATTTACTATGGGTTCTGCTCTCTCCTGGGAGGATAGACACAAGTGCAGATCAAACAGGAAAGTGGTGGAAGAGTTGACTGCTTCACAACCACCAGGTAGCTAACTAATACATCATCAATGCCTTAATTCATTATGTTATATGATATTAAATTGAGCCTTTTACATGTTGATTGCTTGTTGTTCATATTAGCTACAGAGTCTGAACTTTAAATAATTTCAAGTTGTGTAAGAGGCATCCTATTTTTCTTATACCTTCATCAGTAGATACAGCATCAATTTACTTTATTTTATTTTTTGCTAAATAAAAGACCATAGTTATGACTCCTATTCTCTGTTTGGATTATTTTATTTTTACTTCAAAAAATGATTTTTAGTGTGATTGGTCTGGGGCTCTGATTAATTTTAAACTTTTATTGGGCCATCATATTTTTTTTTATTATTGACTATAAATATATATTCTTGGCTTTTCCTGGGGGCATATACTCCAGGAGATCCAGTTGGTGAATATATATATATATATCATGAGATATTCTTGATACCTACTAGACATTTGATACTTACACATCAATCTACGTCTCTACATGACTTCTGTGATTAATATAACTAATTTCTTCAGATTATTATCTTACTCCGATGTAGACAAGCAAATTCTTGTTACAGAAGAAGAGTTCCAGCCCAAACTAAATGCTGCGTGGGATACAGCACAGCTGCTAATTGGTAAGTAGCTTTACTCTTTTCAAATTGTATAGCTACTCTGACTTTCAAAAAGTCAAGTTGGCCAAAAAGTGATATCTAGCTACTACAGCAAGTGTTATCAGAGGCAATGTTACTGTCCTCAATTATGTATCAAAATAATATTTATTACCTATGCTTTTTATTTTGGTTTCTTTCTTAAGTTGCAGTTTCTAATTATTGATATACCAACAGATTCTGCATGTGAAGGATATCAAGCAACAGAAACCTCCAGCAATGCAGACAGCTCAAACTTTAAATGTAAAGTTCCCAAAGAGGATGTCCAATTTTATATGAGGTGTAGGATTTACTTTCGTATAAAATGTTTAAATAGAAAGATAATTCAAGATAAGAGAAAGACACTGAACAAGTTCTCCAAACTAATTCATTAATATATTTTTAATTTAACTATGAGAATATGTATTATTATTATTTTGTTGAAATTGTATTTGTATCATGGAAATTCACATTTTCATTTTTTTAAACGCTACTTGCAGTTTTTGAGGATATATATATTATAAACCACAATATAAAGTTAGTGATCTATGATTTTCATTCATTCCTTAATTGAAGAAATCCGCCGACAAATATTAATTATATATATTTCACCATATCGATTTTATCGTGATAAATAGCTAGTTCATATAACTACATTTTTATATTAGAATTTACTCTACAGTTCTGCAATTTCAATCATTGTTGGAGGAATACACAATCGATCGTAGTCGACACAAATCAAATTATTATTGAATATCATTTGAGCCATGAGTTAAATAATTCATGATCTGAGCTAAATTTAATAAATGATTTCAGTATATGGTATATATCTAATTATATGTTAACATTTACGATGTATATAATTATATATTTGACCTAGCAATCAAAAGTCTATTCATGAAGATCTATAACCAAATATTTCTGATGCGAGTATCTGTATACCTACCAGGTGACGTCACACTTTCACGCTAATTGCAAGTGCGAGTATCCTTCTAACTATTTAATTCATGGGTTGAACGTCTGCATTGGCACTGTACGTGTAAAAACGCATCAGTAATCACTCACGGTCATTGCTTGTATGGGCGGGGCCTAAATTTACTCATAGGGAATAAATGTGGTGAAAAGAGTGTACGTGTAAAATGGCCTTAAGACTGACCACTGATCTGATCGCTCACCATTCACGGTCAGTTTTCCTTTAAGAGCACTTATGCCCCGCCTCAAAAATCAAACATCACCTGATCTCATCCTGCCAACTGACAGTCGGACTGACAGGCCTCAAATAACCCCATTCACGATCAGTTTTACCAAACCTCAAGGATTTCCTTGAGGCGAAACTGATCGTGAATGGCCCGCTTAAGATTGGATTCGACCAATTGAGTCAATAAGCAGTCAATGGGTTCATTTTTTCACGATTCATCAAATGATTAACATAATTCTATATTTTTAGAGTTCTGGTGATGCGCTCACAACGCTGAATAGATCAAAATGTTCGTAAATCACCAGCAAATAAGAAAACAATTCACCTCATCACTAATTCTAAGTAAATAATTATAAATTTAAAATTAAACACAATTTAATCGAAATATCAGTTTGGTTGGCGATTCGATTCTTACGCTATGTTTAATAGGATTTTAAACACAAATATACGAATAATTATACAGAGATAGTTCGTTCCGTACACTTTTAAATTTGAATCGGTCTCTTTTGTGTAGCTACCTATATTTTGGTTTAGTATGAACATGCTTTAATTATATTATACGTATCTTAAAACTGTTTTGAAATTGAAATATATGATTTGAGACAGCTTAAAAACAATTTGCCTGTCTAATCGTGTTTCCCTCTGTGTATTTTTTTCGTATATCGGAATTAATTAAAAAGTTATTTCAAAATGAATCGTAAACTAACACGTAATTCGCATCTGAGAATAGATACCAAACAAAACACAAGATGGCGCTCCAGTCTTCTCTTTTTGAGATATTAACATCAGTGTTATTTAGAAAATTCAATATTATTATCTTAATAATGTTTTTGTGTCACTTAAAACTGTAACAGCCACAGAAAAATTATTCAAATGTCTTACATTAGTTGATTATAAAATTTCTTTTATATTAGCGTATTTTATTATTAGGTAGGTATAATTGAGGGGAGTTTGTTATGAGTGTCTGCGGTGCTTTGTTCATAATGGCGTCCTTCATCAACAACAGAGCTTATCGATTTGTTTATATCTGAAATATGTATCCATGTTGTAATTCATTTAATTAACTTGATTAGAGAAACAATTTTGTGACTTCTTTTTCGCAATTTGAATGTTTTTTCTCATCAGTTTTATCACAAATGAAGTAGGCTTTCTTGCTAGTGTAACGAAGTACCTAAGTTAGCATAGTTTTAACTGCATTTGTTAGTACACACTACACAGTAACACATTCACATAGGCTAATCGCTATCTTGCTATGGTTCTCACTTCTCTGTCTCAGCAATTTGGGTAATGCTGGAAAAATGCATTAAAAGATTTTCCATGATTAATTAATGGTAGATAATTAGTATGGATTTAGCTATACCTAGATGTTTCAAAGTGTGATACTGTGAGTGTGATTCAGGAATCAGGGTCATGGATTAAAATTGGCAATGCCACTGTTACAGTGCCAGACAATGTTATAGTAATAGTATGTCAGTTAAAGCTAATTAATTGGCTTAGATTTCAGAAGGTCAAAACTCAGATATGTGACTGTATTTCATGGTAGGTATTGGTAAATTCCACCGAAATGTCTGTGGAAAATTTCTCCATTGAAAATAATATTCTGGCAAAGTTGGTGGAATTTTAGCTCTTTATTCTTATGTTACCATTAATTTTCTGTGGAAAAATGGGTAAAATGTTGGTGAATCAGCAAAATTACTAGAAATTTATGGTGGATTTCATCTTTTTGCAAAAAGACAGTGGAATTTTGTGCACCAAATACAGACTGGCTAACAGAATAAGAAATCTCTACGAACACTTAACCAGTTTCTGCAGACTGGCTTTAAAGAAGAAATTGGACTTCCTAGTGAAGATTTTACACCTGAAAACATCCTTATGCATATCTGATGCATGTGTATCTCTTGAAACTATCAATGAGTGATTTACTTGTTATTTACAAGTTTCAACTTATTTCATCCCTCAAAAGTTACCACTATACTGGCGACTTTATGCTTACTTTGAAACAGAAGCCAAAATAGAGAATTTCTTGGAGAACAGTTTACCTGCTCCTGCAGTCTGGCTCTTTAACATAGATTTTTCAAGAATAGGTAGGTACCAACCACTTTTTGGACAAACTTCTGGTAAATTTGTGCTCTAGGTCCCCATCCGATTTTGGATATTTTGACACTTTATATAGGTATAAAGAGCCATTTTAAGACATTTTTCATGAATACCATATGTTGTGGAAATGCTTCGTTTACGAGATATAGCGCAATTAAGTTTCCGGTAGGAATAACATTAAGCTTGTAGAAAACACCAGGCTCTTCTGCCTTTTAGATTTCTGTGTCACGAAATCTTGGTGCCATGGAACCGTTAATGTAGTTCACTGAATCCGCTAGTTTGTTGTACTGCACACATCATGATTGTACGTATTTGTGATGTTATATCTGAAATAAACTGTAAATGTACCTTACCAGACCCCCAAACTTAACCTCAACTATCGGAAACTTAATTGCGCTATATCTCTAAAACGAAGCGTTTCCACATAAAATGGTATTTGTGAAAAACATCCTAAAATGG